>JABTTQ020001579.1:0-50000 GCA_016081115.2 Rehmannia glutinosa
ATTATGCGATTAACAATTAAAACAAACAAATATAAACTAGGCCTAAATCGATAACTCACGTATTTGATTAAGTCTATCCATAACTAATTTGTCATTTTCATTACCAAGTTAGATAATATATCTCTGATTCATATCTGACCCCCTAAATAAATTTAGTCCAGAAATAATATCTTCTTTCAATCTCAATTATTCCCTCAAAATAATCAAACTTGGCCAAACAATCGGTTATCAAATAAAGCAATTCATTCAGAAAGCAAATCAATTAGTCTATATTCATGCTTATTTGTTGGGATCAAATCATCCTAATCCTAGAACAAAGAAATTAGTTCATGCTTGGGGATGGGATCATAATTTCAATTGAAGGAAAGAAAACAATCATAAACATCATCACGCAACAATAATAATCACCAAACAATTGAAATCGGATAAAAAGATGAAGAAATATTACACTTTGATTAAGCCTCACAATAACTTCAATGGAAAGAACTCGAGCAATCCCGATGTTGAATGAAAGAGAAAATAACAAAAACTAAGGTTTAAAAGTGCTAAGAAGTAAAGATGTTCGAAAATATGAGCTCCCAAGTCCTATTTATAAGTCTAGAGTTTTATATAGTGTGAAAGAGCAAAAAACGGAAAAGAAAATCATGAATTTCGTGTTCAGGAAGTCACCGTGCACGACCGCACACTTCCCCGTGCAAGATCGCGATGTCTGCTGCCAGTTTGTGCGTGGTCGCTCACCCTCAAAACTTTGAAATTTGCTCTATGGTCCTTCATATGAATTGTAGATTTATCTCTTAGCTTTCCATAGTCACTTGAATGACCTCAATATTATTTCCACTTGCACGTGATTTTAGTCCATCCAAACGTCTTCAACAACATTTAGTACCAGAAATAAACCTTGTAGAACTTTGTCTTAGCTTTCCGATGGTATAAGAATCATGTCAGGACTTCATATGAAAACATTATGTCCAAAATATGACAACTTCTCGCAGCTTGTTAGTTACGAAATGACTTTTTAACATTTATTGCCCCAAAACTTGTTTTTTCCACCAAAACCTAGAAAATCAATAAAATAACTCAACATTACACTAAAACATGCAAATGCAAATAAAACACATAAAAATATGCACAAATCATCACACAAAACACTCACAAAAACATGCAAAAACACCGTGTTAACCTTGTCGGACCGAATTTGATCCGAACTTGCGAAGGGTTGTACATATACCGCTAAATTTGTGTTAAATTTGTGTCGGGTTATCGTGTAGTGTACAAATCGACGCCTATTCGTTCCCATCACCCTTCCCTATATTTACAAATAAATAAATAAATAATTAGTAATAATTTAATTACAAAAATATATCGAAAAAATCTACAACCATTTTTGGACGACTCTTTCAACGACAATTCATCACCCATTCCAATTTGTAGAAAACTCGCTTATAACGATTTACGAAAGTAATTTATTACTAGTATACGGTGTCGTCCGCTTCACCCCTCGTCTTCAACCCCCAAAACCCTTTTCCCCCAAAACAAAACCCTAATAATGAAAATTACTCAAGCCGAAAGGATCAAGAATACACACTTTCTTTTCGTGTCCATGTATACATGTTTCGCATTTCACGCTACGAATACACGTAGTAGAAAGTGGGAATAGGAAATTTGAATTTCAAAAGAAACATTGCATTTCGTGGATTCGGGAAGAACTCAAGATCCAATACTCCATTTCTAAGTACTCCGATTAGAGCCGGACACGTTTCGCCCTCCTTCCTCCTTCTCCTCCTCGTCCGATATCAACGAGGTATGTGTTTTCTTTTTTTTTACTGTAAATTAATCTATAAATTGTATTAGAGTTGTTTGCTTTTATTTTACCTTGTCTATATGTCAGCATAATTAAGAAACTGGGCGATTAAAGATTTTAATCTATTGTCTGCCCAGGCTTATTTGTCATTGTTCTTAGCTGTGAACCCTTTCCTAAGTATAAGTTTTCCGTGCTGACCTTCTTACTCTTAGCTATTTTAGTGAAAAAGCTGGTAAATGCTGAAGGTCTATGAAAGTTATGTCTTTACTGGTTCTGGTTGTCAACTTGGCAATGGTTCTGGTTTTCTTGTAGCTTAGAGGAGCTGTAGGAGAAAGGCATATACTGCATTTATCATCCATTTACTCACTAAATGAAGAGAAAAAAATTAGTTAATAAAAGTTCATTTATTGTTAGGTTTAGGCTTTAGCAGGATTCAAGAAGAGAAAAACCAAATTAGTAATCAGGGTGCATGCACGCATATGATTTGTGGCGATGAGAAAACAATGCAATAATCAAGATTTTTTAACAGTCAACAAGCTCTTCACGATACCCCCCAAAATGCATAAAATCTGACTAACCAATCAAGTGCAATCCACAAATCCTCACCAGGACGAAATTAAGATCTTTACCCCCACACAAAAACTCCAAATTTTCGGAAAACATGAAATATCTTTTCCATACACACACAAACTATGAAATTTCCTCTATGGTCCTTCATATGAATTGTAGATTTATCTCTTAGCTTTCCATAGTCACTTGAATGACCTCAATATTATTTCCACTTGCACATGATTTTAGTCCATCCAAACGTCTTCAACAACATTTAGTACCAGAAATAAACCTTGTAGAACTTTGTCTTAGCTTTCCGATGGTATAAGAATCATGTCAGGACTTCATATGAAAACATTATGTCCAAAATATGACAACTTCGCAGCTTTGACGAAATGACTTTTTAACATTTATTGCCCCAAAACTTGTTTTTTCCACCAAAACCTAGAAAATCAATAAAATAACACAACATTACACTAAAACATGCAAATGCAAATAAAACACATAAAAAATATGCACAAATCATCACACAAAACACTCACAAAAACATGCAAAACACCCGTGTTAACCTTGTCGGACCCGAATTTGATCCGAACTTGCGAAGGGTTGTACATATACCTGCTAAATCTAAGTTAAATTTGTGTCGGGTTATCGTGTAGTGTACAAATTGACGCCTCTATTCAGTTCCCATCACCCTTCCCTATATGTACAAATAAATAAATAAATAATTAGTAATAATTTAATTACAAAAATATATCGAAAAAAATCTACAACCATTTTTGGACGACTCTTTCAACGACAATTCATCACCCATTCCAATTTGTAGAAAACTCGCTTATAACGATTTACGAAAGTAATTTATTACTAGTATACGGTGTCGTCTGCTTCACCCCTCGTCTTCAACCCCCCAAAACCCTTTTCCCCAAAACAAAACCCTAATAATGAAAATTACTCAAGCCGAAAGGACCTGAAGAATACACACTTTCTTTTCGTGTCCATGTATACATGTTTCTGCATTTCACGCGCGCTGAATACACGTAGCCGAAAGTGGGAATAGGAAATTTGAATTTCAAAAGAAACATTGCATTTCGTGGATTCGGGAAGAACTCAAGATCCAATACTCCGTTTCTAAGTACTCCGATTAGAGCCCAGACATGTTTCACCCTCCTTCTCCCTCTCCTCCTCGTCCGATATCAACGAGGTATGTGTTTTCTTTTTTTTTACTGTAAATTAATCTATAAATTGCATTAGAGTTGTTTGCTTTTATTTTACCTTGTCTATATGTCAGCAGAATTAAGAAACTGGGCGATTAAAGATTTTAATCTGTTGTCTGCCCAGGCTTATTTGTCATTGTTCTTAGCTGTGAACCCTATCCTAAGTATAAGTTTTCCGTGCTGACCTTCTTACTCTTAGCTATTTTAGTGAAAAAGCTGGTAAATGCTGAAGGTCTATGAAAGTTATGTCTTTCCGGTTCGGTTGTCAACTTGGCAATAGTTCGATTTCTTGTAGCTTAGAGGAGCAGAGGAGAAAGGCATATCTTCGCATTTATCATCCATTTACTCACTAAATGAAGAGAAAAAAATTAGTTAATAAAAGTTCATTTATTGTTAGGTTTAGGCTTTAGCAGGATTCAAGAAGAGAAAACCAAATTAGTAATCAGGGTGCATGCACGCATATGATTTGTGGCGATGAGAAAACAATGCAATAATCAAAAAATTTTAACAGTCAACAAGCTCTTCACGATACCCCCCAAAATGCATAAAATCTGACTAACCAATCAAGTGCAATCCACAAATCCTCACCAGGACGAAATTAAGATCTTTACCCCCACACAAAAACTCCAAATTTTCGGAAAACATGAAATATATTTTCCATACACGCACAAACTTTGAAATTTGCTCTATGGTCCTTCATATGAATTGTAGATTTATCTCTTAGCTTTCCATAGTCACTTGAATGACCTCAATATTATTTCCACTTGCACATGATTTTAGTCCATCCGCACGCGTCTTCAACAACATTTAGTACCAGAAATAAACCTTGTAGAACTTTGTCTTAGCTTTCCGATGGTATAAGAATCATGTCGAGGACTTCATATGAAAACATTATGTCCAAAATATGACAACTTCATTTGCACGAAATGACTTTTTAACATTTATTGCCCCAAAACTTGTTTTTTCCACCAAAACCTAGAAAATCAATAAAATAACACAACATTACACTAAAACATGCAAATGCAAATAAAACACATAAAAATATGCACTAATCATCACACAAAACACTCACAAAAACATGCAAAACACCGTGTTAACCTTGTCGGACCGAATTTGATCCGAACTTGCGAAGGGTTGTACATATACCGCTAAATCGTGTTAAATTTGTGTCGAGTTATCGTGTAGTGTACAAATTGACGCCTATTCAGTTCCCATCACCCTTCCCTATATGTACAAATAAATAAATAAATAATTAGTAATAATTTAATTACAAAAATATATCGAAAAAATCTACAACCATTTTTTGGACGACTCTTTCAACGACAATTCATCACCCATTCCAATTTGTAGAAAACTCGCTTATAACGATTTATTTAAAGTAATTTATTACTAGTATACGGTGTCGCCCGCTTCACCCTCGTCTTCAACCCCCAAAACCCTTTTCCCCAAAACAAAACCCTAATAATGAAAATTACTCAAGCCGAAAGGACTGAAGAATACACACTTTCTTTTCGTGTCCATGTATACATGTTTCGCATTTCACGCACCGAATACACGTAGTCGAAAGTGGGAATAGGAAATTTGAATTTCAAAAGAAACATTGCATTTCGTGGATTCGGGAAGAACTCAAGATCCAATACTCCGTTTCTAAGTACTCCGATTAGAGCCCAGGACATGTTTCACCCTCCTTCTCCTCTCCTCCTCGTCCGATATCAACGAGGTATGTGTTTTCTTTTTTTTTCTTTCGTAAATTAATCTATAAATGCATTAGAGTTGTTTGCTTTTATTTTACCTTGTCTATATGTCGTGAGAATTAAGAAACCGGGCGATTAAAGATTTTAATCCGTTGTCCGCCTGTGCTTATTTGTCATTGTTCTTAGCTGTGAATCCTTTCCTAAGTATAAGTTTTCCGTGCTGACCTTCTTACTCTTAGCTATTTTAGTGAAAAAGCTGGTAAATGCTGAAGGTCTATGAAAGTTATGTCTTTACTGGTTCTGGTTGTCAACTTGGCAATGGTTCTGGATTTCTTGTAGCTTTGAGGAGCTGTAGGAGAAAGGCATATACTACATTTATCATCCATTTACTCACTAAATGAAGAGAAAAAAATTAGTTAATAAAAGTTCATTTATTGTTAGGTTTAGGCTTTAGCAGGATTCAAGAAGAGAAAAACCAAATTAGTAATCAGGGTGCATGCACGCATATGATTTGTGGCGATGAGAAAACAATGCAATAATCAAGATTTTTTAACAGTCAACAAGCTCTTCACGATACCCCCCAAAATGCATAAAATCTGACTAACCAATCAAGTGCAATCCACAAATCCTCACCAGGACGAAATTAAGATCTTTACCCCCACACAAAAACTCCAAATTTTCGGAAAACATGAAATATATTTTCCATACACACACAAACTTTGAAATTTGCTCTATGGTGCTTCATATGAATTGTAGATTTATCTCTTAGCTTTCCATAGTCACTTGAATGACCTCAATATTATTTCCACTTGCACATGATTTTAGTCCATCCAGACGTCTTCAACAACATTTAGTACCAGAAATAAACCTTGTAGAACTTTGTCTTAGCTTTCCGATGGTATAAGAATCATGTCAGGACTTCATATGAAAACATTATGTCCAAAATATGACAACTTCTGCAGTTGCACGAAATGACTTTTTAACATTTATTGCCCCAAAACTTGTTTTTTCCACCAAAACCTAGAAAATCAATAAAATAACACAACATTACACTAAAACATGCAAATGCAAATAAAACACATAAAAAATATGCACAAATCATCACACAAAACACTCACAAAAACATGCAAAACACCCGTGTTAACCTTGTCGGACCCAAATTTGATCCGAACTTGCGAAGGGTTGTACATATACGTGCTAAATCTGTGTTAAATTTGTGTCGGGTTATCGTGTAGTATACAAATTGACGCCTCTATTCAGTTCCCATCATCCTTCCCTATATGTACAAATAAATAAATAAATAGTAATAATTTAATTACAAAAATATATCGAAAAAAATCTACAACCATTTTTGGACGACTCTTTCAACGACAATTCATCACCCATTCCAATTTGTAGAAAACTCGCTTAAAATGATTTACGAAAGTAATTTATTACTAGTTGATAAGGGTCTTTTTATGCACATTTTATGTGTATATTTGAGTAGAATTCGAGTTATTTTATTGTTAGTTTTGTAAATTTTTGATTATACATAGTTCATATTACTCCGAGGTGCTTTTATTGATGTAGATTGACCATTCGGGGCTAATTTTGGTGAATTTCGGACCATGTATTCATGTCAAAACATACCGGGGAGTTTAAGGATGCAAAACGCTCGAAATTCCAAGCCAAACGCGTCATTTCGGGGCCTTTTTGGTCCAACACGGGCAGGGGGTGTCGGGCAACACGGCCGTGTCCAGAGACACGGCCTGGCCGTGTTGGGAAGCACGGCCATGTCTCCCTGATTCCTGTGTGATAAAACAGCACGGCCGGCCGTTCGGGCGACAGGCGTGTCCGGACCTCTTTTTGCAACTTTTCTTTGCGGAATTTGGGAAAACTCACCAACCAACCCATTTTGGCCACTTTTGTACACTTTTAACACCCTATTTTTTGAAACATGTCTCCATGTCCCCTCCTCATCACTTGAATACAAGAATTCACCAACCAACAAGGAAAATGGGGTGATTGTTTAATAAAAGAGAGTACTATCAATGTATTGGTTGCCTATAAAAGCCAAGGGTTGAAATTGGGAGATTCAATTCATTAGATACTCAGAAAATATTCATTGTATTCATTTCATTAAGTAGAATTGGGATCAAGGGGTCTTGGAGGAGAAAGCTTGGGGCAATATTGGAGAAGAAGGCTTGGAGCAACATCATCAATCAAGGAAGGAGTCAATTGAGATTTTGAGAAAGATAAGTACACCATGTCTACAATATTTAAATCTTCTTGTGTAATTTATTCTTTGGTCAAAATCATGTGTAGCTAAACTCCTAGTGTTTGAATGTAATGAACTCTAGAATGGATTTGTGATTAAGGTGTGTATGTTTTTAATAAAATCTTCATATTTTGTGTGATTCACTTATATTATGCTTCGTTCATTCGAATTGATATATGCGCAATATTGATTTGAAGTTTATTTTTCATCGGGAAATCGAGAGATTCATGGTGAAATAGAACTATATAAGTGAAAAGAGTTGCATGCAATCCTAGATATAGACGACATAAATCTTCGGATTAGGGTCAAACCTAATATGGGAATTCACAAATCGTTATAATGTTGTCTTGGGGGTTTTAACTAGAAAGAGATTTGATTAATCAACTTGAGATTAGAAGTTTTTCGCCTTGAGAAAGGGTTTAACTTAAATTGGGAATTTCTACGGTCCACAAGACATGAGATTTTATTAAAAGAGGTTGGTTTTTGCTTAAGGGCTTACGGTTGTATTTTTAACTTGTCAAATCACAAAAACATTCTAGAGGGATTTACATTCAAACACATTTCTATCTCTTGATTTCTTATTTTACAAATCTTCCTTCATTTTTGCAATTTATAATTTGTTTTCCTTTTTCATCAAACAAAAACTCTGAAAATTGTTAGATTAAATAACAAAAAGACGGTAATTATTAGTACTTACAATCCTCGTGGGAATGACACTCGGTACTCAATAATCTATACTATAAAATGATAGGTGCACTTGCCTACGGTTTTAAAGGTAGCTTTTGAGCCATCACTAGTATACGGTGTCGTCTGCTTCACCCATCGTCTTCAACCCCCAAAAACCCTTTTTCCCCAAAACAAAACCCTAATAATGAAAATTACTCAAGCCGAAAGGACCTGAAGAATACACACTTTCTTTTCGTGTCCATGTATACATGTTTCTGCATTTCACGCGCGCTGAATACACGTAGCCGAAAGTGGGAATAGGAAATTTGAATTTCAAAAGAAACATTGCATTTCGTGGATTCGGGAAGAACTCAAGATCCAATACTTCGTTTCTAAGTACTCCGATTAGAGCCCAGACACGTTTCGCCCTTCTTCTCCCTCTCCTCCTCGTCCGATATCGACGAGGTATGTGTTTTCTTTTTTTTTTACTGTAAATTAATCTATAAATTGCATTAGAGTTGTTTGCTTTTATTTTACCTTGTCTATATGTCACAGAATTAAGAAACCAGGCGATTAAAGATTTTAATTTGTTGCGGAGTGCTTATTTGTCATTGTTCTTAGTGTGAACCCTTTCCTAAGTATAAGTTTTCCGTTCGACATTCTTACTCTTAGCTATTTTAGTGAAAAAGTCTGGTAAATTTGAAGGTCTATGAAAGTTATGTCTTTCTTGGTTCGTTGTCAACTTGGCAATGGTTCTCGGTTTTCTTGTAGCTTAGAGGAGTTGAGGAGAAAGGCATATCTTTGCATTTATCATCCATTTACTCACTAAATGAAGAGAAAAAAATTAGTTAATAAAAGTTCATTTATTGTTAGGTTTAGGCTTTAGCAGATTCAAGAAGAAAAACCAAATTAGTAATCGTGGTGCATGCACGCATATGATTTGTGGCGATGAGAAAACAATGCAATAATCGGGATTTTTAACAGTCAACAAGCTCTTCACGATACCCCCCAAAATGCATAAAATCTGACTAACCAATCAAGTGCAATCCACAAATCCTCACCAGGACGAAATTAAGATCTTTACCCCCACACAAAAACTCCAAATTTTCGGAAAACATGAAATATCTTTTCTATACACACACAAACTTTGAAATTTGCTCTATGGTCCTTGATATGAATTGTAGATTTATCTCTTAGCTTTCCATAGTCACTTGAATGACCTCAATATTATTTCCACTTGCACATGATTTTAGTCCATCCAAACGTCTTCAACAACATTTAGTACCAGAAATAAACCTTGTAGAACTTTGTCTTAGCTTTCCGATGGTATAAGAATCATGTCAGGACTTCATATGAAAACATTATGTCCAAAATATGACAACTTCTGCAGTTGCACGAAATGACTTTTTAACATTTATTGCCCCAAAACTTGTTTTTTCCACCAAAACCTAGAAAATCAATAAAATAACACAACATTACACTAAAACATGCAAATGCAAATAAAACACATAAAAAATATGCACAAATCATCACACAAAACACTCACAAAAACATGCAAAACACCGTGTTAACCTTGTCGGACCCGAATTTGATCCGAACTTGCGAAGGGTTGTACATATACCTGCTAAATCGTGTTAAATTTGTGTCGGGTTATCGTGTAGTGTACAAATTGACGCCTATATTCAGTTCCCATCACCCTTCCCTATATGTACAAATAAATAAATAAATAATTAGTAATAATTTAATTACAAAAATATATCGAAAAAAATCTACAACCATTTTTGGACGACTCTTTCAACGACAATTCATCACCCATTCCAATTTGTAGAAAACTCGCTTATAACGATTTACAAGAGTAATTTATTACTAGTATACGGTGTCGTCTGCTTCACCCCTCGTCTTCAACCCCCAAAAACCCTTTTCCCCAAAACAAAACCCTAATAATGAAAATTACTCAAGCCGAAAGGACCTGAAGAATACACACTTTCTTTTCGTGTCCATGTATACATGTTTCTGCATTTCACGCGCGCTGAATACACGTAGCCGAAAGTGGGAATAGGAAATTTGAATATCAAAAGAAACATTGCATTTCGTGGATTCGGGAAGAACTCAAGATCCAATACTCCGTTTCTAAGTACTCCGATTAGAGCCAAGACACGTTTCGCCCTCCTTCTCCCTCTCCTCCTCATCCGATATCAACGAGGTATGTGTTTTCTTTTTTTTACTGTAAATTAATCTATAAATTGGATTAGAGTTGTTTGCTTTTATTTTACCTTGTCTATATTTCAGCAGAATTAAGAAACTAGGCGATTAAAGATTTTAATCTGTTGTCTCCCCAGGCTTATTTGTCATTGTTCTTAGCTGTGAACCCTTTCCTAAGTATAAGTTTTCCGTCTTTGCCGACCTTTCTTACTCTTAGCTATTTTAGTGAAAAAGTCGGTAAATTTCAAGGTCTATGAAAGTTATGTCTTTACCGGGTTCTCGGTTGTCAACTTGGCAATAGTTCGGTTTTCTTGTAGCTTAGAGGAGTCATGTAGGAGAAAGGCATATACTGCATTTATCATCCATTTACTCACTAAATGAAGAGAAAAAATTAGTTAATAAAAGTTCATTTATTGTTAGGTTTAGGCTTTAGCAGGATTCAAGAAGAGAAAAACCAAATTAGTAATCAGGGTGCATGCATGCATATGATTTGTGGCGATGAGAAAACAATGCAATAATCAAGATTTTTTAACAGTCAACAAGCTCTTCACGATACCCCCCAAAATGCATAAAATCTGACTAACCAATCAAGTGCAATCCACAAACCCTCACCAGGACGAAATTAAGATCTTTACCCCCACACAAAAACTCCAAATTTTCGGAAAACATGAAATATCTTTTCCATACACACACAAAAAAAGGGGAGGGGGGAAAGAATTGCTGGTAAAACAAAGTAACAAACGCAAAAAACTGGTTGGTCAGATGCGGACTCTGGTGTACTTTTGACGGAGAACATGAAATTGCTCAGGAGTGAGAATGGCCCGCCATTCCTATTTCTGAATCGAAATGACTGTTGAAGCCATTTGATTTTTCTTGCAAAGTATTGGAATTTTATCTTTTGAGTTGAGGAGCGGAAGGTTTACAGGCTTTTAAACTGAGAAAACAACTTGAGTCCAACACTCCAACTTGACTTGGTATCGTTGTGTGCTTCATCTGGTGTTTAAATGCAATAGATAGACATCACATGTATAATAGTGACATCCACTTAGTATATTGAAACATTGATTGGAGCATAAGATTAGATGTAGCTTATTATGTGTATTATTAAAACTGAAATGAAATACTGTTAGGTAGATACAAATTGATGAGGGCCATCAAAAAACACAAGGCTCCCCTTGTCCCACATTAATCTAAACAACTAACACACTAAATTAATGGGCCAAAAGTTCCCACGATGAGCAGTTTTGCTACTTTTTGTAAAGAGGAGAAAAACGGTGGAGTTATAATTCCGACTATTATTTTTTTCCGGAAACACCACACAACACACATATTATAAATCCTCTTTACTTCTTTACTTGCTATTTTCCTCACTTTACCTCTAAAGAGAAGGAGAAAGGAAATAATAGGAAGACTCTAAAGAAAATCTGCTTTTATTCACGCTTATTCACGCCTTTTCCATTTCATTTCTATTAATATACCGAGTACCATATTTTGATAAAGTGCCAATCCTCGGTAAAGGATCACCAGAAAGATTGTTTGGTCAATTCCAACAGGAATTGGAAATCTTGCCAAAACGGTATTATTATTATTATTGTTATTATTTGAAAATACTTTTATATGCCTGATATTCGTTGTTGCTTTTTTTTTATATATTTTTTAAAATTTTTCAGTGCCTTTCACTCGGTTATTGGCAAAAGGAATATCTGGTTAGAGTGTTTGAACTTTTCTGTTTATGTAATTATTGCTAATTTTTTTGTTCTTGATCGGATGCAGAAGTTCAAGCTTTGAAGGCATGCAATGATAGAAGAAAGAAATGACCAGAGAATTGTGATGGACTTAGGTGGTCTCTGACCCTTTTTTTTAAAATAATAATTGTAAGAGTAATAATGTTTTCTCCCCTTGTAATTATTGATTATTTTTTTTGGCTTCATTCGGATCACGATTCCAAAGTGAAAAGGTTTTGGAAACAAACCACGAAAGGAGTAATGGTAAAAATTAATTATGAGAAGCATTTGCTGATTTATTTCCTTTTTCTAATCACACACAAAGTGAAAGTCAGTCTTGAATAATTTGTTTATGTGCTTAAATTCTTGGTAGAACTGCAATTTGCGAATTGCGAGTTTGCGACTAAAAGACTCACAATTTTGGGTGTATAAACATTTTGACATTGACTTGTTACTTCTATTTTTCCTGTTTTGAAACTTGATTACTTGTAAGGATTTACGAGACCCCAAAAATGATGGATGAAAAGATAATTTGTATTTTTCATTTGTGCAATTTATTTCCCTAGCGTTTTAACGAAATTGCCAAAAAAAAAAAAAATCTCATTTGATAAGGAAAAATGCCAAAAAAAAGTTTTATTGTGATTTGATGTTGCATTTTGAAAGATGTCAAATTAGTTGCTCATATGTAATAAAAAATAAGGGAATTCTGAAAATTAATGTAGTGATTGATTGATCTTTTGTTCCGTTTATTTCTATTTTCAGAGATAATAGTATGAAAGTTTTATTTTAAAAAAATGAGAATGAATTTTGAGTGTGTGATTGGACATAAAATGAAAATATGATAATGATAGTTGATGTGATGAATTTTTTTTTTTTTTTTGTGTGTGTAATAGTGATTAGATGTGATTGGTGGTTTGAAAAATAAGAGATAATGAATAGTATAATTGTGATATGATTGTGTACTAATATTAATTGATGTGATTTATTTTGGTAAAATTATAATTTGATGCGATTGATGATTAAAAAAGTGAGAATAAATAATATTGTATTTGTTTTTTTTTTTTGAAAAATTTCACATACAATCCTATGTTGGCACAAAAGCATTTTTTGAGAGTGGAAATTGCAAATTTATTTGACAAGCAAGCACTTCCTAATTTTCCTACCAAGTTGGGATCACCATGTGCTCTAATAGCAAAGTTTTGTGTAATAAGAGCGATTAATCCGAGTTCGATCTCATATGAATGTGTGTGCCCTTTCCTTACTATGCACTTGTATAATTGTATTAAAGAAAAACTTTCCTACCAAGCTAATATAAATCAAATGGACAAAAAGAATTGAATTAAGCGTACTGAACCGTGAGGATTCAAAGCTCGTTTCCTTTTCTTTTTAGATTCAAACTAGTCTTTTGTCTGTGCGATGCACAGTTGTATATCTATGAGACATCTATTTTGTATTGTGACATGTGCATTTTTCCTAATAGTTTTACGAATTATATCTCCTGTATTGTGATAATTTTAATATAGCGTCAAACAATAAGCAGAAAAATGATATTTAATGTTTTTTATTGATAAAAATCAAAAATAAAAATTTATTATACCACAGAATCATAAAAAAATACAATCAAGTCTATATATTTGTGTTCAATATTTGAAAGCTATTTATTCATAAAACCGCATAGGTGTACCTTCATCGCTCATTTCGTTTTTTAGTCATGTTAGATTCCTAATAAGTGTGATAATATGTGTCATTTTTTCCCAAAGGTTGTAGTAGTAAATAAGGATGCAAAATTATTTTCCAAAGTCTTTTTGTATGTATACGAGAACTAAGTATATTAGTTAAGGAAATAGAGACATTAAAATATAGTTTTGGTAATATTACTGATTTTATTATATGAATTATTTTGGGGATATTTTTATTTTTTGCGAATTTTGTCATGTATTTTATTTATTCACGTTGTTAAATCATTTTAAACCTTTGAAAATTTATTGTGGAGGTTTGTATTGTCGTATTTGGAATTTTCAATTATTAGGTTCTATTCGGGTTCTCATATTTAGTATTTTCAAATCGTGTGATGCATGAAATGTATTTTTAATAATTTTTAATAACTACCAAAAATTTAGAATTTTGATAAATAATTAAAATATAAAAAATAAGTGATTTAATTACAAATCATACAATTAAATAATATCAAATGAATTATTCTAAACTATGAAAAAGACTTTCTAAATACAATATATCTGGTTGATATTAAATATTTTGTGAATGTAAATCGTATCTATATATTGAACATGTTTACTATAAGAAAGTAAAAGTTTGAAAAAAAGCATAATTGCAAATGTTTAATATTTAATGTATTTTTTTCAATGCAATCAATAATAAAGTCATTTCAAATTCTAATATTTTTTTAGAGTTTAGAAAGTTGAGTTAGAATTATTAAAGAAATTAAACAAAAATCAAGTTTATATTTAGCAACATAATTTTTTATGGGAAAACAAAATATTTCAAAAAAATAAAAGTTATTTTATTTTTATATATACACATATATCAAAATAATATCAAACAGACAAATTCATATCTAATAGTCCAAATGTACAACTTTGAAGTTGAATACCAAAACACACTAATAAATATAAAAAATAATCTCTATTAACATCAAAAATACTTTAAAAATATAATAAAATAATTTTGCATATATAAAAAAACTATTATAAATATAAATTTATATTAATAAAAATTTAATTTCTTCTTACATGAATATATCAAATGCTATGTATGGATATATTATATATATAATACTTGGATACATAGTTTGAGATATTTCTTCAATTAAAATAAGTATATTTTTGATTGAATTTATTCAACTACACATTAATGTCCAATAGCCCGAATACATAATTTATAAAGTACTTTATGAAACAATGAGAAAATATAATCTTATATAATTTTATTTATTATATTTATTTTTATTGTATACATGCAATAAAGATGTGAAAATAGAGATCGTAAAAAGATAATTAATTATATATATTATACGTTAAAAATGGATCTAAAATAAAAAAAACTTATTAAATTTTTAAAAAATAAAAATAAAAATATATCTTTATGTGTATAATAATTAATGCATTACACACACGGATTTGTAAAACTTGTTTAAAAAACTTTATATTTAATATATATATATATATATATAGGGATGGGATCTCATGTGGCAGTCTCTTACCATGTGGCAGTGTGGACAGATCCCATCCATCCATCCTAATTAATCAATGGTTCAGATTAGGTTAAAAATACACCATTTTACATTTATTTTATATGTAAAAAGGGCAAATCAGTAACTATCAAAATAGAGTAAAATAATACCATAATTAAATACCTATAATCAAGGATATATTGATTATCAACTTTCCATAATAGAAACGCTGAATCAGGGGCAAAAATAACGGATTCGTGATTCTTCTCTCACCCTTCATTGACGAAAACAAAAAAAAAAGAAAATGCATCAAAATTATAGAAACAATCCTATCCGCCATTTTTGAACAACAAAGAAGGTGTTCGACATAGGATATATGCGTATTTTGGTATACAAATGTTTATAATATTGTACTCTGGATGCATTGTTTCGTGTATAGATATGTATATTTTGGTGCTAATATAACATGAAATATGACGTGTTTTGGATGTTTATTTGAGAATAAATATTGGTACTTAAATTGGTATAAAACTATTGACAATATTGTACATTGGAAGCGTATTTTGGTGTACACATGTGCATACTTTGGTGCTTTATAATCATAAAAATATGGTATAAAAAATAATTCCTTTACGGTACCCTGAAATAATATTTTGGTGTACACTTATCCAATATTTGGTGATAATATAAGTATTCAGTAGTGCATTGTTAGATGTTTAATTGAAAATATTGTATACTAATATTGACAATATTGTATATCTTGAAAATTATTTTGCGTATACGTTTGACTGATTTGGTGTACAAATATACAGAGTTTTCAATATTACGCGCTGCCTGATAATACCCAATTACTTGCAAAAATTGAGAGAACAGATCCAACTGAAAAACACATAAAACAAAATTGCTGGAAAAAAAAACAATGTATACCAATCTATAGCTAAGTTTTCATCAATTCATATCCATAATTAAAAATAAACACAACTGAACTAATTGTATACCAACTATTTGCTAAATTTATACCAACTTATAGCTAAGTTTTCATCAATTCATTTCCACAGGTACAATAAAAACAAAATGGGCCAAAAAAATATAAGCTACAATTTCATCAGTTTGGGCATTGAAGATTTCAAAGCAGATTTGGCAGTCTTGAACCTCTTGTTAACATTACGCGCACCCTCGCTCGGCCCTGGAGATGCAGGTCTTTTCTTGTTTCCTCTTGCCATTGAAAATTATAAACCTGGTATTGAGAAACGTGAATTATATTAAAAAATGCAGAACTCAAGCACAATATATAAAAAAAATACACCAATTTAACTAATTGGGCACTGTATGAACTATAATTGTATACGAAATAATGTTATTTAAACACCATTCGCCATTATGCATTGTATGGACATTATATACTCATTACCAAACTTATTAATGCATCAAAATACATATTCATGCCGTTATAAAACACCTTTCACACTGTATACGTGAACGGTATTAATTTACGGGTGTCAAACACATTGTATCAAATTAAAATACCACATCTAAACTAACTGTGTACTGTATGTAGTCTAATTGTCTACGAAAAAAAATTATCCAAACACCATTTGTATGTTGTCTATATACAATTTACCAGACTAATGCAAAACACCAAAACTCTGTGTAATTATATGCCAAAATTAACAAAATATATATCATTTCATGATAATCTGTATATCAGTTATAACAGGGGAGATTCACCAAAAAAAATAAACAATATAAAAAGCTAATTTAACGCTAAAAATGAATTTAATATTATTTGTCATTATGGATTTCATGGAACATTACGTGTATATATCCAACTTCCGTTTTTTTTTTCCTATTTCAGTCATTGGGAAAATAAAACTGACTAAAAAATTGAGGAAAAACCCTTTCCACAAGAATCTACAAAACAAGAATTGAAAATTTGAACCTGGGGGCTCACCTTGAACGATATTACTGACGCGTTCTTGGATTTTTGATGTCGAGAGAATTCGGCCAAACAAAATAGTGTCCCGGGCGCTCGAAATTTACAGAGAATGAAAAAGTTGCAGACGTGTGTGAGTGGGGGAAGAGAAATAAGGAAGAGGCAAAGAAGAAGGGCCTTTTTTGATTTTGGGGTGAAAAAAGTGGCAGGAGGATTAATTGAAATCCCAAAAAAGGGGAGTGGGGAGGTTACCAAAATCATCCGTTTCCTATTGTGTACAATTTGTCTATTTTGCCCTTAAATGGGCTGAGTTCAATTAAAAAAATAAAAAAATCGAAAAAAATCTGGCCTTAGGATTAAACATGGTAACGACTTAGATTTGTCCACACTGCCACATGGTAAGGTCCTTGCCACATATGATCCTATCCTATATATATATATATATATATATATTGAACAATTAAATATAACTTCAAAAAATGATCTATTAAAATAAAATTAACTACCAAAAATAATGAAATCACAAATAGTTATTACTTCTTATTTTTTCATAGATTTTTATTGCTTTTTTATCTTAAAGAAATTTTATTATTTTTTTAAAAACCGAAAAATGGGCAGGAAAACTATGAGTTACTGTTCTAAGAAAAATCTCTTTATATATATATATATATATATATATATATATATATATAGGATTTGGTTCAAATGAGACCACCCTCCCTAGGTGAGACAGTGTGGACTCATCTTACCCATTGATCTTAAAAAATAAAGGGATGTGATTAATTCAGTTTTTTAATTATTTTCTAATTTTATTTGATTTTAAGGGTAAGATTGTAATTTTGTAATTCAAATTAGTGGTCCTGGGATTTTGTGGCGGATTTTAAGGAACCTGTTTTCTTTCCAAATATTTTTATTTTCAAACATAGTTAGAGAGTTTTCTCTTTGCATAATTAGACATCAAATAATGCATATTTAGTTATTTTGTTGCAGACTTTGTTTTTTACGAAAACAAGACATAATTGAATATAACGTCTTTGCATATGTAGTTATACTACACGCATAAATAAGTTCAATATAATGTACATTTAGTTATATAAATGGGATGTTGTTTTTGGAAATTATAAAAATGAGATGTTACATAATGTCTTTGCATATTTAGTTATTCCACAATGCATAGATAATTTCTAGATAATACATAATTAGTTGATTTTGTTGCATAGTTTATGACGTCTTGCATAATTGGATATATTGTACTACATATTAGTTTTTTTACGTTGCATAGATAGTTTTCCGATAATGCATATTTAGGTGAGTTTTGTTGCATATTTAGTTTTCGAACTCACATTCGTTATTTCTCCGTAATATTACACCGATTTTTCTTGTTTTTTTTTCTGTAATTTTCGAGTTATTCACAGTTTTCTTTATTTGCGTTAATGGAGGAATGAGAGAGAGAGAGAGAGACGTGAGATTTGAGAAATTGGAGATGTATGAGAGAGAAAAAGATTTGATTCCATTTTTGTAACTAACTTGTTATGTTATTTTACCCTACTATCCTTATATTGATTAAATTAATATTTTAATATATTTTTTATCCATTAAATCATATCCATTGATTAAAAGTGAGAGATGGTTGAGATTAGTCCATTGTGTCTCACCTAGAGACATGGTCTCACTTGATCCTCCCCATATATATATATATATATATATATATATATATAGGATTTGGTTCAAATGAGACCACCCTCCTTAGGTGAGACAGTGTGGACTCATCTTACCCATTGATCTTAAAAAATGAAGGAATGTGATTAATTCAGTTTTTTTAATTATTTCCTAATTTTCGCTGATTTTAGGGGTAAGATTGTAATTTTGTAATTCAAATTAGTGGTCCCAGCGGATTTTATGGTTCAAATTAGTGGTCCCAGCGGATTTTATGGGCTAAAATTGACACTGCCGGATTTTGTGGCGGAATTTAAGGAACTGTTTTCTTTCCAAATATTTTTATTTTCTTTGCATAGTTAGGGTTCTTCTACTTTGCATAATTAGACATCAAATAATGCATATTTAGTTATTTTGTTAGCACTTTGTTTTAAAACAAGACATAATTGAATATAACGTCTTTGCGTATGTAGTTATACTACACCGCATAAATAGGTTCAATATAATGTATATTTAGTTATGAAAATGGGATGTTGCTTTTGGAAATTATAAAAATGGGATGTTACATAATGTCTTCGCATATTTAGTTATTCCACAATGCATAGATAGTTTCTAGATAATACATAGTTAGTTGATTTTGTTGCATAGTTTATGACGTCTTGCATAGTTGGATATCTTGTACTACATATTAGTTTTTTTTGCATAGATTGTTTTCGGATAATGCATATTTAGTTTATTTTGTTGCATATTTTCAAATATGTAATATCCCTACGAGATATATGCACCGTTTCATAAGTATCTATGCATTGTTTAATAAGTAATTATACATCATTTCATAAGTATTTATGCATCGTCTTATTCGTGAAAATTACAGTTTTTTAAGAGTTGATGTTAATGGATATTTTCGAGTTCTCCATCGATGTCTACACCATTGATGATGTTGTGTAGACTTTGTTCCACGACTGATGATTCATCATGCATCATGATTCGAACATAAGTGCATCTTCTTCACTGTTTTATTTTTCACAGTTCGAGTTCTTCAAATTTGCATTAATGGTGGAATTGTGTGTGTGTGTGTGTGAGAGAGAGAGAGAGAGGGAGGCGTGAGGGAGGGAGAGGGAGAGAGACACGTGAGATGAGAGATGCATGAGAGAGAAAGGGATTTGATTCCTACCTTGTTATGTTATTTTACCCTACTACCTTTATGTTGATTAAATTAATGTTTTAATATATTTTTTATCCCTTAAATCATACCCATTGATTAATAGTGGAGGATGGTTGAGATTAGTCCATTGGGTCACACCTAGAGACATGGTCTCACTTGATCCTCCCTCTATATATATATATATATATATATATATATATATGGATATGATCAAATGAGACCAAACCCTTTAGGTAAGAACATGAGACCACAGCTAGACCATTTGATTTAATAATCAATGGTCCATATTTTACTCTATATTTAAGGCATGGTTGTTGAGGGTATGGGTAGGAAAGTAATTTTGTGCGTTTAGTTATGTGATATATTTGTAAATCTCTAGTTTTTTCGAATTTGGAAATCAAAACTGATATCCATCATCCCACGATTTTCTCCCCTTTCTCTTTTCAAAAAATCAGAAACCTTTTCTCCAACTCTCCTCCATCTCCTTCTCAGCCTGTGAAATAAATCGAGAGAGTTCTTTATCTATCCTACCAAAACTGCCGTCTTTATCCAGCTCTTTTCAAAAAATCGATTACTGAAGCTTCTAGGGTTCAAATATCTCTGATTTTTGGTGTAATTCGTTGATAGGGTTCAACATAAGCTTCTAGGGCTCAATTTCAATGTAAGTGTTTTTGTTCGATTTTGATGTTCTTGATAATAAGGTTCTATTTTGTGTTTTTATGGTCGTTTTTATTGTTTTAATTCTGTTCAAGTTTAGGTTTAAACACATATTGCATTATTCGATCTTGCCGATAGGTTTGATGAATGTTTTTTTCTTGGGCTTTTTGTTGTTCTTATGTTGTGTGCTTGTAGTTTAGATTTCTTTCGACTTCTCAGTTCCGATTTATATTGGGCGATTTCGCACCTTCGTGCACTGTGATGTTAGTTGTGTATATATATAGTTGAGTAATTATGTATATTTAGTTATGAAATTATGTGCGTTTAGTTGTATAATAATGTATGTTTAGTTATGTAATAATGTGTATTTATAAGTTATAATAATGTGTGTTTAGTTATGAAATTATGTGCGCTTAAGTGTTAATAATGTGTGTTTAGTTATGTAATAATGTGTATTTAGTTATATAACACTTTATTTTGTTACTTGTGCGAGCATGTATTTATGTTATGGAATTATGTATATTTAACTATAGAATAATGTATATTTAGTATTGTTATAATATGTGGTTAGTTTTGTGATAATGGACAATTATGAAATTATATGCGTTTAGGTGTATAATAATGCGTGTTTAGTTATGTAATGATGTGTATTTAGTTGTGGAGCACTTTATTTTGTTACTTGTGCGAACATGTATATATGTTATGGAATTATGTATATTTAGCTATAGAATAATGTATATTTAGTTTTGTTAAAATGTATTGTTAGTTGTATTTTTTGTATAATAATTGGTGTTATATTTTTTGTAGGTTTGTTTGATCAACTAAATGGCAAATAACAATGTGAAAAAGGATGTCCACAAATGGCGAGCGTTGTCCGTAAATGCACCCCGACTAGACTGTGCACGCCTTGGAGAGACACCACAAACAAAATTGACTGTGGTATATATGATATGAGGGTGGTATATATGCTATGAGGCATATGGAGGCTACATGGGCGGTGACACCAATGGATGAGAATATGTTTAAAAAGTTGTTCGCCTTATTTTTAGCTTCACCGCAAGTGTACGGTGTAGTTTATAGAATAGGGTAAGCAAGGTCGTATCCACGGAGACTAATAAATTAGTGCGCTAAGTATTGAACCAAAATAGTTTTATTTTTATTTAGACAATCTTAATTTGATGATTGTTGTGGAGGTAAAGACGAGAATAACCACAAGAATACAAGATACTAAGAATAATGGAATTATCAAGAGAATGAAATGGATTCCCGGATTATGGTTTCAATTAATATTCCTCTTGTTGTCCGATTTAATCAAAGCCAAAGTTATTATCAATACGCCTATAAGACGATCACAACGGTATTTTATCCTCCCTCTCGAGATGTATATAAAGTGTAGATTGAAATATCTATGCTAGCATCTCTACTCAACATAAGATACACAACTCCCAAATGCACAAAAGATCAAATATCCTCACAAATATTCACAAACCTCTCGATTATGCAAATATTCATGTCAAGTACTCAAGATCTAATATTGAAGCTCATCTCTCGAATTATGAATCAATATATCAAACAAGTTAAATCATTGGCCAAGTGATAAAACAAGAATAAGAACAAAGTACTCAAATAGGCTTCAAGATAATAACTTCAACCAAGATTAAAACATTCAACAAGAGTTCAATTAATCTACTACCAAAACCCGGAAATCACAAGATGTTTAGCTACTCATTACACATAAACAACTCATAGACAAATTGTTCATATTCATGACAAGCTAAAATGAAAGATTAAAGCACAAAGAATGAGAAAACTTAGGAAAATGGATAATCTCTCGATTTATCTTCAATCCTCAAGCTCCGATTCGACCTGATTTTTCTCTTGATTCTTCCTTGATGAAGTTGAGCTATTTCTTGTGTTCTTGGGTCTTTTCTAGACCTTTCCTCCTGGGTGCGCCCCAAAAAGTGTTATTTATACCCTTTTAGAAGCCTAGGTCAATTCTTTGTCATTTTTGGAGTTTTGCAAGAACGCACGGGTAGTGCGTTGGCGCACGGCTACCCGTGCGCCTCCCGTAGAAAACATCCGGTCTGTGGAGGGAGCACGGGTCGTGCGTCCACGCACGGGTTACCCGTGCGCCACCCAAACGTCCAAATTTGTTTGCGGGGTCTTCATAAGAGTTGTAGCCCTCTCTTTTAGCTTTCCATAGCCACTTGAATCAGCTCAATATCAATTTTGTAGAGAGAGTTATGACCAAAATACTAAACCCTGCCAGTGCTAGAAATTCCATACACATTTGGATGTTCCTTGAGATAAATCTCCTTGTTGTTTGATAATCCATGCTTTTTTTGCCACACGACTCATCACTATGACTCTAGACTCCATATAGTTGGCTTCCAATTTGGTGTAATCGCTCGATTCTTGATGATTCTAGGTAGCAATGCTCGTATTTGTCACAAAATCACTCCAAATATCGTTAAATTCCTACAAAACAAGCAAGCGTAATATCTTTTCCACAAAGAGCGAATATATACCATTTCATACACGTTATTGCATGTTTATAAACAATTATAGCCATAAATATGCCCTAAAATACATGCAAAACTCACACTCAACAAACCCCCAAACTTAAACTATTGGCCATCCCGGTCAACGCTTTTAAAAACTAGAGAAAACATGATTGGGAGTAATGAAAAGTAGAACGCACAATAACTCCATAAAATTCGCATTGTTTATCGTAGGTGTCAAGCAATGAATCAACCAAGCCTCAAACATCTAACATAGAGCACATATCAAAGAAACCATGGTAAATGTTAAGAATTACGCGTCACAAAGATCAAGTGTATACTCTCATCTCAAATGAATATAGGATGTGTTTACGCTCAATTCAATTCAATGTTGAAGAATTACCATAGGCTTGCAAATCGTCTCATATCTCCGCCACTAGAATGTATGCAATTTGTGAATCAAAAAGGACTTCTCTCTTTGGTTGTAATGAAGGCTCTTTGGTTAGGGTAGGAAAATATAGATAGAGTGACTCAAACTCGAGCGTATAGACCGGTGAGCATATAAATCATCTACGTTAAAGCTTAATATGCTACCCAAATCATCTCTTATTTTCATCAACTCTTCTTATCTCCATCCCCTTTCTTTTGTAAACATTATCACCTCACATACAATTCTTAGCCTCCAAGTTCATTCAATGAAAACTCACATCATAAAGTCAATTTTTTTTTTTCTGACTCTTTTATGAATTTTCAACCTTTCTTTTCTCCTCATTTTCTTCTTCTTTTTTTTGTTCCCATCAACCAATTTTGCACAATTATCCAACTTTTCAATTCCAACCCATTCAATCTCATTCACTCCCTCTACTCAATTTTATACGCTCAAGTGTAGGGTAACAAATATATCAAGTTAAGGCTTGAATTGTTGCTATCAAGAAATTAGGCAATAGGCTCAAGTTGGCTAACTAGGGATTTCAATATCATCTTAGGTAAGCAAAAGGCTTGAAGAGCTAACAAAAATGGCCTTTGATCATTTTCACAATTCGCATACAACATGTGACCTTGACAGAGATACCAGAGCAAGTTCTAGAATTCTAACAACATGAATGATACACTCAAATCAATCAACAAAGGCGCATATGATGAAAGCAGTAAAAAGGCTCAAAATCTCACATGCTTGCAAATACGTAATTCAAAGCATCAAACCATGTTCTCAATATCCACATGCTCAATATCATCTATTCATGGTTCAATCAACTCATGCTCAACACCCAATCCAAACAATACAAAATTTTCAAAATTAAGCACAAGTTACAATCAAGAGATCAACTCACTCCCTACAATCTATGAAAGCAATAAACATGCTAAACCAATAAACGTGTTTCTAATGCAAATGCAACCTAAAATGCTCTACATGCAACTATATGAAAACACACAAAATTAATGAATTTTTTTTTTATCCACACATTTCATATCAAAATAACTATTTCTCCCCCAAACTTAAATGAAATTATATCGCACGTAAGAGAAGATATAATTTCAATATTAAACTATGTGGATTTACCTGATTCACTGTGCGGGTGGTGGTGGATAATGGCCCTCTTTCGCATCTCCTCCTATCGCTAGGACTACTTCTTTTCGGCCATTACTTCAAGTTTTGTACCTGGCGCGACCTATGTCGCGCCTCTGGCGATGGACGCCACGGGCCGTGCGCCAAGCGCACGGGCTGCCGTGCGTCGTGCCATAGAAACATCTCCAATTTCTCAATCACGCACGAGCGGTGCGTTCATGCACGCCCGCTGCGTGCGTGGGCTGAGAAAGTAAAATCGGGTAATTTTTCTTTTTTTTAAAGAAGAAAATAAACAAAAACAAAAATCACACCACAAACCGTTGGGTTGCCTCCCAACAAGCGCTAAATTTAAAGTCTTTATTTGGACTTTTGTTTTACTCAAGCTGGGATCCAAAAACAAGTGTCGATCATGCCACGCCTTCGTATTTTCCAACAAAGTATAGGTGATCCTTCAAAGTGTATGTAAGATGTGGATGATTAAGGATCACAATGTTGATGGTCTTTTGGAAATCAAGAAATGTGCTCCTAATGATGAAAAATGGTTTATCAACCATAGTAAAGATATTTCTATCTTTACTCACATTAAATATCATGAAGTCGTAGAACATGTGAATTGATCACCATTTTCAAACATTGTTCCTTCAAGTGTATGCTTCTTAAAATTTGATACATCCGTAGTGAAGCTTACATCTAGAGTGCACATATTTTTATCAATATGAGGATCTTCAATTGAGTGAGAGATAGAAATACTCCCACGATTTAATTTGACGTGGCTCCTCGTATTGATTACCACTCATTTGATGAATGACACTACATTGTTCCTTTGAGTTGATTTCAGTGGTGCTTGAAAATTGGCTCTTTTGTTGTTGTCCACCAATAATCGTAGCTAATAGGCCTACTTGAGTCTCAAGATTTTTTATCGAACTGGCCATCTGTGTCACTTGCAACTCTATCCTGTCCATCCTAGCCTCCTGTGCATTGAATTGGTCCCTTGTCTCACTTATAAATGAAGTCGTTTGATTCATGAATGAAATGAGGGCATCTTCCAAAGATGGATGTGCCTCTGCATTGGTAACCACATTCGTTACATTGAAGCTTGATGGTGGTGGAATCTGTTTGATACATGTTTTTATCTTAATTTTGATGATTTTGTTTTGCACCAAAACAATGTTTTTTATTGTTGTCCAAATACTCCTAAATGATTTAAAATGGTTTTAATATTTTCCGGAGTATTTCTTCAAGTTTATTTTCATCTAAATTGGACAACGCTTTTAATGATTTTACGTTATTGGGTTTTCACTCTCAAACGATGTTTCTAAATGTTGTCCTAATACTCCCGATCGGTCTAAAATGTTTTTACTATTTTTCGGAGTATTTCTTGTTGTTTATCTTCGATTAAATATTGGACAACACTTTGGTTTTGAGGCCAACCGGTCGCCTATTGGGCAACCCGCATCAAGAGTACGTTGAACCCAAAAGTTGAGCCTGGAGTGTAAAAGAGGCGGTCGACCGGTCGCATGCTGGGCGTCGGCCGTCGGGGCGACCGGTCGCCCGGGTGCGACGGTGCTGCAAGTGTGTTTCAAGCAGAACACTTGATCTTTGCAAAATCCATGAGGGGGACCGGTTGGGGTGATGGTCGACCGGTCGAGGTATACGTCGACCGGTCGCCCTGTATTATTTTGCTGTGTATTCTTCTAACGTCTATTTCTGTGCGACATGTCGCCCTATCTTTTGACAGCAAATTTCTGACCGTTTGACAGCAGACACTTTTCCTTAAATTGTGGGATTGATTTCTAACAGCTATATTCTTGATTTTAATTGTATTTTTCTGTAGTTTTTCAATCCCCAAGAGGAGCCTATGCTTGATCAATCATCTCCTATAAATAGAGGAAGTTTTGGAGCAACCTAGACAAGAATTGAGATACAACACAACAAGATACACTTCAAGCAAACACTTGGTCTTTCATTGTTATTATTCTTGTTGTAAAATTGCCTAGCTTATCACTTTCACATCTTTGAGGTCTAGGCTTTTCTTGATTACACTTCGCACTCAAATTGTATTATTCATTATTGAGTTGTAATCTTGATTTTTGGTTATCATTCAAACACAAGATATCCTTGTGAGTGTTCTTGTGGTAAGAACATACTTGGATGATCTAGGTGATAGGTGAAGAAGATTGTGGTAATCTTCTTATTGAGGTGTTGAAGAATTTGGTATTCTTCAAGGTTGAAGATTGTGGTAATCTTCACAAGGTGCCGTTGAAGGAAGATTGTGGTAATCTTCAAAGGGAGATTGTGGTAATCTCCAAAGGTGGTGTCGAAGAAGAGTGTGGTGCTCTTCAAGTTGTTGTAAGTTGAATTTGTATTAATTTTGGTAATTAATAAAATTCTTTTTCTTTTCGAAATCCATCCCGGATATCTTTGGGGTGGTAGAGGATTAGGCCCTAGGTGGGTTGAACCTCTTTAAATCGGCGTGTGTTGTTTATGTTCGCACCTTTATTATTGTATTTGAGCATTCGGTTGTAAAAAAGAGGCGAAATCAAAAAGATGGAGATAATCTATTCACCCCCTCTAGATTATCGTAGCCGCTGGACTTACAAGTGGTATCGAGCCAAACTCTTTGGCAAGCTCGTTTCACATCGCGAGTGAAGAGAAACGATCGACGGCTACTAACGAAGCTCATCTATCCAGGCACCTCCACCACCAAGCCACCACTATTTGATTCCAAGAATTTTAATTTTTGGAAAGAAAGAAGAATGGAATGCTATCTACAAGGTTGCGGGTTCGACATTTGGAACACCGTCATTAATGGAGAATCCATTCGATGAAAGATACACTATACACCTCAAAAGGCTTCAAAAAGCTCAATGATGAAGAAAAGAAAATCATCTCCTTAAACGGTAAGGCTTTAAATATTTTGTATTGTTCATTTACTAATTTGGAATATGAACATATTATAGGAATTCCATCGGCACATGAAGTATGGCAAAAATTAGAAGCCATCTATGGAGTATTTGCAAATGAAAGAGTCAAACAAAAGCATCTACTTCTCAAAGTGATACAATGTCAAATCTAAGGAACAAGCCTCTTACAACTTCCAACTATGAAGAAGTTGAACATTGCTTTATGGGCATTGAAGAAGAAAATGAGGTATGTCTTAAGCCCTCTACTTCTTATGATATTGTTATTCAAAATGATTATAGTGATTTGCAAAATGATTTTGATGATCTTCAAGATGAATTCCAAAGCTTGCTTGTTAAGTACAAAAATTTGAAAAAGGAATTCAATATTTTGAAAAATGATAAGGATAGTTTATTTACTTCCTATGAATCACTATCATGTGCTCACACCACCACTCTTGATAAGGTTAGAAACCTTGAAATAGAAAATAGTACTCTTGTTGAGAATATTGAAGGCATGAAAAAGGATTTATTAAAATCCAACTTAAGTACCAACAAAATGCCTAATATTGTTGATGTTCATAATTGTGATAAAATGAAACAAGGACTTGATCATAAGCCTAATGTTGTTATTCATATGAAAAGGAATCAAGTCTATAAGCATGTTGGTCATTATGCTCCTAGAATTATTACATGCTTTTATTGCGGTAAAAAGGTCATACGGTAAACACTTGTCGGGCTAGAAATAGCTCTAATTATTGTTGGAGACCTAAAAGTCTCAAGACTAATCCTAAAGGACCCAAACACATAAGGGTACCACAAAATAATGTGTTATTAGGTACCCGTGAAATAATGATCGAAGAAAATTCATACCGCAAGAAGACATCAAATGACCGTTTCATTTGATCAAAGAAGGAGAAACTATTTTCGACAAAGCCAATTTTCAAGAAGAGGATATAATCAAAATTGGGAAAAACATAATCCTTGGAAATGGCAAAGACATCATCAACAAGATGATTTTCAAAGAAGAAGAGACTCTCAACAAAGGGAAGGCAACAAACCTTGGAAATGGAGTAATCAAAAGGGCCATCATCAACAAAGTGACTTCTCAAGGGGAAGATATCATCAACAATGGGAAAGATACAACCCATGGAAACGGAGTAATTGGTAAACCGTATCTCCCCATTTAAATATGCATTTTATTTTATGACTATTTTCATTTTTTGTCTTAATTGCAAAATGAGTTTTCAAGTATTTAGTTTTTAAAATTGAGGTCTTCAATATATATTTGTGCTTTTAAAGTATTTGTGAAAAAGAAGACCTTATATAATGTTTTTTAAACTCTTGTGCATTTAATTAAACTTTTTGTGGTTTATTATCTCTTATGAAATCTTATAGCATAAGCTCTTTTTGATATCTCATATTACTTGCCTACACTTGTATTTTCTATGCAAATGTTGTCTAAGAATTGTGTAGGATACATATTTCATACTCATTGGCTATTACGTCATCAAGTTTCTTAAACCATCGAGGTATGTCTACTCGTATTTTTCTTTAAACTCGATTTTATGCTTATGCACATATCTTTCAAGATATTTCATTTTGATCCCTTAAGTGCCCTAATTGATCTTGCAAATATTTTCTTTTAAAAGGCACTACGTGTTTAGTCTCGATTTTATCGTTTATATGTTTTCCCAAAACCCATATTTGTTGGATATAGTCCAAACTTATATTTTTGCAAAGTTTTAAAACTTTTGGGGTGAAAAATCGAATTTTGGAAAACTCGGGAGAAAGAAAAATCACCTGGGGACGGTCAAAGCGGGCGACGGTCATCGCACATCGACTTGGTCGCCCCATACCTTGACCGGTCGCCCAGGCCAATTTTTCAGGTTTTAAACGTTAATTTCTTCATTTGAAGCAGACGAAGAAAATCCCCCAAACCCTTGCTGCGGCGTAAATCATCCCCTTTTCTCTAGAATCTTCAATTCTTCATCATTTTTCACGATTCTTGTTGCAAATCTTCTTAATTTCACAAGAATCTTACATATATGGCTCCTCCAAGAAATTCCACCGATCAAAATCCCACTTCTAAGAGAAGAAAAGGCGGAGAGGGTACTTCGAAATCGGCGAGACGAAGCCGAACAAAGGGATATTCGAGCCGCTCAAAGAAACGTGGCCCAAGAAGGTGATGATGTTCAAAATCCCATTCTCTCTCGGGCCCAAATTACCGAGCTTCGCGGAACAATTTCGCTCGAAAATTGCCGTTGGGCGAAAGGTAAAAAATCTTTTGTTACTCAAGCTCCAAATTCTCGCAATGCTCTTAATTTCATCAATAAGTATGCGGAATGGTACTATGAGGATTCGGGGATGGGAGGTAAATCTATTGCTCGGACTAAAATGTGTCGTTTTAGCTCATTTACAAATGAGTATCCCACCATTAGGGGATTTTTTGAGGAACAAGGTTGGATGTATCTATGGGAGCATGCTTATGTTTTGTATGATGATGATATTATCCAACTCTTTTATGCCAATATGTGGGTCGAATATGATAATGAAAGAAAGCCGATTGCCGTTAATTCGCTTATAAAGGGTCGTCATTTTAGATGGACTCCCAATGATATTTGCCGGCTTTTACATGTTAGAGAAGGTGGTTGGGATTATTTCTCTTGTGGGACTTGGAATGATGAAATGTTGGGGGTGTCGATGAAAGAAGTTAAGACGTATTTGGGAGTATGGCCAAAGTATTCTTTGTTGGCAATGACACTTGAGCATCGTATTTTATCGGTCATTGTCGCATATTGCATTTGTGGTAAGTCGGAAAGATGCCTAGCAATATGGATTATTTTTGACTTATAAGATTGCTAGGAGGGAACCACTTAACTTTGGTGCCATACTTATTCAATGTCTAATCGAGTCCATTACTCAAGGTAATAAGAAGTTGGTTATGGGAAATTGGATTTGTAAACTTCTTATTCAATCGGGACTACCTTCGTCGGAGTGTAACTCGGAGGTATTTCAAAACGACTTTGACATTGATAACATCGCCCAAATGGTCACTATGCGCAAGAACATGGAAATCCGACCAACCAAAATGGCGAGAGAAAGAGGTCAAGAGTCTCCGATCCTAATGACTTCTTTGATGACATCGAGGCCGCAAGATTGGCGGAAGAGGCGAACCGAGGCAATCCCGGAGGGTAATACCAGGTGCTCAACCGCCTAGGAGGTATACTCAAGCCGAATTTGATGAGATGAGGGCTTTTCATGAGACGAGGTATGAGGCTTTGGAGCAAAAGACCTCCAAAATGCAAAAGTCTATCGGCAAGTTAAAGAAATTCATCAAGGACTTAATTCCCGGATCTTGCTTCTCCTCGGATGAGGAATGATGTTACCCCACCCCTTTACTTTCTAGCATTTTCATTTAAGTTGCTTTGTACTTTTATGAACTTTTGTAAAACTCATTTGTACTAATGATATTTGCTTGTTTTTTCTTAAAAGGGTTAATATTGCAAGTTGATAATGACTTGTGGGTGTTCATGATATTGATAGAGTATTTGATGGTAAAAATACTCTAATTTAAGCATTGTTTGATAATCGGTATGAAGTACTTGATGGTAAAAGTGCTTCTTTTAAATGCTTTGATCATTATGCTTAGTTGCATATGCATTGGGACATTTGATATATCATACATGTATTGTTTAAGGCATGACTTATATTACTTGATGGTTGCTCTAATTTTTGGCATTTGTAATGCCTTGATCCTTCTTAGCTTATCTCAATTGGGTTGAACCCTTGAGAATCTACTTTGAGCTTCTTATTTGATGAACAAATGTTGCGTATGTTGCATATGATCTTATTGAGCTTTGGAATGAGGTTGATTGTTGATATGATAATTTTTGGCTTGAACCTTTTACAAGGACTATATACAACCTCTCTTTTATTTTTATGCACTCAAGGTGTTCGATGAATTGTCGCAATGAATTGTTCGACTTTTACTCTTATGCTTTCATATGTCTTATATACTCATTGAGATCATGTCTTGACACTTAAACGAGCTTATGGATATCAAATGATACATTTCTCCCATTTTTTTGGATTATAAGCTTATCTCCTCGAATGGTTGATAAATTGTCTCTTTGGCGCACTTTGATATACTTGTATGATGTTTTTATCATCCTAACATTCTTTTTGATGATTCCAAAGGGGAGAAACAGGGGAAAAAGGCTCGTTAGCTCAAAGAAGCTAATAAAAAGCTCAAAATAAAAGCTATAAGCTATGGCTCATAAAAGCCATAAGTTGTGATTTATTTTTAGTCCAATTGTTGCTTGATGGACTTATTTAATGATGTTTTGTGATGAGGGGAACTTATAAGCTCTTGAACAAATTGTAAAAGCTAAAAGCTTTTAGCTTATGGAAAATTGCTTTTACATTATTCTTGATATGCTTGTTGATAGGGGAGCTTGTGCTTATTATTGAAAATATCTACTCCCTACTTGGTTGCTTTAATATTTTTGGAAATTTTGGTTGCTTCCAAACGGTCAAATATTTTTTTAGGAAAATCATTGCTCTCTTAGTTTGTGTTAAAATTGTTTTGGTTTGTAATCATCAAAAGGGGAAGATTGTTTGATACATGTTTTTATCTTAATTTTGATGATTTTGTTTTGCACCAAAACAATGTTTTTATTGTTGTCCAAATACTCCTAAATGATTTAAAATGGTTTTAATATTTTCCGGAGTATTTCTTCAAGTTTATTTTCGTCTAAATTGGACAACGCTTTTAATGATTTTACGTTATTGGGTTTTCACTCTCAAACGATGTTTCTAAATATTGTTCTAATACTCCCGATCGGTCTAAAATGTTTTTACTATTTTTGGAGTATTTCTTGTTGTTTATCTTCGATTAAATATTGGACAACACTTTGGTTTTGAGGCCAACCGGTCGCCCTATTGGGCAACCCGTACTGAAGAGTACGTTGAACCCAAAAGTTGAGCTGGAGTGTAAAAGGGCGGTCGGCCGGTGCATCAAGGCGTCGGCCGTCGGGACGGCCGTCGCCCAGTGCGGACGGTGCTCTGCAAGTGTGTTTCGAAAAGAACACTTGATCTTTGCAAAATCCATGAGGGGGACCGGTTGGGGTGATGGTCGCCGGTCGAGGTATATCGTCGACCGGTCGCCTGTATTATTTTCTTTGTGTATTCTTCTAACGTCTATTTACGTGCGACATGTCGCCCTATCTTTAATGACAAATTTTGACCGTTTAACAATGAGACACTTTTCCTTAAATTGTGGGATTGATTTCTAACAGACTATATTCTTGATTTTAATTGTATTTTTCTGTAGTTTTTCAATCCCCAAGAGAGCCTATGCTTGATCAATCATCTCCTATAAATAGAGGAAGTTTTGGAGCAACCTAGACAAGAATTGAGATACAACACAACAAGATACACTTCAAGCAAACACTTGGTCTTTCATTGTTATTATTCTTGTTGTAAAATTGCCTAGCTTATCACTTTCACATCTTTGAGGTCTAGGCTTTTCTTGATTACACTTCGCACTCAAATTGTATTATTCATTATTGAGTTGTAATCTTGATTTTTGGTTATCATTCAAACACAAGATATCCTTGTGAGTGTTCTTGTGGTAAGAACATACTTGGATGATCTAGGTGATAGGTGAAGAAGATTGTGGTAATCTTCTTATTGAGGTGTTGAAGAATTTGGTATTCTTGAGGTTGAAGATTGTGGTAATCTTCACAAGTGCGTTGAAGGAAGATTGTGGTAATCTTCAAAGGAGATTGTGGTAATCTCCAAAGGTGGTGTCGAAAAGAAGAGTGTGGTGCTCTTCAAGTTGTTGTAAGTTGAATTTGTATTAATTTTGGTAATTAATAAAATTCTTTTTTTTTTCGAAATCCATCCGGATATCTTTGGGGTGGTAGAGGATTAGGCCCTAGGTGGGTTGAACCTCTTTAAATCGACGTGTGTTGTTTATGTTCCGCACCTTTATTATTGTATTTGAGCATTCGGTTGTAAAAAAGAGGCGAAATCAAAAGATGGAGATAATCTATTCACCCCCTACAGATTATCGTAGCCGTTTGGACTTACGAATCACATTCTCCGTGTTAGCATATGAAAATTTTTCGTAATTCCCAAAACGGATAATAGCATGTAGGAGTAGGATTATTCCAATAAGCGTAAGAATTCCGATTATTGAAGTAATTGACTTTCTCCATTCGAGCGAGTGTTCGTGTACAACCTACACCAACTCAAAGAAACAAATCAAACATTGTAGAGAGAGAATTTACAAAAGAAAAATGAAATAAAATAAAAAAAATCTAAATTAAAAATAATTCTATCTATCGCAATATTAGCACTAAAAATTGTATTAGTCCCCGGCAACGGCGCCAAAAACTTTTTTGCCTTATTTTTAGCTTCACCGCAAGTGTACGGTGTAGTTTATAGAATAGGGTAAACAAGGTCGTATCCACGGAGACTAATAAATTAGTGCGCTAAGTATTGAACCAAAATAGTTTTATTTTTATTTAGACAATCTTAATTTGATGATTGTTGTGGAGGTAAAGACGAGAATAACCACAAGAATACAAGATACTAAGAATAATGGAATTATCAAGAGAATGAAATGGATTCTCGGATTATGGTTTCAATTAATATTCCTCTTGTTGTCCGATTTAATCAAAGCCAAAGTTATTATCAATACACCTATAAGACGATCACAATGGTATTTTATCCTCCCTCTCGAGATGTATATAAAGTGTAGATTGAAATATCTATGCTAGCATCTCTACTCAACATAAGATACACAACTCCCAAATGCACAAAAGATCAAATATCCTCACAAATATTCACAAACCTCTCGATTATGCAAATATTCATGTCAAGTACTCAAGATCTAATATTGAAGCTCATCTCTCGAATTATGAATCAATATATCAAACAAGTTAAATCATTGGCCAAGTGATAAAACAAGAATAAGAACAAAGTACTCAAATAGGCTTCAAGATAATAACTTCAACCAAGATTAAAACATTCAACAAGAGTTCAATTAATCTACTACCAAAACCCGGAAATCACAAGATGTTTAGCTACTCATTACACATAAACAACTCATAGACAAATTGTTCATATTCATGACAAGCTAAAATGAAAGATTAAAGCACAAAGAATGAGAAAACTTAGGGAAATGGATAATCTCTCGATTTATCTTCAATCCTCAAGCTCCGATTCGACCCGATTTTTCTCTTGATTCTTCCTTGATGAAGTTGAGCTATTTCTTGTGTTCTTGGGTCTTTTCGGACCTTTCTCCTCGGTGTGCGCCCCAAAAAGTGTTATTTATACCCTTTTAGAAGCCTATGTCAATTTGCTGTCATTTTTGGAGTTTTCTGCAAGAACGCACGGGTCGTGCGTTGGCACACGGGCTACCCGTGCGCCTCCCGTAGAAAACATCCAGTCTCTGTAGGGAGCACGGGTCGTGCGTCCATGCACGGGTTACCCGTGCGCCACCCAAACGTCCAAATTTGTTTGTGGGGTCTTCATAAGAGTTGTATCCCTCTCTTTTAGCTTTCCACAGCCACTTGAATCAGCTCAATATCAATTTTGTAGAGAGAGTTATGACCAAAATACTAAACCCTGCCAGTGCTGGAAATTCCATACGCGTTTGGATGTTCCTTGAGATAAATCTCCTTATTGTTTGATAATCCATTGCTTCTTTTGCCACACGACTCATCACTATGACTCTAGACTCCATATAGTTGGCTTCCAATTTGGTGTAATCGCTCGATTCTTGATGATTCTAGGTAGCAATGCTTGTATTTGTCACAAAATCACTCCAAATATCGTTAAATTCCTACAAAACAAGCAAGCGTAATATCTTTTCCACAAAGAGCGAATATATACCATTTCATACACGTTATTGCATGTTTATAAATAATTATAGCCATAAATATACCCTAAAATACATGCAAAACTCACACTCAACAATGGGCGGTGACACCAATGGATGAGAATATGGTTTGGAGAAAAACAATTCTTCTCAAATATACATGTTGCGCATTTAAGTATCTTCGCCGCAATAATCCTCCACCACAACAATGAGCAAAAGGAGGTATTTGGAAGAAGCCAGAAAGTTTTGGACTGGGAAGAAAATATTGTAGTGTTGTTTTAATAGACAATGTACAATGTATATTTCTGCTCATCTTTTTGTACAATTAGTGTTCAATGTTTGGTGTTTTTTTTTGTATATGGCTTAGATGTTTCGTTGAATTATGGATATGAATGGATCGCGACATATGTTGTTTTCTTTTTAATCAATATAACTTTGCATTTTTTAGGTACACTTGGTCCGTATGTTGTCATTTAACTTTAATATTGTATATGTAGTTACAATGTTTTATGTGCTTATGAATAAAATTATGTATAGTCAAGTAGGCTATATATTTTGGTTAAGTAGTTATTAAATTCCGTATATTTACGCATAGAATTATGTATAAAATCCATACAATGTATATTAGATGTGTTTTGTACAAATAGTCAATAAAATTGTATAAATAGTTATAAAAATTTGTTCATTTACACATAAGAATATGTTATTTAAACACTTGTGTATATATTGATTCTGCTATTGTCACATAGAAACGATGTATAGTGTAAACACATAGTTGCAGATATTGTGGGTTTAGGCATAGACTTATGTACAACACCTATAAATTGCCATAGTGTATATGATATGTATATTTCAGCATCTGATTATGCGTGTTTAGTTTGCCAATGTCGTATATACTATTGATGGTAAGATCTCATTCCCTGATTTCAGGAAAACGGTTATTGATGGTAAGATCCAATTCCCTGATTTCAGGGAAACAATTTTTTAGGTTGAAATTGATGTTCCTATTGTACCCCTATTTGGTCCCTACCATTTTTTTATTACTAAAAAATCCCATTAAATCCTAGCCTTTTATTTTATTTTGTTGGATGGTGTGGATTGGGTCTTATGTTCTTACCTATTACTATGGTCTCATAGGATCTTCTCCATATATATATATATATATATATATGTATATGTATATATATATATAGAGAGAGAGAGAGAGATATATGATCAAATGAGACCAGGGCCTTTAGGTAAGAACATGAGACCACATCTAGACCATTTGATTTAATAATCAATGGTCCAGATTTTACCCATCTATTTTAGTCATGGTGGTGGCAAGCAAGGGTAGGAAAGTAATCTGTCTTTTTATTCAAAGGATATAATTGTAAATCCCTAATTTTTGAATTTGGTAATCTGAATCTTATTATCAATATCCCGCGATTTTTTTCTCCCTATTTTCCGGATACACGTTTCTTCTTCTTTCTTTCATCTCCATCGTTCCATCTTCAAAATCTTGAAGCCATTTGTCTCGAGTCTTCTTCATCTCTTCACCACGGTCGGGCTCCATCTCGAATCGACACGAATCTTCTTCCTATCTTCATCACGGTCGGTCTCGCACAAATCATTGTAAATTTTCTGTGATTTTTTATTTTCTTTTTGATTTTGGTGTTTGTTGATGTTAGGGTTCCAATTTGGGTTTTTATTATCGATTTCTATTGTTCTTATTTGTTTAATTTTAGGGAATAATCTTTTAGGTATAAGAGATTTGCAAAATTTTTGAAGCTTGATAATGCGATGTATATACATTATGTGGGTTTTAATTTTGGGGGTTTGTTGAATTTACGTTGTAGTGGTTTTAAGAAGAGGAAACTAAATGAAGGGATGTGCAAATCAGATTCTGAATGTTGTTTGGTGCTCTCCGTTTTTCTTCTTTCATTACGCTTGTGCATCTTATTTCTTAATTGATACTGCTTAAGACTGCTTATTTTGATTTACAGTTATCAGAATTAAGTTTACATGTTACATTCGTTATAAAATTTGAATAATCTATTTGGCTTAGGATATTATTGCGTCCCTCGATCAGTTGGGTTGGGAGAGAGAAAAGTAGAAGTGTGAGTAGCATGTGTATGCTTGAACTCTGATTGATTTTTCTTTTAACGGGGTTTGCTTGAACTCTGATTGATTTTTATTGCAGAATTATAATTCCAAATTTATAGACACTTATCATGTTGTTATATTCTTGTCTTGATCTGTAATTACTCCGTCTACGTTTTTCTTCCGACTATGCCTTACTTTAATCTGAATATACTCCGTCCATGTCCCGCCTATGTGCTAGGCCTTAGTGTGTCGTTTGCCCTTTTGTATGATGTTAAACTGTTTTTTGTTATTTTGGTGCGGACATGTATATTTGTTTTGGAATCATGTGTATTTAGCTATAGAATCCTTGTGTGTTTAGGTATATAATAATGTGTATATAGTTTTCTGATAATGGACAGTTAGTTGTATGTTTTTGTAAATAATTGGTTCTATTTTATGTACTGTAGTTGTTCACGGTCGCTAGTCCAGGGGATGACTTAGATGAGAAAAATGTGTATCGATCGTTTGTGCAAGGACTTGACCGCAGCTTGGTGACCCGACTCGATAAATTGAACAACTTTGACATGGTAAAATCTTGGTAATTAATCTCATTGTTTTTTCAAATCTTTTTGTTAATTACAAGACCCTAATGTAAATTTGTTGTTTGATTTTTTCTTCCCGATTTGTAAGAGCGAGCACATCTTTTGGTGACCTTTGATGTCAAGAGGTTTAACCGCCATATTATCGACAACTCAAATGCGGTGGGAAGCAAAAGGGAGAAATATGGAGATTTGTCGGACAAGTTGGTGAGCTTTTTATTTTTGTTCAATCAATTATGCATGTTGCGTTTTTATCGAGTTCTAAATTGTGTTGTTAGGTATTAGAATTTGTACAAGATGTGCTTAAACATTTGTCCCATTTTGTTATGTTTATTCAAAGATCTATATGTCTTGGATATCATCTTGATATGGAATTATGTGTTTTAGTTGTAGAATTCTGTGTTTTTAATTTTGTAATAATGTTTATTTAGTAATAGCACATTGTTTTTTGTTACTTTATGCGAGCATGTATATTGTCTCAGAATAATGTGTGTTTAGGTATATAATGTGGGGACATGCTTGCCCTCAAAATTTCCAAACACCATTGCATGGCAAGAAATCTCCTTAGTTATGCATCCATCTATGGAAAGAAAAACACTGAAACTTAAGCCATTGGAAGATAATTTTTGAGTGCAGAATGGGTGTGTTTAAATAGGTATGTAATTGTGTGTAGTTAAAAGTATGAAATTATGTGTAATTAGTTAGTATGATATGGTTAATTGTAATATATAGTCTACGAAGTTTGAAGTTGTTTTCCATGGTATATTTGCGGAGTTCGGATGTTTTCAAACTACTTGGAGACTAAAGGTCGCCCGCAAATGGCTAGTGTTGTCCAGGAAATTCACCACGTCTAGACTATGCATGCCTTGGAGAGATACCACAAACAAAGTTGATTGTGGTATATATGCCATGAGGCATATGGAGAGCCACATGGGTGGTGGCACCAAGGGATGGGATTGTGGTTTGGAGAAGAATAATGCGTCTCAACTGTCTAACTTACGCACGAAGTACTCAGCTGCAATAATCCTCCACCATAGCAATGAGCTAAAGGATATATGTTTGGAAGAAGCCAGAAAGTTTTGGACGGGGAAGATAATATTGTAGTTTTGTTTTAAATAGACAACGTAGTATGCAGATTTGTGCTCATCTTTTTTGTATAGTTAGTTTACTATCGTTGGTGCTTTTTGTCTTTGGGAGCCATTTGTATATGACTTAGATGGTTTCTTGAATTGTGGATATGAATGATTCAGACATGGGGTGTTTTCTTTTTAATCAATATAAATTTGTATTTTTCACGTACATATGGTCGGAATGTTGTTATACATCGTTAATATTGTATTCGTAGTTACTACATTGTGTGTACTTACATACAAAATTATGTACATTTAACTGTCCATTAACCCAAAACTATATACACATTATTATATAACTAAACACACATTATTCTATAGCTAAATACACATGATTCCAAAAAAATATACATGCTCGCACAAAATAACAAAAAACAGTGTGCTATTACTAAACAAACATTATTACATAACTAAAAACACATAATTCTACATCTAAAAACACATAATTCCGAACCAAATATACATGCTCGCACAAAATAACAAAAAACAGTGTGCTATTACTAAACAAACATTATTACATAACTAAAAACACATAATTCTACATCTAAAAACACATAATTCCAAACATACGTTTATTGATCCTGATGTTGTCATTGAAGGACGATATGTGGGTAATACACATATAATGTGTAAATAGGTTGTAGACATGTGGTGTTTTCTTTTTAATCAATATAAATTTGCATTTTTCCCGTACATATGGTCGGAATGTTGTTATACATCGTTAATATTGTATTCGTACTGTGAATCATGGCGCAGATTAATAATAGTTGAAAAAAATATAATGTCACTTTTTTTCTGAGTACAATTGGGGAAACTTGGGGAGGGGACACACGCACTCGTATGGGATCGAACTCGGGTCATTCGCCCTTTCAACACACGTCTCAACTACTGGAGCACAAGGTTGATCCCAATATAATGTCACTTAAGCAGTATGTTCACGATATTCCAAATCTATATATATATAATAACAGCCGCTTCTGGAAATAGTATGGGAAATTTTTCCCGCCCTTTTGTAGTTACTATAAAAAGTAAAAAAGATTTGTGTAAAAATAAAAAAGTGATAAATATTTGGCATTTTATTATTTTTGGTAGTCAACTTTCTTTAAATAACCACTTTTTAAAATAATATGAAAACTATAATTATTTAAAATTAACTTTCCAAATCTGTGTGTACTACATTAATTATTATATTTATATTTTTCTTTTTAAAAGAATTTAATAACTTTTTTATTTTTGATCCATTTTTACGTAAATTATATCAATTTAATCATTTTTTATGACCTTCGGTTTGACATCCATATTATATATATAAAATATAAATTATAAAAATATAATAAAAAAATATTAAAAATATATATACTCATCATTTTGTAATTCATAATGGGTTTTAAAAGTTATGCATTTGAGCTACTGGACATCAATTTGTATATTCATGTATTTTTTTTGCTATTTGTGATCTCTATATATAATTGTTAATGGGGTTTAGCCCATTGCTTAATAATTATTTGGAATTATATTTAAATTGATTAAATTCAATTAAAAAATTTAACTAAAGAAAATATCTCAAAATATGTATCCAAGTTTTATATATCACATGTATCTGTGCATAACACTATATATATTTATGTAAGAAGAAAATTAAGATTTATTTAATATTAAATTATACTCATAATAGTATTTTTTATATAGAAAGTTACCTTTTTTATAATGTTGATTGAAATTATTTTTTATATTTATCAATGTATTTTGATACTCAAGTAGATATGAGTTTGTATGTTTGATAATTTTTTAATATATGTGTATATATGAAGATAAAAAATTTGTTTTTTTAAAATATTTTGTTTTCCCTTAAAATTGTGTTGCTAAATATAAATTAACAATTCTGATAATTGATCAATTTTCTAAACCCCAAGAAATATTATAATTTGAAAAGTTTTATTATTAATTTTATTGAAAATATAATTTATTAAATATTCAGGATTAGGGTTGTAAATAAGATTCAACATTAGGCAGTTAAATATTTTTCAAACTTTTACTTTCTCATAGATAAACATGTTTCATAAATAGATACAATTTATGTTTACACAATAAAATATTTCATATTTAAAGAGATTTTCTTATAGTCTATAATAATTTATTTTTATTGTTTAATCATATGATTTATAATCAAATTAGTTATCTTTATAATTTAATTATTTTTTGAAATTTTGAACTTTTTACAATCACTATTCCTTTAAAACTAAAATAACATAAATCCATAATTTGTGAAATAAAGAATAAGAACAAGAAAAAATGAAAACATTCTTAGGTTTAATTTTTAGAATTAATAAAATAATAACTTATAAATATATTTAATATTATTAATATATACTATATATATTCGGGAATAGGGATGAAAACAGAGAATTCCCGTTTTATCTAATCGGAATAGGAAAGGAGACGGACATATAAATAACGTCCATGTTCCATTCCCGATTCCCCAAAGAGAGATTCTTCATCCCAACTCACATCCCCAAACTAGTAGTGGGGATTGTCGACCCATTTTATTCGGTTATCAACGAGGATGGTTCCTCGCGGGATATGCAAGAGATATAGTTCATTTAACTATTAGAAAAAAATGTAATAAATCGATAAAGACATATACCCCCGATCGCATCGCACTGAAAAATCTAGTTAGTATGTTAATATATTAAAGTCAAAAAAAGTTAAAACACTTATTAGTATACGGTGTCGTGTCGTCTTCAATTCCATAAATCTTCCCCCAAAAAGCCCTAATAATGAAAATTACTCAACCCCAAGGGACCTCCTGAAGAATACATATTGCCTTCCTTTCTGTGTCTAATTTACATCTTTCTGGATTTCACACGCAGAGAGTACACGTAGACTTATGTGGGAGGAGAAGATTTGAAACTCAAAAAGAAACATGAGTTTTGGTGGATTTGGGAAGAGTCCAGGTCCAAATACTCCGCTTAGAGATCATACCCCTTTTGGCCAGTATCCTCGCGCTCCTTCTCCCTCTCCCCCTCGTCCGATATCCCCCAGGTATATATGTATTTATACTTATGTATATGATTACATATATTCGTTGTTTTTGTTTTCTTTTGCACATTTCTCCGCTTAAGCCCTGGATCCAAACAGATCACCGGAGTAGTTTACATTTATTCTACTGTATCCATGGTATGTCAAGCAGTATTACGAAACTAAGAGGTTAAAGATTTTATATGTTGCCTGCCCGCGTATATTTGTTATCGTTTGGAGCTGTGTATCCTTTCCTAAAATTAGGTTTTCACTCTATGCTGGCCGTACTCTCAATTATTTTAGCGGGGCTGGAAGGGACATTCATTTGTTGTTATTCATACTGTAAATCATGGTGTGAACTAGCTCTTATCCTGTGTCAGGTTACGAAAAAGTATATAATTTTCAAATAAAGTTTTTGATGTAAGTATTAAGATAGTTGTTTAACAAAATAAGTACTAAAAAAGTGAGTTAGTTGTCTTTTTAAATTTGAAATTTAAGTTTTCAATTACCGGACCAAAATTTTGCAGCCTTTTCATTAAGGTTACAACACATTAAAAAGTCTTAGTAATGTGTTAAAGTATATTAAAGTATATTTACTGGGAAAATGAGACTTAATGAGTCTGCTAGCACACGAAGTAATAGTTTTTACCTTGACAGCCCCCTCGTTATTATATTGGTTTGTGAATAACTAGACAAACTGTACTAAATGTTTGAAGAATCTCAGAAACTTAATGTGTCACTTATATAGAGTGATAATGATTTTGGTGGGAGTCATTGTGTTGTAAACTGAAAACTCATTACGAAGTGAAGGTTATCATATCAGGCTTGGGCTTCACGTTTTAGGTTATGACCCATCACTGATTGTATGGCTTAACTTTTGCATTTAAGAACTCGAATGTAAGAAGGAAAGGGAAAATGTGAAGAAAAATTCAACTAGGTAGCAATCTTAGATCTAGTCGAATATGTACGTGCTGAGGTCTTTGAAATGAATGTCTTTGCTGGTTCTGGTTGTCAACGTGGCAATGATTCTGTTTTTCTTGTAGCTTGAAGGACCTGTTGGGAAAGGAATAAAAGTGTTATGACTTATGAGTTGGGTAACTGATTGTTAGATTGAGCTTTAGTCAGTGAAGGCTTGATTTATGGTTTGATTGTTGTATAGGAATTTCTTCTGATGGTTCAGGTTTCACAATTTAAATATTATTGCACTATCGATGGATCCTTATCATGGTGGGGCCATTGGGCATAAAATTCTGCTGATTAATTTTGCTCAGACTTATTTATCTGTATGAGTTATGGTGCATAATGGGATAAACTACTTTAACTAGTGGTAATCACAATTTGATTAATTACCAATTGGACATAAGACTAATGTTGAATGGTTGGAGGCATTAACTCCATTTTATATATACGAACCATTTACAGCTGACACGGTTCTGATAATCATGTCTTGTGGCCACAATTTTCTTTTTCATATTTATACAAGTAATATGTGACTGACTTCTCATGTTTCGGGTTATTTACTGATATTACTTGTTTAGGTCCTCAATTGAATATAGTGACCTTGATGCTTCTGTGGGCATAGCCGCGCCACGTTTGGCTTCTTCTCGCCCTTTTCCAGGCACACTTAAGTAATTATCTGTGAAATCTTATGTTATTTTTCATCCAGTTGTTCATTATTGTTCTCTTGGCGATTGGGGTGATTTATGTTTCTGTTATATTCCTTTGGTTTTCCAAATTAGAAAAAATAGAATCTTTCATTTGTAATGTTATAAATTTTCCTCTCTACATATAAAAATATTGTCTTTGTTTCTTGACTTAAGGGAGGCACGGAACTTTTACATTCTTTTCAGATGGAATTCCTGTAATATCTATTCGTCATCAATTATACCTGATTTTTGGTTGAAGTTCATAACTTGAGAATCAATTGCATCTTTATGTATTTACACCAAAAGTAAAACCTAGTGTAGTAGTTAGGAATCCTTGTTAGTCACATCTTGTACTGTTGATAATTGATCTTTTTAAGAAAAATACTAGAAGAGGGAGCATTGTTTATGGATATTTCGGAGATGATATAAGAGCATGTAAATGTGGATTCTTGGTGTATTGAATTCCAATCGCATAGTCTGAACATTGAATTGTAAACATTTATTGTTGATGGCTTGAGTCTTCCTGCAGAAGCAATGAGCCTCCTCTAAGATGGGCCGATGCGCAAGCATTGCCTTTTAAAGATCAGGGTGCCCAAACTTATCAAAGGCCTCCTGGCCTTCTGCCACAACTTGCTTCAAGTAATTCAAAAACTGTCTCCTTCACAAAAACTGCTGAAGTTAAATATATGGAAAGGGCCAATTCACCTTATTCTCAATCTCCAAATGAAATTTCAAGGAACTCCAGGAGTGTCATAGAAAGGCATGTTGCTTAATCTTTAAGTCTTTCTTTCGCCCCCTCAATACTGACCTTCTTTTTTGTGTGTGCATAATGTACATAAATAGAAACTCCAGATATTCACTTGTTTTATAGCCTATAGTCATAGCACTTTACTAGTGTAATACCATATAAATATACTTCATTTTTTTTGTTTTGTTTTTTTTACCAGGTGTGAATTGTGGGTCCCCTACAATGTAGTATACACCAAATAAGTTGATTGATGATTGACTTGGAGTTCTTTCTTCATACCAAATTATTGGAACATAGCATTAATTCTAATTTCTGTTTATTTGAATTTTTCTGAAAATCTAGTGGCATTTTCATCAGTTTTCAATTTTACATTTTTTCCTTTTACTAATATTTTTTTTCTTGCTTTTGGTAGCCCGCTAGATTTACCTTCCAGTGATAAGAGCTACTTGGTACCTTACAGAGGTCGGTCACCTCCCCCGGTTTTTCAGAACAATCTATATGTTGGTGCCCAGCATCCCCGTAGTGAAGAAGTTCAGCAGTAAGTTTTAGCCTCAATTGAACCATTCACCTTGTTTTTATTGTCTTATTTGGCCCTTAAAGCAAATCAAATTGAACTCTTGTGCTCCCTGTTTGCCGCGACCCATCATCTGGATTCTAATTTGTGGTGAGAACTGGTATTTGAGTTTCTGAATTCGTGGTGCCTTCTCTCTCTCTTGAGTGGGGAATGGGTTTCAGACACCGGTTAAATGTTGGTCTGTACAAGAGATACCATTTTATTCTTGAAAAGAAGGACCTGCATAACTTTCCCATGACTTGGTGTTGAGCATCTGACATGGGTTATTCAATGTCAATAGGAAGTTTTGTGTAGATGAGATTTATGTCCTATTTCGAGCTGTTTACCTCAAAGTTCCAAGGAAACTATTCTTTTTTGGTCTTCACTTGTTGGTGAGTTGTGTAGATTTACAGGTTAATCTCCATGTTTACAATTGAGGGTTTGTTTTACAGACGCGTCCTTTCTCTTCCTCCATTTGGGCTAATCAATCAAAGGCATCCAGCTCGGTGTTGAAAACAGGAGGCACTAATCAATCCGGACCAATGTTTCAAACGAAGTATACAGATGATCCGCTTCCAAAAAGAACAAGATCTCCAACACTTCCCTCTACTGGTGGGGTTTCCCCAGAAAATACCGTTTCTCACTCAGATGGTCACAAAAGGTATACATGAAAATTTGACTCTTACAACGGCTGTAGTTTGTGAAATGAATCATGTCGTAGGCCATTTATTATTTTTCGTCAAGTACAGTATATTTTGACTATTGTAGTTTTACATCATTTTCATCAAAACTGCCGAATTGGCTAAAAGGTGACAAATTTATTGTGTTATTCTCTGTCATAAACTTGCCCCCTAACATCAGAATACTAAACAAGCCTCAATTAATTAAAAGCAAATTTGTTGCTGGATTCTTATTCTTTCTGGTGTGCCCCATACAATCATATTGCTTCACCATAAGCATGCAGTGAAAGTTCAACGTTAAGAAAGGAAATAGTGAGAAAAAGAGCTAATGTTCTTGTAAGGTTGAACAATTTGCCTGAGTTGACAGCTTGTTTACTGGGTGCTGGAAGACCACAAAAGGGACGATTTTCATCGTTCTGATACTGAGAGTGAATTTCAAGTAGTCTGTACTTAATTTTAGTTTGAATGCCCTAAAGAGAAATAGCATAAACTGTGGTCATTTGGTGTGAATTATTGTGCTGAGTCTAAGCATGATCTCTGGTGTGATCTGCCCGCATAAATAATTGCTTCTAGCATGTTAGGAGTAAGTTAAGACATTGGGAGTGCTTGTAAAAACTTCTGTTTTTAGAAGAAGTGATTTATTGAAGTAGAAGTAAAAGTAGTTGAGAATCAGAAGTTGGTAGTATTTGAAAATAGAATCAGAAGTTGAGTGTTTGGTGAAGAAGTTGGAAAAGTGCCCATTTGTTTGTAAAAATCAAACTAGAAGTAGAAGCAGAAATCTAAAGCACATCTCTCCATACTTTTAAAATTTTGATTAAATAAAACAGAATCAGAAGCAGAAGTTGCCATTTGCAAACACTACAAAGTGATCTTTTTCAGCCAAAAACTAAGCAGTGGTTTTTTTAGTGATTGCAAACACACCCATTATGACATAATTTATGGATCTGTAAATGGTGACGCTGGGAGCCCATTATGTTTAACATCCTATTAACTTTTTAGCGGTGCTATATCCCAATTTTTGCAAGTTAAGTTTTGAAAAGTAGTTCATGAGAAATAGATTGTTCCCAATTGCACCTCAGAATTACTAGTGAGAAACAATATATATATATAACCAATGATATTTGAAGCTGACATGGCTGAGATGACACATTTTCACGCACACATATTATATATATATATATATATATATATATATTTGAAGGTACATTTTCACATATTCATTTATCTACTCCTTTTTCAAATAAGTACTAGTAGTTTATGTTTGAGTTTTTCATTCTGTCTAATATTTGGCATTTCTTCTAGATCATTAATTCACTATGGGGACCTGGATGCTCCTGAAGCATTGCCATCACCACCGCCTTTGGGTTTCGAAAGCAACTTGTCTAGTAGGGATTCTTCTCGGTCTTTTGCAGGAAACCAAAAGTAATTATTCATGCAGTCTTATTTGAGCAAACTTTTTCAATATATTATTATCACTTCACAAGCTGGTAATGGTAGTGTACATCTAATATATGTGTGCACCTCACACTTTGCACTACAAATTTCCTTTCACTTCAATATGTATGCTCAAATTATTTCTTATTTTCTTTGCTGAAGTCTATATATTAAAATTTACAGCTAAAAGCAGTGGGATCACCCTGTATTTTCCGCGACATTGTAAAGCTTTAAATCTGAAAATTTAATTGTTCAATTTGGTCCAAAATAACATACTGTTCATGCTTTCTGTCTCTCTGCTATTGGCTGCAGTATCAACATTACTCTTATCGTAATAACTTTAAACAAATATTTCGCAAGACATCATGTCATCTCTCTCTCTTTCTCCCTTACTATAAATGAATATAAATTTGTCATTGCTCCTGTCATGAGTTGTATCTATCTTGGGCATAGTTTATGTTTAAGTTTGGTTTTGTAAAAAATAGTAATTTATAGGGATAGTTTACAAATACTACCCTTAAGGTTGAACATAATTACCAAAAAAACTCAGTTATCTTTCAAATGACAAATATTCCCTTGACATATGTTTATATTTTACAAATGCATCCATTCCTGGGGGTGGGGGTGGGGTGTACTCGTGAAACAAACACAAACCTCAAGGAGGTATTTGTAATATTAAAAGATAACTGAAAACTCGGTGGTAACTTTTGTAATTATCCCTAATTTATATTAAAAAATGATGCTTCGGCATGTGTTGAAGTTGGAATTGAGTTTCTATACATCCTATTAATCTCCCAGGAAAGCTAATGTGAAGTAGCTTTGGATCTTATTTGGAATTTTGGAGCCATTACTCAAAACTCGTGAGGAAAATCTATTTTCGGTTATTTTTGTAAGTTAATAAATTTTCAAACAAACCTTCTATGATGTGCAAATTTAGAGTGAGGTCTAAATCTCAAGGGTGTCCTGGAAAAAATGTGTCATTTGGATTGAACTATACTAAATATTGATGTCTAATACTTGAGATTGTTATGCAGGCCTTCTCCCTCCCGTGTGCGGGCTAGTCAATCAAAACACTCTATCAATAATACCAGTCCACTTGTTCAAGAAGATATGTCCACAGTCTTGACAACGACAGGTGCTTATCAATCTGGAAGAACATTTCAGACCAAGCATGCAGATGTTCCACTTCCAAAGCGGACGAGGTCTCCAACAAATCCATCTACCAGTGGAGGTGTCCCACAGAATCCTGCTATTGCTTTGGATGGTCAGAAAAGGTGTGAGAGAAGTTTTGACCTATGTCTGCTTAGAATTTTCAACTTTCCATTTTGCAATTGACATAATACATGAAATGGAATCTGATATGATGTCTGTAATTTGATTCTAGTTGGATTGAAATTTTATCGTGCCTTGGTGTGCCGTGTGAATGATGTGCATTATGATTTGAGCTTGCTATTTGATGATATTGCTGAAGTGCTCCTGTGGTTGGCTGTTTGGTGGTTGCATTTTGTGTCTGGGCTCATCAATCTCTCTGTTGTTTATGAAACATGAGATGAATTGGGCTGAGGTCTACTGGTATATCACCGCAGTTGTATTCCCTCAAGTACAGCAGTAGCCCCTACTTCTCCCGGCTTTATATGCTCCCCAAATTTATAGTCCTTTTTGAAGAATGTGTAGTTAGGCTTCTGCTGGTCTAGAAGGTAAATCATGCCGACTTGCAGTGGGTCACATTTTGGACCAAGCAGAGATGGGAGATGATACTTTGATGTGGAACTTGTCGTTTTTTTTTGCATAACTTTGTATTCAGCCTTCTTTCCTCTTAGAGGAAGGCTAATGCTGGGTGTCATTGAATCATAAATGTAGTCTTTTGCCTCATGAGTTCGTATATGCTCCAAAGGTTACATGATAAAACCATAATTTGTTCATATGGAGAATGTGAATTCAATGACATTTCATTTGGGCTAATGCTGTTGCTATAATTCTTTGCTTGTATCTTATATCTCTACATAAATTGAGGGCTCCTTTCCTTCCAGAGCTTCTGATTTTCAAAGTCAAAGTCAGTCTTCAATGCCTGGACAAACCAACAATTCTGAAGTTGCTGCGGACAGTCAAATGCACTTTCCAGCTCTCAAAAGAACAAAGATACCAATTCGATCATCAATTGATCAAGTTTTTGAAGAGAATTTGGATCCTTCGCAAGAGATTGAGCGGTAAAACTTTCTCCTTTATGTGTTTTGTAGTGTAATAACTGTGTTACAATGGAAACTTGATTGTTTTGAGCTGTTCTTGTTGTGTAGAGAACTACTTGCCAAAGCAAAGCGTTTGGCCCGTTTTAAGGATGAACTAAGCCAACCTGTGCAAAGTCATTCTACTGTTAGAAACGAAAAGGTTCCTGCCAAAAGACAGCATCCATTTGCGTCCGAGAGACAAAAAAATTATGAGGATCCAACAACGGATAGGATGGGGGATTCTGCTGGTGGCAATGTTTCCTCAGAACATGAAAGTATAGTTGGGTTATGTCCAGATATGTGTCCAGGTACCATTATCAAATTATCATCGTGTAC
>JABTTQ020000166.1:0-360376 GCA_016081115.2 Rehmannia glutinosa
CATCATTTTCTAAACATTTCACATTGCTCTTAAGACATGAATTTTCAATAAGCAAAACCGTCAAGGATAAAAATATTCCTAGTTTTACAAAAGGTAACTATGAAAATCGAAGGAAACCTAAATTTTGGCTCACATTATAAATAGGCTTAATTGCAATTTTGGTTCTCCAAGTATATGAGGGTGGCATTTTTGGTCCACTGAAATAAGGATGGCAATTTAGTGCCAATAATCTTTGTTTTTTAAAAGAAAATGACACATTGACTCTCAAATTTGGAGATTTTACAATTGCTGACATAGGTAGTAATGTGATCACAAAAACAAAAATCTTCAGCCAAAATGATAGGAGTTTGTGTCCAAAAACATTATCAAAAGAACATACAAAGAAGGGCATTCTACAATATGACTATGTACAATTGCTTGGTAGAATGTCATGCTACTTAACTTACTAGATACATCATGATCAGTTCATTGAGCTACGCCATTTTCCTCTCTATCTTCGTTCGAGAGGGATGAATAAGAATACGGACCATTTGTCGACATGCTATTACTTACGCTAGGGTGCTGCCAGAAGTGGTTTCTTATGGCCTTGTACTTTGAATCAGCAGTTGAAAATCCAGGATCAGAAAGTAAGTCCTGAACGGCAGTTCGACCTTCCAGCATGCTCACCACTTGAGACATTGTTGGCCTCAGAGTCGGGGCCGCATTGGTGCATAGAAGGGCCACATTCAGCAGCACCATTGCCTCTTCAGACGAGTATGCGGACCCCAACTCCGGATCGACCAGCTCCAGTAGACTACCTCTTTCTTGCAGAACATAAGCCTGGTTGAAAGGGTATATTATTTACACATGAAACAGTAAAACTTAAGGGATAATTACGAATACTGCCCGTGAGTTATAGCCTAATTACAAAGAATCATATTATCTTTCCAAATTACAAATACCACTTTGACCTATGTTTTTGTTATACAGATTGCACCTATTGAGGGGTAATTTGAAAAACAAAAACAAACCTCAAGGGGGCATTTGTAATATCTTACGGGACTATTTGTAATTTTAAAAGATAACTAACTTTTTTGAGAAAATTATAAAAAAAAAACCCTGAGGTTCGGGCTAATTACAACAAAAAAAATAGAGGTTTCTGAAAATTGCAAAAAAAATAATTTTGAAACATCTCTGGATGTTTTTGTAACTAGCCCAAACCTCAGGGACTTTTTGTAATTATTTTTTTTTTTTTTTTTTTTTTTGTAATTGGACTAAAACTAAAATAGCTTGAGAAATGATCAATTGTGATAGCACTACAGGGAAGAAGCACAAACTTGAATCAAAGGACAACCAACATAAGAAGTAGAGATGTGACAAATACCCAGTCAAGAAGGTAGACAAAATCTTCCTTGGGCCTATAGTTGGTGTTGCTTTTACCACTGACTATTTCGAGTGCAACCACGCCGAAGCTGTAGACGTCTGCTTTGTTAGTCAGGTAACCACGCATCGCATACTCTGGAGCCATATAACCTCTACAACACAAATAACAAACGCTGTGTCAGTGTTCAAGTTCGATATTTCAATTGTCAAGGAATACAATTCCATCACTCCCTTGCAATTGTGGCCAAAGTTGAGGTTCAATAATGCCAGCACTCATTCATAAATCAAAACTATAAGATGTTGTAAGAAAGAAAAGCATATTTAGATCTGTGTAAAATCTTAACGAAAGACAATTTAAGGGATAATTACAAAAAACTCTCTGAGGTTTGGGCTAATTACCAAAAAAAAATCCAGATGTTTCAAATTTACAAAAAAAACCCTCAGCTTCAATTCTCTTAAATTTAAGGGGTAACTGTAATATTTTTATAAATGTCAAGGTGGTTTTACAAATCTATTTTGCATATGAAATGGAAAAATGTAAAATGAAATCAAACCTCAAGGGTGTTTTGCAATTTTCAAAAATATCTGAGTTTTTGTAATTAGCCCGAACCTCGGGGTTTAGTTAATTATCCCTACAATTAAACATAACTTACATAGTCCCAGCAATCCGGGTACTAATGTGGGTCTTATCGTCCTCGTTAAGCTTAGCCAGGCCAAAGTCAGATATTTTTGCATTCAGATCTTTGTCCAGCAAAACATTACTTGTCTTGATGTCTCGATGGACTATTTTCAGTCTCGACTCTTCGTGGAGGTAAGCTAAACCTCTAGCAATGCCAAGGCTTATTTTCCTCCTTGTGGACCAGTCTAACTTCAGTTTTGAGTTGAATCCTTTCCTATTAGAGTAGAAATACATAAGCTAAAAAAGCTTGCCAATGTAGTAAGTTAAATTGCATACTCACTGGGTGATCAGAATACGATCCTCACCAAAAAGAGCGCGAGATACACAATTATTTTCCATGTACTCATAGATTAACATTAACTGATTTCCTTCAACGCAACAGCCATAAAGCTTTACTAAATTCGGGTGTTGCAATGCAGATATCATTCCTATTTCATTAACAAATTCCCGTGTTCCCTGTTTCGACTTTGAGGAAAGCTGCTTCACTGCTATTATGGTTCCGTCTGATAACAGACCCTGTGTAACGGCAGAGAGGAGTAAAATTTCCATTTCAATTTAATGGGAGAATGTCACAAGTGGGGGAATATCGCAAGCTTAAAGAAAGCCATCGACGCTAAAAAAAGATATTCGCGATTGCAATTAAGAAAAGTGCAGTACCTTGTATACTGAACCAAAACCGCCCTCACCAATCTTGTTTGCCGGATCAAAGTTCTTAGTTGCAGCCTTAAGCTGTCTTAATGTGAATAGGCCTGTTTGCAGATCAAGCCCTCTGAGCTCTGCCCATGTAGCAAAATATTAAGTTTCATCAGAAAATCAAAGCTGAAATATCGTTCTTCACTCTTGGTGCTTTTGTATTCCAAGCGGGATCCTCTATTTAAAATGGTTTTTCATATCATATTCCAGTATTATTATTAAACGTCAAGTGTATAAAATGACGTCAACATTCAACAATGCACATGTGGCATGTATTTATATTATTGAAATAAAAGATGAAACACTATATGGAACATGTTTAAACATTTATATTCATGTGCATACATGTACATGTATGACAGTGTGAGACATGCTTACTTAAGTGCATGCATATGCGGAAAGACATACAAACATGCCTACAAGCATCCGTACTTGAATTGAAACTTATTACGAAATAATAATTTCTTGACTCTGCAAAATTTTTCTAGTTTTCCTTCAATGATATTCTTTGTGATCACCTGTATATAGAGGTTGACAAACGTGATTTCAATCAAATTTCCATAGGAAGTTCTATTATTTTTATTTTTATGGGAGCATAATAAATTGTAGGCATGTCAAAATTAAACATGTAAGTATAACTTTATATTTTTCTTTACTTTTTGCTGTTTCGAGTATCGTATTTTTAGATATACCCAAATTAAAAGTTCTTCTATTATTAATATTAAATTTGTCCGTATCATTCCGATAGTGAAATATGACCTCACTAACTTTTTACACATATCATTTGTAGTGTTATAAATATGAATCAATGGATTAATGGTTCCAAATTATTCAGCAAGTATAGAAGGTTTGAAGTATAAATGTTGTATTATAGCTCTGCTTTAAAACATTTGCCACTTTGTCTAATAAAATCAGGACATGCAATATAATTGCAATCATTGGTTATTTAATAAATCATGAATTAGTTGGATAAAAACGAATATAATATAGGACCATCCAAAAGCTTGCACACATAATGTTCAATTACCTTTCTCAATTATACTTCTTAAGATTTTCAGAAAAACTAAAAAAATATATATATATATATATATCCCTTTTATTCACAAAAGGATAACAATAAGAATGATACCAGTAGTAACAACAAGAACAACAACAAAAACAACAGAAAGTATCATATTAGAATGAACAAAAGCGACATTTTCTAGATGCATCACTTCTATTTACATAATAATTAAGTGGCATTCTGTCATTTTGTACAAACTTAATTAACCTTCTTATGATTCATGAAACAATCTTCACTAAGCAATCTGAAATAATCATACCGAAACTAGATCAAACAGTATTTGAGTTCTTTTACCTTTATCTGTTGAAGTTTTGCCTCCAAGATAGCCTTTCTTACGCAAGAAGCCTAGAATCAGAGTTAGAAAACAAACTGCTCCACCTATTGTCCCAGCCACCATAGCAGAACTAATCTTTTTGTGATGAACTGGAGGTTTAAAATCTGCAACAAAGACAGCGTTAACGTCTGTCATACTCAAGATAAGAGATATATGTTAGTAAAAAATATGAAGAACGTCCTATCTCTTCCTACATTTCCGGTTGTTACAAGTTTATTATCATGATTGCAAATTTCCTTTAATAGAGCAACTGAACCATGCAATATGGCATGCACATAATCTCTCCAGTAAAATTGGATGCAACCCGTATGATGCAGATTGTTATGTGAAGTATTAAGCACACTGCACATGCATTTAAATATGAATCCATGTAATAGTGAATGATCGATTCATATATCTAGATTTACATGGAGAATAAAAGAATTTTTACACATACATGATTATGAGACATTGTTCATCCAGACTCCAGTCCCAACTATATATATATTAAGTTTAAGATGAGCAACATTTTAATCCTTTTAATTAAAATGTTACTCATTAAGATGACATTATTCTTGTTCTATACATGATGGCATCGTCTTTTGGCGGGAACAGTTATCTGCAGCTGATAGGAGAATGCAATGAAATTATTTTTCCTAACCAAAATTGCTGCTAAGCTATAGACAAAAAAAGAAGAAAAAAAAAAAAAGGGGGAAAAGCACAGCACAAAGTAGCCCAATCCTTTTCTAGTAATCAAGTAAAGAGAATATATATAACATGCTAGACTATGTCATCATGTTTATACTTATCCAGGGCTTTTATCAAGAAAGAATATAGTAAACATTTCAGGCTAAATTGCAATTTTGGTCCCCTAACTATATGGGGGTGGCAAAATTGGTCCCCTAACTATAGGTGGTGGCCATTTAGGGACATATATTGAAAAAATCATGCAATTTGAGGACCTCCGATGACGGAATTCACTAAGTTGTACATTTTGCTGACTAGACATGCCAGAAGATTTCAGGGTCGGATCCAGAAATTTTTTACGAGGAGGGCACAAGTTAATAACATACTAGGGTCTACTGATATGGCTGATATCAGAGGGCCATAAGTTCCCCTCTCCGGGATGCCCGTTGTCCCTCTTCCAGCCCAGTAAAGATGGATCTTCAAAGTGTGGCTTGTTACTACTGCAGTGAAAGTCTTTATGATGGGCCTACCGGGCCCACCGGCCTCTGCAGCAATATCAAAATCCTTCAAAACTAACTTTCCCTGCATTCATCACGTATAGTCACGTATAGTATAATGTAAGCAATCCAGCATGGCTAAACATTTCAGCAATGATGTTTCTGTGTGAATATTACCTGCAAATAGCGTCAAATATCCGCCTGCCGAGGCTGGTGAATGTACTATCATTTGTAAACACGATTTCCGCAAAGTGGAGATTCACAGTGTAGTTCCCATTCAGGAGACAAAGGCCATAGTAAGTGAGGGAGAGAGGAGACACGCGTGCCGTCCTGTAGAGTTCTGACAACGGTGTAGTGGCATTATAGAGCATAGAAACATTGGTCTCTATGTAGTTATCGGAATCAAGGTCATTGTCCATGAAATTCCCCGTGCTGCTAAATGCCCAGTTCTGCCTCTGCCTCGAGTAATACATTGAAGCACCTCTGGCTTCTAAATCAGCTTCGTATGTTGTGTCGTTAGTGGTGTTTACTTCCTTGCCGCCACAATTAATGTGCAATGAATAATGCTCTGTTGGTTGAAAGTTACATAAGATTTATCAAAATTTTATGCGAATTATAGTGAAGATATAGAAAATTGATGGAACCATTAAAAATTAAGCAATTGGTTTTTGGGGGGAGTCCTAAGAGGAATTAGAGCAAATGCAATTTTCACAAGGAGTATCTTAGACGTGGGTCGCATTATTAAATAACATTAGGTATAATTACAAAAACACCCCTGAGGTTTGGGCTAATTCAAAAAAACCCCAAAGATGTTTCAAAATTACAAAAAAAAAAATCAGGTTTGATTATGTCTTAAATATATGGGGTAACTGTAATACTTTTATAAAAAAGAATTTTTTTTATTTGGGGGGTGGGGTTGAAATGTTGTTTGCTTATGAAAGAGAAAACCTAAGACGAATCAAACTTCGAGGGTTTTTTTAAAATTTTCAAAAACTCTTAGTTCTTTTGTAATTATCCCTAACATTTAACTCAACTTATCAGAATTTGACTACCAACCAGTGAGTCAGTGACTCGTCTCTAAGGATTCATATTTTTCTTTCAAAAGAACGCGTACAACAGGATTTAACAGGATACCATGGTGAGAAAAGAAAGCCAAGTAAATTTTTTATCCATCACAGCAAATTCAAGAATTAACAATATACTTACGCTGATTTCTTGGATCCGGACATGGAAAATCTTGCTTCATACATGAGTGTACTCGACCACTATGACAAAGGAAAAATAAAGGTTATTGGCATGGTTCCAGAATGTTATTGTCTTGAAATGAAATGACCAAAACTTTAAAAAAAAAATCAAATTTCATAATTACCACTTAAGACATTAATAAATAAAAAAATATACAATCTTACCTTTTACTAGCTGCTGATGAGAAGCTCTCCACCAAGTTTCTGAAGCAAATAAGTGTGAAGTTTTGATGTCATACAAATATTTCATGAAAATGTTAACTTTAAAATCTACAAAATACTTACACACTCCCCCGTGGGCATTCAGTAGGTGATGAGCTTTCCGATGTGAAATTGTTATAAGAGATATCTCTGTATGTGAAATAGCACGATTAATGTGAGAAGCAATACTACACAATTTGTGAATGAAAATGTGTGAAAAAATTTTGTTATTTACTTAGGTGAAATAACTAATTTTGTAATTTCATATAATAAAAAAGTACTACTCATTTTTACATTATCTCAGAAATTGTTCTAAATCAAATTAGGTGTGTCATAATACTAAAACCACCAATGGCACAATAGATATTAGTAAATATATTGTGAGACTCTGTGCTTTAGCTGAAATTCAAAAGAAAATGAAACAAAAGTATGTTCGATACAAAATACTTACGCATTCTTGTTTCTTGCAATAAGCCACCCTGGAATTCGTCCCGTAAGTCTATTTCTTGTCAAATACCTAAAAAATATAAATGATGGTTGTTGATTTAGCATCAATTTACTCACGAAGTACGAATAAAAGTCTGGCATCCCAAAACAAAGAACCGAAAAAGAATAAGTACTTACATGAAATCAACTCTTGTAAGATGAACAAAAGAAGCAGGAATTTCTCCCGTCAAATTATTAAAACTAAGGTCCCTACATTTGCAAAGCTCAATATAAGATTTCAGTTGTATCATGCATAGTAGAATATCAAACTCAATAAACTGGCGGAACCGAGTGGCAAAAAGTCCAAAATACTTACAGATTTTTCAATTTTTTCATGTCTCCAATATATTCAGGGATCTCTCCATGTAATAGGCAACTCCGTAGTATCCTATACAGAAGGGTTGAGTTTAGTAACACCAGGAAAGAAGCATTTGAATATTATCACCAGATTGGAAAATCTCATAACTCACAGCACTTTAATGGACTTCATATTACTTAGTGGGGGAAAAGTCGATCCTCCACCTGTTAAATCACTGATCCTCCTGAAATCGTAAATAAGCATAAAAAACAATGCACCATACATAGGCAATAATTCAAAGGAAATATTTTAAAGTCACTCACAAGTCACTTAAGCTTGTCAAGGCAGATATAGAAGAGGGTATCGGGCCCTTAAGGGAGCAACCTTGCATGTGCCTGTGACAAGAGTCCAAATTTAACCATGTCACTATTAGCAATCTTGCTAACACAAACATTTCTTTTATGTAATTAGCAATAGTATTAGTAGTGAATGCACAATTAAGAAAACATAAGGCAACTTACAATTTTTCAATTTGTTTCCAGCTGCTGATAAAATCAGGAACCTTTCCTGTGAAGTTATTGTCACTTATCCTCCTAAAATTTAAAGACATTGACACTCAGATACATGTTTTAGGGAAAGAATATGGAGCTGACTACTAATTCTAAATGCAAGTATAAGTGCCTGCTTAAACTGAAAAAGAGACTCAAAATGGACAGATGTAGTACTCACAAATCAGTTAAGGAGGTCAGCTTGGCGAATGCCACTGGTAAATCTCCCGTGAAAGCATTTGATGATAAAACACTGAAAAGGTGGAATAGAAGTAAACCACTAATTAGGATAATTCTGATGGAATCTGGAAGCAAATTCCAAGAAGTGCAATTCAGAATAAGTGCTAAAACATTTACAGTTTTTGTAAATTGATTAGGCGTCCAATCTCTGAAGGAATTGGGCCAAGAAAATGGTTCCCTTCAAGACTCCTGCATATAGATATCTCAAAGTCAATTTGAAACAGATTTAGCAGAAAACTCTAGTTTAAACGAGAAAATAATAACATCTCGAGAATAATGGTGAATAGATTACTTATAACAGTACATAAGTAACACAAATATCATTGTAACAAGCTTGGACTCAACCTTTAAATCCAGTGCAAATTTTTAACTCAAACAGCAAGAGCATTAATGATATGATTCTGTTTGTTCCAATACAAAACAAAAAAAAAAAAAAAAAAAAAAAAGATTGCAGAAATTAAAAGAGACTGCACCGTACAGGTTCACAAGGGTGGTTATTCTGGTAATAACCTTTGGAAATGGACCAGATAATCTGTTTCCCATAAAAGACCTGCAGTTTACGAAAAGCACAAAATTGGATGCATTTTATTATGAGCGGAAGTATTTGTTAAGCAATAAATGAATGGAGCAACGGACGGGGATTAGGAATTACACATCAACCAAGCTCATCTTAGCCCACTGAAGAGGTATAGAACCATTAAGACAATTGCGACTAAGATCCCTGCGCAAACACAAGAATGAAAACGTCGGGCTTAAGGAGCTACTTCATCGCTCGAAGCAAATATAGGAATTATTCTTGTTCAACCACAGACAGACTCAAAATGCAGTTGCAGCAATGATGACTCACAAGTGTTTAAGATAGCGAAGGTTGGCAAATTCGGGTGGAACACTTCCTGTTAAATTCTGTGCTTTCAAAGCTCTGCATCAGTTTAATGTGGCAAAGTTAGATAGATAACTAGATTACATCATTTAAACAACATCCACAAGTTCTTACACATGATATACTAAATTATCAGATCCCAGCATTTGGGAGATGTGATTAAAATGCACAAAACTTCCAATCTTGAAATAGGTTTCGATATCATCATTAAAATTGGCTCCAAGATCGTCCTAATCGATTATAGCTTTCAGTTAAGATAATTTTGAGTTTATTAAACTTGGGCTTGAGATAAAAAAATTCCATAATCGAATTTCAAGAATGTGATCCCATGCAACCAATCAAACAACATCCCATCAATCTTACTGACTTTAACTTAGCCACCAACTCAATTCAAAATTGTCATGCCAAATTGATTTACTATATTGCTCTAAAGACCACAAGAAGACAAGACTTATTTTTTTTTAATTCAATAAAGTAAATCAATTGAAGTGTGGACTCTTTCAGACAGACCGACATGGACCCTGAGCCTGCCATTGTACAGCTGGATGAGTAAATGAGCAGTAATAAAGTCAAAATCTGACTCATCAAGCGTTGACTAACTATTCAGTCAACGCATTGTTCTGTGAGCTCCCTTACAACTCCAGCCATAGAAGAGTACCTTTTACAGTACCATCAACACACCATTTCTATAAATTTTGACAAGCAAACAAGAAACTCCCAATATATAGTAGTTAAAGAAACCCAAGTATTTTCTGAATGTAGAAAGCCAACTAAAGAAAACTGAACATCAAAATTAATTGTCCATACCAAAATTGGGGGATATTTCAAAAAAAACAGAAAACAAAGCAACACAATGTCAAAATAGAAAAAAAAAATGAAATAGAGCAATATAACAAATTTATAATTTTTCCCTTTTGAGTAGTTCTTGGTGGGTTTGGGGTATGTTAAGAGGTGAATGTGAAAACATACATGCTAACAACATGGCAAGTAGTGTTGTGATCAAAAGAGCAATCACAAGTGACAGAGCTCTCAAAGCCTTTTCTTGTAATGGGCACACTCCAATTCCCTTCTCCACTACAAGGATCCTTGCTAAAATTCCAGTCTTTCTTCCCCAATCTTCTCCCAATCTCTTTCAATGCCCTCACTGCCATTTCAAATATTAAAAATCATCTCAAACACAATAAAAAATTATTTCTTTCTGGGCTCCCACCAAAAACCAAGAATTGATACTAAATATAAAAAAATCATCTTAAAAACGATAAATTTCTTTCTGGGCTCCCACCAAAAACCAAGAATTGATACTAAATATATATATACATAAGTTGAAAAAACTACCTTCATCTTGGTGTAGCTGCTGCTTGGGCAGTGTAGCTGCTGTAGCAGATACTGTGCAGAAAATCAAGATGAAGCATAAAGCTATGAACTTTCTCATTTTTGGCATTCTACGTTTGATAATCCAATATGCATGGAGAATTTCAGCTGAGTCACTATGGCTACAAAGAAATTTAAAAGGGAGACAGAGATAATTGGAAAACGCGGTTTGGGAATATGATATTATTGCTACGAATTTTTATATGGCTTGAGATGAAATAATTAAACAGATAGTTCCACAATGAGGGAAGGGAAAGGGATTGAGACAGGACTGAGCCATTGGTGGACCTTTGTATTTGGAACCTCATTGCATTTAACTTTTTGCTATTTTTTGTCCCTACCAAAGAATTATACTGTTTATAATTATTCTTTTGAGCAAAGATTACTCTTTTGTCCCAGTTATACAGTACAGTACTACAGTTCAACGTTTCCCACATGTTAAAAAAAAGTATTGCAAATTAAATTACAAATATGTAAAAATATTATTTGATTTAACCTTATATAATGAATAGTGTAAATTACAAAATACAAATTAAATAGAGTTATAACATTAAAAGAATTAAAAAATACTATTAAATATAGAAAATGGGTATATATTTAGGACATTTCAAAAAAAAATAATGACTATTTATTTAGGACGTAGGAGTATAATCTTGTTTAGTTTCTGACATATCCCAATATTATTACTTAGTGTTCAATGACGTGTTGGTAGACTATTTTGTTGACTAAGATTGAATTTTTTTTGTTTAAGGAAATTGACATAAACGCTTCATTTTTGAGATAATATCGGCCTTTTACGACTTTTTAGTCTTATTTTATTCAAATTTACGCTCCGTCCTTTTTACAGCTTTACCCGCCAAAATTTCCGGACTTTTTGCGCTTTGTTTCAAGATTGTTTTAACATGTTTCAAACATGTTTCTTATAATAAAATTTGGTGGAAAAAAATAAATTTTGTCCTCGTTAAATAATCCATTTTATACTCAAAGTCTTATAAAAAATCAAGAAATATACACATAAAACAAGACACATTAAAATCAAATAAATTAAAAATATTATAGAAACAACATAAATAAAAAAAAAACACAATTCAATTTTTGATCCAATGCATGAAAACATAAAAAACATGGAAACAACCAGGAAACAATATAGAATCAAACCATAAACAATATAGAAAATACCATATGAGCAAAAAGAGTTAAAAATAGGTAAAAATTATATTTAAACATCGAAAACTACATGGAAACAACAAAGAAACATCAGAACAACATTAAAACGGTATGGAAACAATGCGAAACAACGTAAAAAATATTAAAAACACCACATGAATAAAAAGAGCTTAAAAATAGGTAAAAATTGTATTTACACATTGAACACTACATGGAAACAACAAAAAAATTATTAGAACAATATTAAAAATATTATAGAACAACACCAAAACAATAAAAACAATGTACAAAATAATACAAGAATAAAAAAACAGCATAAAAATAGGTAAAAGTTGTTTTGAAACATCGAAACAACAAAAAAACAAATTTAAACAACATCGAAACAACATATATAACATATAAAGCAATACAGGAACAAAAAAAACGAAAAAAAAAAAAAAATCAAAAAATATGCAGAAGCGTAAAAAAAGAAAAAAGTAGGTACAAAAGGGAAAAAAAATAGATACAAAAGTGATAGAAGCATATTTTGTGATATGTTTACCAAAAAGAATGTATTTTATGTAATTTTCCCTCTGTTTTACTCATGGAAATATTAAGCGTATGTTTCGATTAATAGATTTAAGATTTAAAATATTAAATTCATAATAATGGATTTATTGAGCTAAATTGATGAAATTTAGAGGAAAAAAATATTTTATCATCCAAACTATTCGGTTTTTTTCGAGTTTACCACCTAACTTTTTTTGGGATATTTTATGTCTAAAAGTTCGTTGTTGCACATATGCTTCTGGGAATCGCCGTCAGTGGAATATTCCACCAGAATCTTATCATGTTGCATTCATGTGGGGGGAAATTATTAGTGACTCAAATCATACCATAATTATTGAATTTTAGCGTCTACCATCTAAATATTGCGCGATTGTTACTTTGTCATATAATTTTGAGCGATTTATACTTTGCCACCTCAATTAAAAAATGAAAATTTATTATATGTATATATATTTAGGGAGAGGATCTTGTGAGACCACCCTCTTAGGTTAGTCCATAAGACCGAATCTAGACCATCCAAATAGTAAATCAATGGCCAAGATTCGTTACAATCTATACAGGTTTTCGAAAGTAACTATACAATAGAAAGGGTAAAATTGGAATCCAGAAAATTATTAATTGTAACCTCCTCCTACATTATAGGGACGTGATCTGTTATTGATCACGTCCCCATAAATCACGCAATTTACCATATACAATCAAAAATATACGTCTCCTTCTCAACGCCAACATTGCATCACCATTATCAAAACCTTTGTAATCACTATTATCACCCAAAATCGACCTGCAATTCATCCACAAAAAATTAAACGCGACGGATATCTAACAATTTGCAAGGAGGTATCACCCGTTTGATTGGAAAGAGTTATACAATGGCAAAAGTATTGATTTCAACGCAATCGATGAATGCCCTCCAGGTAATTTCTCGAGAAAAAAGCTATAATATTCAGACGCTTTTTGTGAATCAACAATTGATATTTGAATGAACTATATGCACTTCTATTATTGTTGCTTTGTATGTTTAGTATGTAAATATTGTCTATGTAGTGTGTCAATATTGTATATATAGTTTTATATTTTTCTATATTACCCACTTGTATGAAGGTTGCATCTCAATTAGTAGTTTGTATGTTTAGTACAGATAATTTGGCAATTTAGAATATAAGTCTAAATTGTTGCTTTGTATGCAAAAATATAGAACTGCATAATTGTTGCTTTGTATGTTTAGTATGTAAATGTTGTCTATGTAGTGTGTCAACATTGTATATATAGTATATGTTTGCATATTACCCACTTGTATGAAGGTTGCATCTCAATTAGTAGTTTGTATGTTTAGTACAGATAATTTGCCAATTTAGAATATAAGTCTTGTGTATATAGCATTATGTATATGCATACTTACGCCTTATTTGCAGATAGTATATTTGTTACTAAATTCGTTGCGTGTTTATTCAACAATTACAATATGTATATATTAATTTATTCGTTGTATATTTATAATACAACAGTTGTATATTTTTAAATGCGTAATTTGTTCAAGTAAAAATCTACTCATACTTATTTCATTGTATGGTAGAAATTGTCTGTTATAATAAATTAATCAGTTTGTATACTTATAATCAAAACGTGCATACATAGACTATTAAAAATGTATATTTTATACAAATATTTGAGAACATAGGCAATATCGTGAAAAATGAAAATTGTGTATGAATGATGTTATATAATTGTATATATACATTTTGTATTATTGTCTAATAAATTTTGTGATGTCAAAAAACAACGTAGGACAACGGCTCGAAATCTCGCCGGGATCAACAAAATATTGGATACTAGAGGTGGAACAAGAAAAGATTCCGCGAGTGGGAATGCATTTCGCTACGTTGGAAACCGGTGTACAATTTTACCGAAACTATGGAGCAATTAGCGGATTCGAAACGCAAAACTCAAAAGACGATGTGTAACATGTGGTGAAATTGGAACGCATAACAGTCGTACATGTCCAAACCGTGACACCACGGCCTAGTGCAATGTTTCTATTTTCTCAAAAAAACAATTCTGTCAGTTTATTATTTAATGAAAACTTTTTTTTTGTAACGTTGAGTAATTGTTAATTTATCTTTAATGTTATTTTTTCTCCCTAAACATGTATTGCATGTAAAATTACATTCAACTAAATATGCAAAAAAAAAAAACACTAAGCATACAGAATTGTTTTACTATATATACAATTACACTGTATACGCCAATAAGTACCTTAAGATTTATACAAAATACATTAATCTACTTATCCAACAAATAATGAAATTCAACTAATCCAAAATAGACAAATGCAACACATTAAATATACAATTCTACATATCTATTTATAAAAGTCCATAAACAACTGAATACAATTCAACTGAACTAAAATCAATAAATCACTCATGAAACTAAGTATACAAATCCACCTAACAAAATATGCAATTCAACGTAACTAAATAAACATATATATTAATCTGCTTATACAACAAATAATACAATTCAACTAATAAAAAATAAACAAATGATACACATTACATATACAATTCGATATATCTATTTATACATATCACTGAAACTGTATACAAATCCACTGAACTAAAACAGTGAATCACCCATACAATCAAGTAAACAATTCCACCACATAAAATATACAAATCCACGTAACTAATTAAACAAGTATATTAAACTATTTTATTCAACAAAAAATACAATTCAAATAACCCAAAAATAAACAAATGGAACATATTAAATATACAATTCAACATATCTATCTATACAAGTTGCTGCATCCATGTATAATGTACATGCAAATCAAAAAGATCACTTTCATGTATAATGTATACATGAGATTTGCATTGCCCTTCTGTAAACTAGGTGACCAGCCCCTCAAACCTGCATTCTTTTGTGCAGGTTTTATAGAAGCAAGAGCATCAACCAAAACCTTGGGTTTCGCCCTAACTTGTGTCTTAGGGATATGAACTATCAATCCTTCGCCTCTTTTTGGCCCGCTCGTCTCCGAAACTATCCTCTGCACCACTATTGACCTCTATTTCCTGTTCTTCACTTGACATTTTACTAGCCACAAACACCTACATAAAAAGAACACAAATCCAGATATCAAGAACTTAAAACCTCATTTGTTTACATTCCACCTAAATGTTGTATATTTAACATGACAAACTTGTATATTTAGTATAAAAAATCTGCATACTTAATATTTAACATGACAAACTTGTATACTTAGTATAAAAAATCTGCATACAAAAGTATGTTTATATTCTATTTAATGTTGTGTATTTAACATAATATATCAGTATACTTAGTAAAAAAATCTGTATACTTGTTATGTGTTTCTTATTTGGGGTACTCTAATTTGTTTACATTCCACTTAATGTTGTTTATTTAACATAACATATATGAATAACTAGAATACACCATAACCCAAAAACAACCAGAAACAATAAAAAAAGGCAGAAGAATAAAACACCAAACATACCTTCAAATACAAGAACTCAGGCATCGATTTCCCTCTCCTCAAACCTTATCCACAAAAATTGAACTCCTACACCCACCAAAAATTACTTGGTAAAGACAAGAACATACTGAAATTTGGAGAAATTGGGCCATTAACAGAGAAAAGGAACTCACCTATACAAACGCAAAAAACGGGCGCAAAATAACCCTTCTCTGCTCCCTTCTTCGCAAAACCCAAACCTTCTACCAATAAGAAACTTATGAACGGCGAAATAATTTCAAACTTCAGGTTTTTGTGTGCCCGGAGAAGACGAACGGCCAGTTTTTTTTTTTTGTGTGTGCGATAAAACGAATGGAAGTGTATGTATATTTGGGGGAGAAAAGAAAAGAGTAGTAGGGTTTTTTTGCTGGTCAAAAAATCGTCTAAGAGGAGGGAAGCCAAAGGAACCAGTTTTGAAAAGACACAACTGAAAATCTATGGTTTTTTCCCCTTAAAAATCGGGAAACTGATGAAGGAAAGATTCTATTTTCCTATTAATTAGCAATTAACGTGATCTACAAAAAAACTGTAAAATGGTGAAAATACAATCATACCCTTATAACCCAAAAATAACTAAAGAGATCTACACCATTAAAAAATTAAATCAAGGGTCTATATGTGGTCTTATGGACTAGCCTGAAGGGGTTGGTCTCATTTGAACCAATCCCTATATATTTATTTTTATTAGGAGAATATATAGGGAAAATAGAGTGTTGACAAATGTCTCAGAATATTGAGGTGTTGATATATGTTTGATATTTGTATATAATTTTTTCTTTTAGTATGTATGATTGATATTTGTAGTTGTACCTCACAAGCAATTTCTATAAGCTTTTATTCGTATCCACAAAATGAACCTTTCTTTTGAAATTATTCTCAATTTACAATTTTTATGTTGATGCAGTTTTTGCACTAAATAATGTAACCTTTACATTAAACTTATCATCTCGACTTCATCGTAAAATTTACTCTAGAAAGAATATTTCTTGAATAATCTATTTACAATAATTATTTTTTTCATCAAATATCTACTTATTATAATTTTATTAGGAGCCTCTATTAACATCCCCAAAACCTATTTATACACCCTCTCTTCTTAATACACCCATCTTCCTATTAAAAATAATATATATACTTAATACACCATTTATTCTTCCCCAATTTACCTTTCTCCAAATTAAAAACCTAATGAGGAGCGCTATTAACACCCCCAAAAACTATATTTTGTTGGAATTTGGTCTTTGAGAAATGGGTGTTGACCCAATTTTGACCAAATAATTAAGTGGTTTCCATTAGTGAAAATAGAATTAAATTATTTGTAAAAATTCTACTAAGAAAGTAGACGAGAATAGCATTTGGAATTTCTCAAAACCGATTACGGGTGAATGAGAAATTAATGCTAGAAGTTAGCCACTTAATACAAATAAATGATATGAAAAATGGAAAATGTAGGGAAGGAGGAATGCTCCATCCCACATATGAAAAGGAGGCAAAATTTGCATACACTCTTTACCTAACAATCGCAAGACGAAAAATTCGTTTCTGTTGAAGACGATGGAATCCACATCAATCTCGTTCACACCAATGGCTGCTGCTCCCGCTCACGGCGAAAAGCCGCCCAAGTTCTCCGGCGCCGACTTCAAACGTTGGCAACAGAAGATGCTGTTCTACCTTACCACCTTGGGGTTGTCTCATTTTCTGAAAGGACCCCCTACCGGTGGCAATGAAGAATCCGACGACCAAAGGAGGATTGCTGTGGATGCTTGGCATAACAGTGATTTCCTGTGTCAGAATTATATTTTGAACAGACTAGACGACACCCTCTATAACGTCTATAGTTCGTTCAAAACGTCCAAAGAGTTGTGGGACTCTTTGGATAAGAAATATAGAACAGAAGATCGGCACAAAGATATTTGTGGTCGGTAAAATTATAAGATGATTATAAGACGGTGATTAGTCAAGTGCAAGAAATTCATATCATACTTCACGACTTAGTGTCTGAAGGGATGATTCTGAGTGAGTCGTTCAAAGTGGCTGCGATTATCCAAAAATTGCCTCCATCGTGGAAAGATTTTAGGAACTACCTCAAGCACAAGCAAAAGGAAATGGGGCTTGAGGATTTGATAGTGCGACTTTGGATTGAAAAAGATAACCAGGATTCCGAATGAAAATCGGCAAATGTAAGGGTGTGACCACACTTTATGGAATACTAGTGGAGTTTCTGTTGCATTTTTAAATATAACAGAAGGTGTTGCCAAAAGGGTTGTGAGACCAAAACCACAATTGCATGAAGTGTTGCCCAAAGTATTGTAATACTAGATATAGACACATTGTCGAGTAAAATCCGAAGTGTTGTTGGAGATGTGATAACACCGAAAGTTACACATCTTGTAATTTTGGAACTAAGGTCTGAAATCTGGAAGAACGAGGTTTTAACTGGATTGTTGGGACAATGTTCTAACAAAATTAATAGCAAAGTGGCCGAGAGCCATAGAAGTTCTAGATGATTTTGTGTTAAACAAGATATCGGAAGTTGGAATGTGAGCTTTACTTTTTAGCAAACCACATAAAGGAGATTGCCTTGGAATGTGGGGTGCTTTGGAAAAAGTAGAAGCACCCAATGAAATAAATTCAGCATTTATGATATAAGTGATGATACGATCATTAAATCAAGAAATGTTGTATTTATTAAAGTTGTCTTTTCTTGCAAAGAAAAGTGGTAAGTCTAGACATATACATCGAAGACACAATACCATTAGACAGTTGATTTCGAATGGGGTTATTTCGGTTGACTACATGAAGTCAAAGGAAAATCTTGCGGATCCGCTTACGAAAGGCATAAATCGAGATCAATTATATAAACTGTTAAGGGGAATGGGTTTAAAATCCACAACTTAAAGAATGTTCATAGCGGTAACCCAACCTTGTGAATGGAGATCCCAAGAACTTGAGGACAACTAAGTTATGAATGTTCAGTTGAATACTTGGAAAATGTGTTAGGTCATTCTCGAAACATCCAAGTGAATGTAAACCTGCTCAATGTGGTGAGGTTAAGTTTAAGACTTTTAATGATTCCTATACCGGAAGGTGGAGTATGACAGGATACTCTTCAATAGCAGATCACCTATACAAGTGAGAAGTAATGACCGCTTCAAAGAAACACTTATGAATCTAAGATATGGTCCAGAGCGAAATGGACACAACGTGAGAACAACAAATGTTAGAGTTGTTATTGTGTAAGTATTATTGTCTTGGTTTACACAAATGGCGGAGTAGTTCAAGACATCGCGTCACTAGCGGCTAGTAAATCCGATAGTATTTTACTAAGGAAGATTCAAAGCCACAAGCTACCTATCACGATCACGATAACGATTCGCCGAGACTTTCAAGCGAATCTGCATACACGCATGCATTAATTTTATTCATGTGGGGAATTGTTGGAATTTGGTCTTTGAGAAATAGGTGTTGACCCAATTTTGACCAAATAATTAAATGGTTTCAATTAATGAAAATTGGAATTAAATTACTTGTAAAAATTCTACTAAGAGAGTAGATGAGAATATCATTTGGAATTTCTCAAAACCGATTACAGATGAATAGGGATGGCAATGGTTAGGGTACGCACTAATTTAATGATATCCGTACCCGAACCCTATAATATTAATACTACTCGTACCCATCTCAAACCCTGTTAAGAAATTACACCTATTACACGTACCCGTCCCAAATCCATTTGTTGATACCCGCATACTACCCGTACCCGCCCAAACCCCATTTATTTTATATAAAAATTTGTACTTAATTGTATAAATGAATATTTAAATGAGTACCATACCAGTGTTATATAAGAAAATGCCTAATATATATGTTAAATTCTTAATCATCAACTAAATGTAAAGCAACACAAAAATACAAATGTAGCCAGTAAATTCCTTAAAATGGCATAATCAACAGTAATATATCATTTAATCCATATAATTACATCATCAACACATAAATACATAGGTTTTTATTATTTTATTTATATATACATATATATGAAAATATTATACATGAGTGAAATATAAACGGGTTCGGGTAGAGGGTACTCTAAGGGATGAAATCGTATCCTACCGTATATTAATGGGTATTGATTTTACATTCCATACACATCCCAAACCCGTATAAAACTACCCATACCCGTCCCATTAGGGTCTGGGAGGGTGGGTACCCATGTCTACCCATCCCACTGCCATCCCTACGGATGAGTGATAAATTAATGCTAGAAGTTAGCCACGTAATACAAATAAATGGTATAGAAAATGTGGGGAATGAGGAATGCTCCATCCCACGTAGGAAGAGGAGGCAAATTTTGCATACACTATTTTCCTAACATATTCTTCTTCTCACTTCGTTTACCCTCTTTCTTCTTCCCATTCTCTCTTCTCTTCTCTCTCCCTTCTTTATTCCCAAATCCTACAACTTGCAAACAAAAATCAACTAACACTTTAGGAGATGCATAGCAAGAACCTATAGAGTATATACCAAGAAATCTACATTTTTTTTCAACTAAAGAACAAATTCAACTCAATCAATGTAGGCTTTGCCAGGATTCAACATTTCAATTTAAGCCTTTTTCTTTTTGGACTTGAGCATCACATATCCAATAAACACAGAAAGAAAACAGACGAGCGCGACACCAGCGTATACATGATATAACAACGTTATTGCTTGATCCGAAGGCATTTAAGGATACAATTGATTTGTTTGTTGAGAGATACAAGGATAAGAATATCAATGTTGTTGCGGGTGTTGAAGCAATTGTTTTATATTTGGTCCTCCAATTGCATTGGCTATTGGTGCAAAAGTTGTTCCTATGGGAAACCCAAAACGTTACCTGGGGAGACGAACAGGAAAGACAAACAGGAACACAACAATCTCTCAATTCCAATTGAGTTGATGGCGCACTATGTTTCATCCAATAGGTTCATGATGGGTGTTTACCTTTTATTATGAAGACAATTTCTAGTTTAATATTATATAAATGAATTTTTATAATATTATTAGGTTTTTAATTTGGAGAAGGATAAATTGTGGAAGAATAAAGGATTTATTGAGTATATATATTATTTTTAATTTTAATAGGGAGATGGGTGTATTAAGAAGAGGGGGTGTATAAATAGATTTTGGGGGTGTTAATAGCGACTCCCATTTTATTAATATATTAATATAATTCCATTTTCAGTTTTACAATTTTATGTATATTCCATTAAAATAATAATTTAATTAATCAATATAAATAAACATGATGGTGATTTAATAACCTTCATAAACAAACCAAACAATTAAAATTAAATAAACTTTTTTAAAATATGAATGAATATCAAAAAAATATATACAAAATATCAATAAATATTAAAATGTTTTTGACATGTTAAGATATAAAAGAAGAATTCTTATTAAAAATACAATTAGAGTAAAATATGAATTTTTAAGCTAATTTATATAACACATTGTTACAAAATATATATTGAAAAAATACACATGATAGTGCATGATCAACGCAGCCCCCAAATTCGCATTGCACTGTGCCCACAACCAATTTGAGGCAAGGTTTGAACTTTGAAGTATCTGTTGGATTGAGAATCCTACTCTATTTTGACAATTTAGGCCAAAATAGCACAAGGTTGGGGATAGCTTGAATTGGTAATTTTTAGTTTAAAGGAAACTTTTTATATCGGATGAGATTTTCTATTCCAAAACCGTGTTTTATCTCATATTCCAACCGTGTGGATGATTGACACGTGTATTACACTTACCATGTTAATTTTCAAGCATAAATCAAGCAGAAATTGTAGGGTTCTAACATGGTAAGTGTAATACACGTGTCAATCATCCACACGATTGGAATAGGAGATGAAACACGGTTTTGGAATAGAAGATCACATCCGCTTTTCGATAAAAATATCCCTTCATCAAAATTTACTGAGGCATTTTCACACACTTTAAAGGTATATAAAGAAATTGCTGATTAATCAAAATCAGAATTTTAAAGAAAAAATTAAATAAACATACTTAAATAGTGTATGGAACACATCTCTTGCATTCAATGTCAACCAAAATAAAACTAACATTCTAAATTTGACACGTATGACAAGGCTATAACCTTGTGAGATGTAATTACCTTAGCTTTATTTTCTCTCAAACTCTTTTTTTTTATTCTCTTTATTGTTCTTCATTGTTAATGGTTAATTTTGGGTATGACAACACACCATCAATACTTTTTAATCAATTTATTTTCTAAATAAGTGGTTAATCCACATAGATATGTGTTATTTGTTTCGTTTCTTGTTTGTGAATTTGTTATCTGATACGATGTTTCGTTTGTAGCCGTCTTAGTACGGGTTTTTTTTTCTTGTGGTCTTCATCATGTTGCGGATCTGGAATCATTAGTATTCTATGCACTATAGATTTTTCAAAGTTGTAGACTTTAAATGAATTTTTATCATTAAATTAGATGCTATGAATATTTTTATCGTTTCATCTCTTATAGTTTTTAACACATTTATTTCTATATTCTATTAATGTATTGCTAATTTGAATTAATTAACTATTTTTCATGTAAAAGAAAAAACTTGTGAGATGCGTACTCATCAATAAATAGAAGTAAGTTTAATCAAATATTAAACAAACTTCGTTTAGTCAGTAATTTTTTATTTTAGGAAAAATACAAAATTTCAGTAAAATTGCTGTTAAAATATAATATTATAATAATACAATACAATATTATAATACTAAGATTCCGTATTCTATATTAGTTTTTCCATGGTTAAGATTTATAGTCCTTTTAAGGTTAAATTCTCTAGTCACCTATATATGTCTCTATTTCTCTGTTTTGTAATTTATTTATTTTCTCTATCAATTTTTATAGATTCTTTGATTTCAACATTATCATCCCTATCATGGACCCTATTGAGCTAAAAACTAATAATTGTCGTCAATGACTACATTAATGTGTTTACAGGGTACCATTTTAAGGATAAACATGAAGTCACCACATCAACTGAAAATGGTTTCTATATATGTTTGAATTTTCTTAAACCAGCTTTCATAAATGCTCATCCATTGGTTGGGTAGACAAAAGTTACGTTCACATTTGCAGTCTTCTTCTCTTTCTTCCTTTTTTTTTTTCAAGACCAAATAATTTTTTTATTGAGCTATGCTAAACAAAGTCTCTGGGATGCCTAAATTGTAGGGGCATTATTACCTTTAAGGGAAATTGATATGCAATAATATGGAATTACATAACGATGGAATGAATATAGGTATGAAATAAGACGTGAAATCAATGATGTGTATAAAGAAGATATTTCCTAGGCGTTTATGTATGTATACGGAAAGCGAAAGAAATGGAATCGCCAATTTTTTTATATAATTATATAATCTCATGATTGGTAATTAGAAATTAATAATATTACGAAACAAAATAGTTTGAATGATCAAATTACTCTGTAGATGCTTGCTTTTGCTCAAAAAAGGTTTAAATGCCTAAATGCTGGTTAGGAAATACAAAACGTAATGATAAAATGCTTTTTTATTATATAACAGAACAAGAATTTTGGTCGGCCTCTAGCTTGACAGAGTTTTAAATACAAAAGTTTATATCATGACTTTTTGTTGTCTTTTCCTCACAAATGAGTTTTATTTATACTATTACATTCAATAAAGGCTAACAATCATTATAGTTACAATGATGAGTTGAACATTTGTCTCCCCTTGATATGCAGGTTGAGTTGCATGGATGCGTCATGTGTCATGTGTCAAATAGTCTTGTTGAGTTGTCCCATTATTCTCTTGTCGGGTGGCGGAGAGAATGGTCTCGCCTTGGCTGGGGTTCCAACTCGGTCATCGCCGACTTCAGTGGGGCTCCTTTAGCCTTGAAACGCCTTCTTGGTTGGGCTCCGGCCGGCCTAACATTCCTCTCGATTCTGACAGTCTGGTCGGTCCACGTCAGCAGGTTTTGGGTTGCCACGTGTGCATGTATGTCCACCTCTACTCCCGGTATCATCATACTCTTCAATAGAATTTTTACAATAAAATTCGATTCAATGTATTGTACATAATGGGATTTTCTATTATTTTAATTGGTAACAATATATATGATATAGACAAACTTTTATACAAATATAATTTTTTATGGGAAATATAAAAATTAAAAAAGCCTTGGAGCAAGTCTCAGATATTTAAGTACATGTTTGGGAGCACTTATGGAAAAATTCATTTAGAAAATGGACTTCTTTATAATGGACTTTTTAAAAAGCTTCCAATCCTTACTTCTCTAGAATGAACTTTTTGGAGAAATGACTTATCCAAAAGTTCATTCTAAATTAACCATCAAACATGAATTATTATAAAAATGGACTTTTAGATCCAAAAGTCCATTTCAAAAGTTTTAGAATTTGATAGATACTGAATGACTCATTGCACATAGTTTTTTTCTGCAATGTATATTATATATATATATATATATATATATATATATATATAGGGAGGGATCTGTGAGACCACCCTCCAAGTTAGTCCATAGGACTAAATCTACACCATCCAAATAGTAAATCAATGGTCAAGATATATTACAATATATACAACATTTCATAAGTAAGTATACAACAGAAGGGATAAAATAGGAATCCAGGAAATTAAATATAGTAACCGCTTCCTAAAAATTAGGGACGTGATTTTGTATTGATCACGTTCCCATAATCAAGCGATTCACCTTTCTTTTCTCTCTCTTCTCATTCGAACCTGCAAATTATTCAAATATGGAAACAAAATCGTGCAACAATTAATGAAAATTATACAATTACACTAAACTAACTATACATTAAAACATTACTAAGTATACATAAATAATTAACTAAGTATACAATTACATTAAACTACCCGTACATTAAACTTTACTAAGTATACGAAACATTTAACTAAGTATACAATTACATTGAACTAACTATACATTACAATAATACTAAGTATACAGAAATATTTAACTAAGTATACAATTACACTGAATTACTTATATAGCTAAGTATACAATTCCATTGAACTAAGTATACAAATCCACATAACTAAGTATACAAATTTACTAAACTACTTATTAAACTATTTATATAACTAAGAATACGATTCCACTGAACCAAGTATACAAATTCACTGAACTAAATATACAATAAAACATGACTTAGTATACAAGTCCACTGAACTAAGTATACAATAAAACGACATTCGTAAATATGGCGGAAAGAAGTATCAATTTTGAAAAAAACGCTTGAAGTTGATGATTTTTCTTCCCTAAAAATCAGGTAACTGAAAAGCTAAGATTATGTTTCCTTAAAAATAGCTAATAACCGTCCAATTAACATAACTAATTAAATATAAAAGTACAATTATACCCTTATATGCCTAAATTAACTAAAATAATCTACACCATCCAAAATTTTAAATCAAGAGTCCATAAGTGTTCTTATGGACTAACCTAAAGGGATTGGTCTCATTTGAACCAATCCCTATATATATATATATATATATATATCCTATATATTAGAAGAAAAAACAAGCTGTCACATGTCTTCACCTGAGCAATTTGGTACACGTGTCAATACCTTATTATTCCAAATTCATGTGTCACCTTCATATTTAGCCATGTGGCAAACCATGACACCACTTTATTCTTCCAGTTACAAATTGATTTACTATATCAATTTACTATCAATTGATCATCAACTTAATAATTAAATTTCTTATTTCCGTATATAACTATTAAAATCCAATCAAACATTTAACCAGCAAATTAAATAATCCCAAAAATAAAGGATATAAAATTAGAAAGTTATTTTTGAGTTTGCAAATTAATTACGATTTAAATATATTATGATACAAAAAACAAGGATATAATTTCAATTATTATCTCTAATATCTGTTATACTTTTAATTTTGGTTTAAATCATTACGGGGGTATAATAATTATATTAAATATCTTTTTTAAGCATGTCAATGATTCATTATTTTTACCATAACTAATTTATTAGCTTTTGTGCAAAAGCAAACTTCGACCAAGTATTTGAAATTAGCACAAATAACCAATTTTATAGAGATTTTTTTCATTTCCAGAAAACATTCAAAGATTGAAATTGCACTCTTTCAACCATTTAAAACTAACACGACTTGAAAATTAATTGTTGTGACGAGGATGTTACACTTTCAAATAGAATAAATATTGTAATTTACAAGAAGTTTTTGTTAGATAAATGTTTTTATCAAGATTTTGATGATTATGTTTAAATGAGTTTTTATACCAAAACAATGTTAATAAATGTTGTCCAAATACTCCTAAATGATTTAAAATATTTTTGCTAATTTTTGGAGTATTTCTTAGAATTTATTTTTCGATAAAAATGGACAACACTTTTGATGGTTTTGTTTAAATTGGTTTTTGCACCAAAACTATGTTTATAAATGTTAGGGGTGGCAATCTCTGACATGACACGAAAACACGACCTGAACCTAACACGATATAAATGGGTTAGGGTTGACCCATTTATTATTCGGGTCATAATCGTGTCGAGACCCATTTAACCGAATAATAAATGGGTCGGTTTGGGTTGACACGAAATGACCCACTAAACCCATTTAACCCGTTTAAATAATAAAATTCAGTATTATTTTTAATATTTTTTAATATTCTATATATAAATAACCCAAAATTCTCATTTTATCAATATAAATAAAAGATTTATTCAAGGTTAAAAAATATATAGGTCATTTCGGGTCATTTTCGGGTTACCCGTGTATTAAACAGGTCGTGTTTGGGTTGACCCATCTGACCCGAATAATTAAACGGGTCGTGTTCGGGTTGGGTAAATTTGTGTAATTATCATGTCTCAACACGACCCGTGAACCCGGACACGACTCGAATTGCCACCCCTAATAAATGTTGTCAAAATACTCCCAAGTGATTTAAAATATGTTTACTAATTTTTTGGAGTATTTCTTGAAGTTTATTTTTGATAAAAATCGGACAACATTTAAAATTGGAGGTCGACAGTGTCGCCAAAAGAGATCGGCCGTGCACGAAGATCGCGCAGATTGAAAGAACTTGCGGACTTGAAAAATTGGAGCGGGGGACCGGTCAAGCGGGGCCGACCGGCCGCACCCTACAACCCCTACCGGATCGCACTATTTTCATTCAAACGCGTCGAAATCTTATTCAGGGTAACCGGTCTCCTATGTAATTTTTGACAAAGAAAATTACAACCGTTGCAATCCTATATCGGCCAAGATTTACTTTTCATTTTTGTACAATATTTCTACATCTTGTGATCCTCTTTTTGTAGACAAAAGTGAAGAAGAAGGAGCCTATGTTGGTGAAGACTCTCCTATAAATAGAGGATGAATTGAAGACACAAGATAAAACACAAACAAGCAAAATACACAACAAGAAATCTGCAAATTCTTCAAGCTTTCTTTTTTACATTCTTGTTGTAATAGCCTAAGCACTTTCACTTGCACATCTTTGAGGTCTAGACTTTTTGATTCTTGATTACACTTGCACTCAATCTTTGTATTGGTTTTATAGAGTTGTAATCTTGAATTTTGTCCATCATTCAACATAAGATATCCTTGTGAGTATTCTTGTGGTAAGAATACACTTGGGTGATCTAGGTGATAGGTGTTTGGAGAGTGTGGTACTCTTCAAAGGTGTGGTGAAGGAAGATTGTGGTAATCTTCTTGAAGGTGTTGTAAGAAGATTGTGGTAATCTTCAAAGGTGGTGTTGTATTAATTGTGGTAATTAATAAAATCTTTTTTTCTGTTTTGAAATCCACTTCGGATATACTGGGGTGGTAGTAGATTAGGCCCTAGATGGGTTGAACTACTTTAAATCATCGAGTGTTGTTTAATTTCCGCATTTACATTCTTGTCAATTACATGTTCATTCGAAAAAGAGGGAGATTTGTGAAAAATCGGCATAATCTATTCACCCCCCTCTAGATTATCGTAGCCACTTGGACTAACAAGTGGTATCAAAGCCAAACTCTTTGGCTAGCTCGTTCCGAGTAAAGAGGAAAGATCCATGGCTACGAACGAAAGCTACCTCATCACCGGCGCCTCCACCAACAAGCCACCACTATTCGACGCCAACAACTACGCATTTTGGAAAGACCGTATGGAGTGCTTTCTACAAGGGTGCGGGTTTGACATTTGGAATATGGTCATTGAAGGCAACCAACAACAAAATTGGAGGATGGTACCACAACTCCCAAACCATTCAAGGAGTTCGATGAAAATGACAAAAAGGCCTTCCCTCTAAACGGTAAGGCTTTAAATATTTTGCATTGCTCTCTTACCGCCACTGAGTATAATCGTATAAGAGGTATAAGGTCGGCACATGAAGTTTGGGAAAAATTAGAAACCATCTATGAGGGCACAAAGAAAGTGAAGCAAACAAGAAAAACAATGCTTGTGAAAGACTTTGAAAACTTCAATATGCATGATGGTGAAAGCATATCAAAAATGGTGGAAAGGCTTGGCAACATTGTCAATCCTCTTGTGGCTCTTGGAAAGGTCATCTCCGAAGAAGACAAGGTGACCAAGGTATTGAACGCCCTTCCCGGCTCATGGTTCGAAAAGGTGACGACAATCACGGAAGCTCAAAATCTTGAGACACTCAAGTTTGATGAGCTCATTGGGAACCTCCTCATTTATGAAGTATATCTCAAGGAGAGTAAAAATTCTCAACCACCCACCTATAAACCGGGTACACAAAATATTATTAAAAGGCTTAGTATCTTCTTCTAATAATGTTTATTATGCTAGTGATGAGGATGATGAAGAAACGGCGGCTCTTGTTAGAAAATTTGCAAAATTTGTAAACAAAAATAAAGCAAGAAAGCCTAGAGACAATTCTTGTTTCGAATGCGGAAAATCCGGGAACTACATAGCCGATTGCCCGAAATTAGCGGAAGAGGAACAAAATAAGAAAAAGCCTTTTTCAAAAAAGAAGGCGTTAAATGCGAACGTCAAAACTTGGGATGAATTACTTGAAACAACCGACGAGGAAGGAGAATCCGAACATGGTCTTATGGCCATAGATGATGAAAATACCGAGGTACGCTCTAATGTTTCATCTTCTTCCCTAGTTGATGAATTACAATATGATTTTGATGAATTGCAAAATACGTTTCAAAATTTGATTGTTAAATATAAGAATTTGAAAAAGGAGCATAAAGAGCTTAAACTAGAAAAAGATAAATTATTTACTCCCTATGATTCTCTTGATAAGGCTCATGCTATTACTCTTACTATGGTTCGTACTCTTGAAACCGAAAAACAAACGCTCACAAATGATATTGAAAATTCGAAAAAGGATGTGCATCAATTCAATTTAAGTACGGATAAAGTCACAAAAATTTTAGATGCACAAAGAGGTGAGCATTCTAAATTAGGACTTGGTTATAAACCTTTTCAAAATGCTTTTAAGAAAAATGACCAAGGTCCAACCTTTGTACGTGCTAGTAGTCCTCGTATTATTACTTGTTTTTATTGTGGTAAGAATGGACACTATGCTAGTAATTGTAAATTGAAGAATAATTTTAGCTATTATTGGAGACCTAAAGGTCTCAAGGCTAACCCCCATGGACCCCAAAATTATAGGGTACCTAAAAATAATTCATTTGTAGGTTATAGGGGCTATAACAACAATGGAAGATTCAAAATGGCTCGTGGACAGCAGATGTTCACGCCATATGACCGGAAAGAGAGAACTTTTTACCAACATCAAGCTCCAAGAAGAGGGTATGGTCATGTTCGGCAATCGCAAATGAAGAATTCTTGGAAATGGAGAAATTGGTAACTCTTCTTTCTCTCTAAGTAATGTTCTTTTAGTAGAAGGGCTTAAGTTCAATTTGATAAGTGTTAGCCAACTTTGTGATTCAAATTATAATGTTGTTTTTAATAAAGAAAAATGTCTTATTTCCAAAAAATGATAAAATTATTTGTGAAGCAATTAGAAAAGACAATATTTACAAAATTTGTACAAGTGATTTGGTTAGTCAAAATGTTTCTTGTCTTGTCGCCAATAATGATTTAACTAGTTTATGACATAGGCGACTTGGACATGTTGGATACAAAAATTTGCAAACTATTTACAAAAACCAACATGTAAAAGGACTACCCAAATTGAATTTTGAAAATCTTGGCTTATATGACACTTGTCAAAAGAACAAATTAGTTAAGAGTATTTTTAAGCCCAAAAATGAAATTTCCACTACCAAACCCCTACAAATGCTTCATCTTGATTTGTATGGGGATATTGGTACGGCAAGTCTAAGTGGAAAACATTACACTTTTGTTATAGTTGATGATTTTTCTAGATATACTTGGGCTCTATTTCTTACAAATAAAAGTGATGCCGTTAATGAGTTTGTTAAGTTGTGTAGACTTATTGAGAATGAAAAGGAAGATACTATTAAGTCTATTCGAAGTGATCGAGGTGGAGAATTTGACGGAGAATTTAGAGTCTTTGTGAAACCAAGGGATATAGTCACAATTTTTCGGCTCCAAGGACACCTCAATAAAATGGAGTAGCCGAAAGAAAGAATCGGACACTTCAAGAAATGAGTTGGTCCATGCTCAATGAATTTTCACTTCCAAAATATTTTTGGGCCGAAACCGTAAATACCGCTTGCTATGTTATTAATCGAGTTTATATTCGTCCTAAAATGAATAAAACTCCATATGAGCTTTGGAAAGGAAGAACTCCAAATATTAGTTATTTCCAAATATTTGGATGTAAATGTTTTATTTTGAATACTAAGGATCAATTGGACAAACTTGATCCTAATGCTGATGAAGGAATATTTATGGGGTATTCAACTAAGAGCAAAGCTTATCGGGTTTACAATAAAACTAGTGGAGTTGTTGAAGAATCCATACATGTCAAATTCAATGAAGCTTCGGGTGTTGAAAGAATACCCAATGATGAAAGTGATGAAGATGATATTGTTGAACCCATTGTTCAAGATGATACTCAAAATGATCAACCTTCAAGCTCAAATGTTCCTCAAGAAGATAAAGGTGATACTTCGAATCTTCCCATAGCATTGAAATTTAAGGGAGATCACCCAAAAGATCTTATTATTGGTGATCCCCTTGATAAAATAATGACTCGAGGAAAATTTGCCGAGAAAGCTCTTATATCTCAAAAAGAGCCTAAAAATGCTAAGGAAGCCATTGAAGATGATGATTGGTTTTTACAAATGCAAGAGGAGTTGAATCAATTTGAAAGGAATGATGTATGGGAATTAGTACCTTGTCCTCCATCTCAAACCATTATTGGTACAAAATGGGTATTTCGGAACAAGCTTGATGACCAAGGCAATATTGTTCGAAACAAAGCAAGGTTAGTAGCTCAAGGTTATTGTCAAGAAGAAGGTATTGATTATGATGAAACATTTGCACCAGTAGCACGTTTAGAAGCTATTCGTATTTTACTTGCCTATTCTTGCTTTAAAAATTTTAAGCTTTACCAAATGGATGTTAAATCCGTTTTTCTAAATGGTATTATTCAAGAAGAAGTCTATGTAAAACAACCTTCGGGGTTTGAAAATTTTTCTAGGCCTAATGATGTTTATAAACTTAAAAAGGCCTTATATGGTTTAAAACAAGCACCCGTGCATGGTATGATAGACTTAGCTCTTTTCTTTTTCAAAATGGTATTACAAGAGGTAAAGTTGATACTACTACTCTCTTTGTTTTTGAAAAAGGGCAAGATTGCTTATTAGTGCAAAATTAAGTTGATGATATTATTTTTGGTGCTACTAATGAATCCTTGGGCAAGAAATTTTCTAAGTTAATGCAAGGTGAATTTGAAATGAGCATGATGGGGGAGCTTAACTTCTTCCTTGGACTTCAAATTAAGCCATGCCAAGAAGGAATATACATCTCACAATCCAAGTATACAAAAGAACTTTTGAAGAAGTTCGGAATTGAAGAAGGAAGAACCGTTTCTACCCCAATGGCAACAAACGTCAAAATTGACAAAGATGAAAAAGGCAAGCCGGTTGATGAATCCAAGTATCGAGGTATGATTGGTAGTTTACTTTATTTAACCGCAAGTAGACCGGATATTTTTCATGCCGTATGCCTATGTGCTCGTTTTCAAAGCAATCCCAAAGAATCTCATATGACTGCCGTTAAAAGAATTTTTAGATATTTGAAAGGCACTATTCAATATGGTTTATTTTATCCAAAGAATGAAAAATTTTCTCTTAAAGGTTATAGTGATTCAGATTATGCGGGAAATATTGATGATCGTAAAAGTACTTCCAAATCATGTCAATTTCTAGGTGGTTGCCTAGTTTCTTGGTTTTCAAAGAAACAAAATTGTGTTTCACTTTCAACGGCCGAAGCCGAATATATTTCCGCGGCTTTTTGTTGTACTAAATTACTTTGGATGAAACAAACTTTAGCGGATTATAAATGTTCTTTTGAAAGTGTTCCTATCTTTTGTGATAATATATCCGCTATAAATATTGTTCAAAACCCGGTTCATCATAACCGTACTAAACATATTGAGATTCGACATCATTTTCTAAGGGATTGTGTTTCAAAGCGGAAAATTGAGATATCTTTTGTACCATCTCAAGATCAATTAGTCGACATTTTTACAAAACCGCTATCTTCCGAGACTTTTGCGTCGATACGAGGTCGGTTAGGCATCATGCATATTGAATGAGGTTTGCGTTTGCATTTTGCATGTTTTTAAAACTTAGGGGCGAAAAATCGGATTTTTGGTTGAAAAATCGGATTTTGAAAAATTGGGCAAGACAGTGGGCTGATGGGGTTGAGGGCAACCGGTCGCCCTCAACGACAATCGGTCGCCCTTAGCTTTTATTTTGGTTAAAATCGCTTATGTCTTCAGTCACAGTCATTTTGGTCTTTTATGTTCATTTTTCGTCCCCTTCGAATTTTGCACACAAATTTCACTTCAAATTTGTTTTATTGCACACATTTTATATTTTGGACTTCATGAGGCTCGATTATCATCATCATTGTTCATCTTTACCAATTAAATGGTAAGAATTTTTCTTTTTAATCTCAATTGGGTTGAACCCTTGAGAATGTGCTTATACCTTGCTATTTTGATGAAATTCTTGTATTCGTATGATTGTATATGATGATTGTTGATGAATGAATATTGTTGTATTACAACTGGTGATGAATTTTTTTGGCTTAAACGAATCACAAAGGCGTTATATTTCTCTTGTTTTATTCGTCGCACGCCAAGTGTTCGACAAAATGTTTCAATGAAAAATTCATCACCTACATGATTCTCTTTTTTTGAAAAGTCTTATAAGTTTATAGGGATCATGTTTTATCAATCAAATATCAAATGAGCAATTTTTCCATTTTATTCGGAATTTAAGCTTATATGTTCAATATGCTCGATAAATCGATTAAATTGCGCACTTTGATATAATTGTATGATGTTTTTATCGTGCTAACATTATTTTTGATGATTCCAAAGGGGGGGAAACAAGAAAAACGCTCATAAGCTCAAAGAAGCGTAAATAAGCTCGCAAGAAAATCTATAAGCTAGAACTCTTAAAAGAACTCTTAAAATCATGATGCTATGGATAATACTTAGTCCATGTGATGTATTATGGACTTTTATGCTTGACTAATGATGCTTTTGTGACAGGGGGAGCTTTTAAGCTCATGAAATTCAAGCTTTTAGCCTTTAGTTGTTTGCTTCTACTTATTTTTGTTATGCATGTTGATAGGGGGAGCTTGTGCAAAAACGATTTTGAAAAATCTTTGCTCCTATCCTTGTGTGTGTTTGTACTTATGATAAATCTTGCTTGTAATGGTTTGATGTTTTAGACCGGAAAATTTGTTTTGTTTTAAAATCGACTTCCTAAAATTGTTTTGGTTTGTAATCATCAAAAAGGGGGAGTTTGTTAGATAAATGTTTTTATCAAGATTTTGATGATTATGTTTAAATGAGTTTTTATACCAAAACAATGTTAATAAATGTTGTTCAAATAATCTTAAATGATTTAAAATATTTTTGCTAATTTCTGGAGTATTTCTTAGAATTTATTTTTCGATAAAAATGGACAACACTTTTGATGGTTTTGTTTAAATTGGTTTTTGCACCAAAACTATGTTTATAAATGTTGTCAAAATACTCCCAAGTGATTTAAAATATTTTTACTAATTTTTTGGAGTATTTCTTGAAGTTTATTTTTGATAAAAATCGGACAACATTTAAAATTGGAGGTCGACCGGTCGCCCAAAAGGTTGACCGGTACCTGCTGATCGCACATATTGAAACATAACTTGCAGACTTGAAAAATTGGAGCGGGGGATCGGTCAAGCGGGGGCCCGACGGTCGCACCCTTGGGCGCCAGTCGCACCCCTGGCCGTCGCCGCACCCTCTTGACCGTGCACCCGCACCCCGCAACCCCTACCTGGATCGCACTATTTTCATTCAAATGTTTGAAATCTTATACAGGGCAACCGGTCGCCCTATGTAATTTTTAACAACAAAAATTCCAACCGTTGCAATCCTTATCAGCAAGATTTACTTTTCATTTTTGTACAATATTTCTACATCTTGTGATCCTCTTTTTGTAGACAAAAGTGAAGAAGAATGAGCCTATGTTGGGAGCCTATGTTGGTGAAGACTCTCATATAAATAGAGGATGAATTGAAGACACAAGATAAAACACAAACAAGCAAAATACACAACAAGAAATCTGCAAATTCTTCAAGCTTTCTTTTTTACATTCTTGTTGTAATAGCCTAAGCACTTTCACTTGCACATCTTTGAGGTCTAGGCTTTTTGATTCTTGATTACACTTGCACTCAATCTTTGTATTGGTTTTATAGAGTTGTAATCTTGAATTTTGTCCATCATTCAACATAAGATATCCTTGTGAGTATTCTTGTGGTAAGAATACACTTGAAGGAAGATTGTGATCTAGGTGATAGGTGTTTGGAGAGTGTTTCTTTTTTACTCTTCAAAGGTGGTGAAGGAAGATTGTGGTAATCTTCTTGAGGAGTGAAAAACGATTGTATGATACTCTTCTAAATTTTGAATTTCTTTTTTAGTATTTTTAATTAGTATTTTGGATCTCTTATAATTATCAGAGTTTGCGACAAAAATTTTATTTTTTGACAAATCCGTATAACACACGGTGTTGTTCTAGTTATGTATATATATACAATAGTTTAAAAATAGATAGAATCTTAATTTTTTTTTTTTTTGAGGAAAGATAGAATCTTAATTAGTACGTAGGTTCAACTGCGAATCAATAATTTGTCTGGTTTGTTAGTCTCAAAATCCATTTGTCAGTTATACTGTTCAAAAACCAGTCAATACCGATCATACCAATATTTTATTTTTTCTAGTTTTTTATTTTTTAAAAAAGGAAATTTAAAGCTTTAAATTTGTAATTTTGTTGTATGTATGTGATTGTTTGAATTTAGGGTTAAGTGTGCATTTCTTTAGTTGGTTATTCATTTATTTTTTATCTTTAAACAATATTTTATTATAATTAGGGATGGCAAAATGACCCTCCCCGATGGGTGACCCGTGGCGGGATGGAGCAGGTCTGGGTATCACTTCCACCCCGCAGGTATCCACCCCGCCCAGTCCCGTACTATTTTTTTTAATATATTTAATATATATTTTATATGTATATTATATAAATTAATATAGTTTTATGTATTTAATATAATATTTAACATATAGAATGACAAATTTTATAAATAATATGTATTTATAATATAAAATATAATATTAAAAATTATTAATAATATAAAATATAAGATAAAAATATTTTTAAAAAAATTCAACACAGTGTAACCACCCTTGTGGTGGTGTGAGGGGGCTTTAGCCCCCCCAATTTTTTTAAAAATCTAATTATTCTATGTATATTTCCATTTTAAATATTAATCTAAAATATGTATTTTCTAGTAATTTAGCCCCCCCAAAGTTTAATGTCTAGCTCCGCCCCTGGGTGTAACTCGTCCCACGACCCGTGGCGGGTCGCCCCGTCCCGTGGAGAGGATGGGGCGGGTCTGGGTATTGAGATATCCGTCCCGCCCTGGTCGTCCATTGCCATCCCTAATAATACTAATTTATTATCACTTTATTTAATATAACAAGAAAATAACCAATTTCATTGGACTGGTCCAATAGATTCAACTAATTGAATTGCTGACCGGTAATAAGACCAATTTACTTGCTAGTCCAAAACTTAAAATGTATTTGCTTAAATATACATGAAACAAAATATGTCCCATGGTTCACAAGGAACATCACAGTAATACCTCATATTTAGAACCGATAGTTTGGGCTCAGTCGAACGGGTCCAATGATCCGACCGGCTTGATTGACCCGAAGTAAAATGCACTACATAGGCAAAAACTAAGTCCTGAAATTATTAGCCTGAGAAATTTCGGGTCGGCTCGACATGGCCTAATTTTGCTCTCTGGCCCGTCGGGTTAGTCCCGATCCGGCCCAACCTAATTATTGTTCGCCTTTATTTGTAGCTCACCGCAAGTGTACGGTGTACGTTACAGAAAAGGGTAGCAAGGTCGTATCCAAGGGGACTAATAAATTAATATGCTAAGTATTGAACTAAGATAGTCTTATTTTTATTTAGACGGTCGTAAAATGATGGTTGTTGTGAGATTAAGACAGTTAGGACTACTAAAAACACAAGATTAAGACAATGCAATTAATAGAAATATCAAGATGATGAAATGGATTCCCGGGTTAAGGTTTCGATTAATATCCCTCTTGTTGTCCGATTTAATAAAAGTCAAGTTATTATCAATATTCCTATAAGACGATCACAAAAATATTTTATCCTCCCTCTCGAGATGCATATAAAACGTAGATTGAAATACCTATGCTAGCATCTCTACTCAACATGAAGTATTCAACTCCCAAAAGTTTAAAAGATCAAATGTCCTCACAAATATTTACAAACCTCTCGATTCATGCAAATATTTGTGTCGAGTACTCAAGATCTAATATTGAAACTCATCTCTCGAATTATGAATCAATATATCAAACAAGTTAAATCATTGATCAAGTGATAAAACAAGAATAAGCTCAAAGTACTCAAATAGGCTTCAAGACAATAACTTCAACTAAGATTAAAACATTCCACAAGAGTTCATTAATCTACTTCCAAAGCCCGGAAATCTAAAGAGTTTAGCTACACATTATGTCTAAACAACTCATAAACAAATTGTTCAAAGTCATGACAAACTAAAATGAAAGATTAAAACTACAAGAGAAGCAAGAAAAACTTAGGATAGTCGACAATCTCTCGATGTATCTCCGTTCCTTGAGCTCCGATGCAACCCGATTGTCTCCTTGATATCTTCTTCCAAGAATAGACCTTTGTCTTGTGTGCTATAGTCAAAAATGTCAGAATGTCCCTTGGTGTGCGCCCAAAAAGTGCTTATATACCTTTTAGAAAGTTTTAGGGCACATTGCTGTCATGGTCATGCATTACTTGATGACGCACACGGGCGTGCGTGGGCGCACGGGTTACCCGTGCGTCATGCCGTAGGCCAAGGCATGCTTTTCACCAACCAGCGCACGGGTCGTGCGTCCACGCACGAGTTACCCGTGCGCATTGCCGTAGGCAGCTTCCAGTTCTTCAATGGCGTACGGGTGGTGCGTGTATGCACGGGATACCCGTGTGCCTTGCCGTACCTAAAATATGTCATTTCCAGGGACGCACAGACCGTGCCCAGGCGCGCGCCTTACCCGTGCGTCCTCTATTTTGTCTTATTTCTGGTATTTCTTCTCATTGTGACTTCTAATCTCGTATGTTCACTCGATTCTTGGTATTTTTTCTTCGCTATGCTCGTATTTGTCTCCAAATTACTTCAAATATCATTAAATTCCTACAAAACGAGTAGAGCATAATATCTTTCCCACAAAGAGTGAATACGAACCATTTCTTATGAGTTTATGCATGTTTAATCACCATTTTTGTCAATATTAAACCTTAAAAGACATGCAAAACTCACACCTATCAATTACAAACTCTACTCATATTCTAGGTATTAAACTAGTAGGGAAAATGACACAAATGTCCACCTATTTCTGACCGATACCTGCAAAATACTAAGATTTTACCAAAATTACCTAACAATACGTTGACCGTATTCTAATACTAACAATACGCTCAAACCCAACATATTACCAAAACAATACGCTGCATATAAAAACAACCACCAAAAAACCAAAAAACAGAGCACCAATTAGAGATCTGAAACGCAGCAGCCATAACAAGTGCGCAAACACTGTGCGAAGGAGAAGAACAAGAAGAATACATCTTTTCGAGCACAAAGAAAGAAGAATCAGACTGCACATCAAGAAAAGAGAAAAAAAAAACATACAGGAACAAAAAAACAACAAATAGAAGAAGAAAACCGGACACTGTTTCATATTTGTTTCAATTATGTTTCTTTCATGTTTCAAATAAAACAACAAAGAAACAACAACAAAACAAAAAATAAACAATACATCTTATACGAAAAATTTGAAAAATAATAAAAACAACAGATCAACAACATAGAAACACACAAAACAACGGCGGTGAAAACAAACACGAAACAAAAAAACGAAAAAAAAACAAAAATCCATAGAAACAATAAATAACAAAATAAATCCATTAATATAAAAGAAAAAACACCATACTTCTAGTAGATCAACGCCTCTAAATCCAACAACTTTCTTTTTGGATGATTTTCCCTTAACAACTTGTTTTTCATCAACATTCACAAGTTTCATCTTTCTTTTTTAGAAGATGAAGAAATTGGGACTTCAGATTTTGAACAAGAAGTTACCAGAATCAAAGAAAACAACCAACAATGGCGGACATGCAAAGGAAAAACCAAACGTCGAGAGGAAAGAGAGAGAAGAGGTGACAGATTGGGCACGAAAAAGCTGCAGCGTAAATGAGGGAAAAATTAGAAAGAGAGCGTACAAAAAGTTAAAAAAAAAAAGGTATGAATGTGAGATATTAGTAAAATCGGGATTTGTGCCAAAAGGAGGGTATTTTGTGTAATTTCCCCAAACTAGTATGTACTGAAAAAAAAATTAATTAAACTTTCTTGAGGACTTTGATAATTTTATGATAACGTTAAATATGTACCGCAAAAATATACTTTGATACTACATAAATGAACTGAGATGAAATTTTCCAAGGTCATGGGCGTAACTCTCCCTGTCCTTTGCTAGCCCAACCCAATCTAGAGTTTTGAGCCATATATACAGCAAAATTGCTAAATGAAATTTTGAGCTCCATTATATTCTTAGATAAGCCGATATAATCTCTATCTCTGTCTCTACTTCTTTAAAAGTACTAATGTTTCTGCAAAATTTTGAATGGACTAAAATGACCTTTGCATGTATTAATTTTAATGGTATAAAGATAATTAATACTTAATTTACTTTAATGGTATAAAGGTAATTAATACTCAATAAATTAGAAAAACTAACGGTTCCTTGGTTTAACACCACACTTCCACACACCACTGATATGATATTGTTCCTTTCATTTTGGAGGAATCGCACACACGGATCACACACGAGGCACTTGAGTTTCTTGATTCCCTGCTTGATTTTATGGTTTGTCTGGACGGAAAGGAATAGTGTCAAGCATCGACACATTCCTTTCTTGGCTTCTCACATTATTTGGCAGGTGGAGCGGTATCTCTGGATTCTTGTTTCAGGTCGGCGTTTGAGCCCTTCGGATTGGTCTGGATGCCTCCCTACTGTGAGTTTTTTGTAGGGGAATGTCCCACCACATGTTTCACGCAGGCCTAGGTTGGTGATTTGGCGAGCCCCTCAGTCTCCTCAAATCAAGCTGAACACGGATGGCGGTGTCTAGCTTTCATGCTGAGCTACTAGCGCTGGAGATGAGACCGCAGCATGCCCGTCAGTTTTCTCTTCAGATTTGGATCGAGTTGGACGCGGCGGCGGTGGTCACCACAATCACTTCCACGGTGGTCTTGGCTCTTGGGAGTTCAAAGACACCCCGATTCGCATTGAGAACATCTTTGAGGACCTTGATATTCGATTTCCCACATACACAGAGAGGGAATCGACCACAGATCACCTAGCGAGTTGGGAGCTGCGCCGCCCAGCGATCACATTGTTGATGAGGGCACGGCTTCTCACCACCTTCTTGCGCTCATTCGCATGGACATTTGGGATATCCGAGCTTGATTTTCATAGATCATTGGTTCTCCTTTTATTCTTTAGATTTCTCTCCATGATAGTCTTTCTAGATATCGTAGTGATAGGTTATTTGTTCTTTGATTTTCTCCCGCCTTGACGGGCATGACATTGTATGACATTTTGATTATTTGATATACAGGTAGGGGATCACGCCTCAATCCCCCACCCCCCGGGTGTTATTTTGCAAAAAAAAATTAGAAAAACTAACGGATGAGTTTTGAATGCCAATACATATTGACATTATAAAGGTAATTGATACTAAATAAATTAGAAAAATTAACGGATGAGTTTAGAATGCCAATATATATTTACATGTATTAATTTTAATGGTATAAAAGTAATTAATACTTAAATAATTAGAAAAACTGACATACGAGTTTAGAATACCAATACGGATAGACACGAGAATTTTTCGGCCTAGTTTAGAACGTCATCCAAAGAGACACAAGGGAAAGGAGGAGTGCCGAAAGTTAAGAGATTTCATAGAGAAGATGAAGGAAAGACAACTGTCAACACAACAATTCGCTTTTCAACTCCTCCTTCCTTAACCTAACCTATTCCACCGTTATGAAGCGAGGAATGAAACTAAGTAGTAGAAAAATCTGCTCAATTCTTGCGTCACTCCCAGCGATCACATCTATAAATCATGGCTTGATTCCAGTTTTTTTTCAGATTTGGTAGAAGGATTTTCCAATGCATACCAGGCGTAAGAATTTACTTCGTCCCTCTGCCCATTCTGGTTCATCTGTTGCTTATTATTATTTTGTGTTTGTGGCCTAATTTTATCGTGATTGATGTGGATTTTGTGTTATGTCTTATATCATTTTTCTTTTTTCTTTTTTATTTCCCAAGAAGTTTAATCAGTGGTACTACTTTTAATTTATTTATGTGTCCTCCTGTTTATGGGCTTAATTATCTGACTTGTTATAATTCTTTTTCTTCCCCAAGTTAATTATTGTTAGGAAATTTATTGTTTAGATTTTGATGAATGCCATGTAAAACTTAGAATAGGAAGTTGGCACCCCATTTTTTTGTTGTAAATCGCATTAATAAATAAATAGGGCTGGTCAAGCAGTGAGTTAAGTCGGCCTACGCCCAAACATGCAAGAAGACAACTGGAGACTAGAAGGAAGACTCATTGCAAGACAGTAAGTATGGTAAAGAAGAGTAGACGGGAACTCTCTTGAAGAAGCGGTGAGATGCGGTGAGTGGAGTATCAGTCAAGTCAACTCAAGGAAAGCCAAGTCTCAAGTTGAAGTGTGAGAAGAGTCATCCAATGATTGGAAGGTGACTCTAAGTCACCTGGGAAAGCAAGGAAATGCGGTCAGTCGAGATAATCGAAAAAGATCCGTTTACGAGAAATCAAGAGAATTACTTAAACAAGTAATATCTCCATACTACCTTTCTCGAAATGCTCGATCCCGAAGCGTGCAAAAGGAATAAACCAATGGGAAGCACTACACCGTGTCGAACTCGAAAAGGTGAAGAACAATTCATACGAGGAAATGGCAATTCCAAGATCGCAACAAGACAAGCCAACGACTGCAAGTGACTTTCAAAAATAAGCCTATCTCTTCAACGGGCAGATTTTTGAAAGATCACTATAAAAGGCTGAGAAATAACTTTGAGAATTAGGAGAGACCAGAACTACAAACGTTCAAGAAATTATTAGAACTGTAATCCTGAAATATTCTCAATCCTCAAGCCTACACTACGAAGAACATCAATCCAACACTCACCTATGAAGGAAAGATAACTTCAATCAGTTGAAGAGGAAAATACTGAAAATCAAGGGGTCTACATTCCACGAAGGATTGTAGGAAGGTTCAAGGTCGAACCAAGTCTTGAGCTTTTGGAGGGATTCGTGATCAAATCCAAAGAGCTTGAGCAAGTGAGTTTGTAGTAGCAAAGCCAGACCTTTGTGAAGAAGTTTGAGTCGTCGAGAAGCCGGTGAGTGATCAAGGCGTCTCGGATCGAGTCCCAAAGGATCAAGTGTTTGTGTGATCAAGACTTGTATACGGATCATTACCACTTTGTATCTTGATCAATACCTAGTGGATTCCTCCCGGGAGTTGGGAAAGAGAGGAGTAGAAGAATTACCCCATCTTGAACCTCTATAAAAATCTTATTGTGTCATTTACATTTCACCACTTTAATTCTTGCATCATATTTGTTTATTTTCTTGACATATTTGCTATCCATAAGATAATCCCTAAGTACTAAATCAAGCTCTAAAATTCTACTTAACCAATCTTAAGGGTGTTAAGTCTTCCTGAAAAACAAACCACGAGTTGAGTTAATTTAGACTTAACGGTGAGTTATTCCATCAACAACTCGGTTGAGTCCGTTGAAAGACTAACTCTCTTGATCAACTAAATTGGTTGTCCACCAAGGACACGGTGTGTAGTATCAACTCGACTTTTAAAAGGACTAAATCAAAAATTTGGTAAGGTTTATTCAACCCCCCTTCTAAACCTTACACTTACACCCCTACAGGACCTACAAGTGGTATCGGAGCGGTTGGTTCATTGAACCCTCCGCATGTTTAGTTCTTGAACTAGATCTCCAAACTTTTCAAAGTCCGCTTTAGTACTTAAACTTTCAAAACTCTTTTTATCAATAAAAGTTATTATCATGGAAGCAAATTTGACACGCATCCCTATGTTCACTATTGAAGAATTTGATGATTGGAAAATTCGTATGCGAGGCTCATCTATCGGCATTACATGATGAGATGTGGATAGTGATAGAGGATGGGCCACTACAAATCTAAAAGTGAACACGGTTTGTAAGAAAAGAGCTGCGGTGAAGGTGAGGAGGATGTTGCTCCCGGACCCGACCATGGTTGAAAAACCAATAAGCTGAATGGACAAATGATGACGAGAAAAAGATACAACCTGGACAATGTAGCCAAGGGCATCCTTTACAAAACCTTGGACAAAGGCATGTTCAATAAAGTCAAATCATGCAAAACGGCTAAAGAAATGCAGGACAAGCTAACATTGATTTGTGAAGGCTCGGAGGCGATCAAAGAAAACAAATTATCGGTGGCGTCTGTAAATTTGAGAACTTCAAAATGATCTCGGGAGAAAACTTGGATCAATTTGGATGCTCGGTTCACGAGAAATCACCAACGAGCTATCGCACTTGGAAATGAATATACACGAAGGAAATGTGTATGAAGATCCTAAAAAGTCTTCGGTGAATGGGAAATGAAGGTCATGGCACTAAGACATTCCATGGACCTATCAAAGACATCCAACCATGAACTATTCTCGGACCTCAAAGCCTACGAGTTTGGTGAGAAGAAAAGACCGAGGAAGAGACAGTTGTACCCAAAACAGTGCTCTAATTGTTAAAGATGGGAAGAGAGCGAGGTCAAAGAAGCCATTGATCCGGAAGAAATAGCCACGATGGTTAAAAGATTCAACAAGTTCTTCAATAAGAACTACGGGAAAGGAAAGCGGCGAATCTTCCGAGAAGACACTCGGCTCCTCCAAATCAAGGAAGATAGGCCAACCAAGAGAACGGATCATCAAAAAGTGAATATCAAAGGGTGAAAATCAAGAATGGAAAGAGTGATCAAAAGGTCTGAATATCTATCTTTGGGCTGAGACAAACAGGTCACTACGCCATTGATTGCCCATATCCTGTAGTCAACAAATACGGGAATGAAGAAGAAAGAAAGGTCTTGAGAAAGAAAGAAGACAAGAAAAGAAAAAGGCAATGTTGGTCTGCGAGAAAATGCGAGTCAAAAGACCACGGTGATTCGAGAGAGCGGTGAAGGCGACTACTCAAGTGACTCGAAGAAGAAGCCACGATCTGTTTGATGGCCAAGGAACAAGATCAACGACGACCAAGAAGATGAGGTACACTCTAACTCATCAAACTCGGACTCTAGTGATAGTGACGTGACACACACACTTCATCACCCACTGATCTTTATGATTCATTAGGCAAAATGATGAAAGACTTTGAACACATTAAATCCTCACACACTATTAAATGAGGAAAACACTGCCTACTCAAGAGCAAAACTCAAAGTGACTAAGGAGCTAAGTACTCTAAGTCAAATAGGTGATGAGAATGAAAGTTTAAAAGTGAAAATGCTAAGTTAATAGCGAGAAATAGTTGCCATAGAAAAGAGGGAGAATGACCTCAAAAATGTTATTGCCTCATTCACTAAGGCATCTAAATCATTAGATGATCTTATTATGAGTCAAAGAGAATGTGGAGACAAGAGGGCTTAGGATTTAACTCCTCGTGATATGTCAAACTTCGAGAGTAATTTTGGAAAAAGGATCTTCAAGCAATGAAGAGTCTAAAAAATCCAAAACTCTAAATGTTGCACACACATTCACCCCAAAGCACAATTACAAGCAAACTGGCCTTGGTTATAAAGGAAAAGGAAAACAGCCAGTTGAGTGCGGCTGAAAGGACAAGTGAGAAGAGATTGACCGAGTTCCTCAAAGCAAACTCCAAACAGAAAATACTCTGTAAAGAAGAAGCAGAGCTACCAAAAACCCCAGAAAATCTATAAAAGAAATACATATGATGGGAATGGTAGAAAATATCCAAGCCAAGCTGATTGGAATAATGTGAACTATCAGCATAGACTTATGGAATATAAGCCCAAATGGCAAAGGCCAGAACTCAAAGCAAAGGCCATTCCAAAAGTATAAGAGCTTTCATCGACACACATATGCACCTAGGCACTACATTCAAAGACACCACAATTACCCAAAGAAGGCGATTGCCAAAACACATATGCGGGCATACGAGACAAAAGAGCAATTTTGTATGAACTAGAATCCCCAAGCAATTTGCAAGATTAATTATGATTATGGCGATAGATGGCAACCCCTTAGAGTCAAATCATTTGGCTATAAGTTGGTTGGATCATCTTACAATTCTAACCCCTCGGGACCCAGACAAATATGGGTACCTAAAACTTAATTTCTTGATTGCGGGTTCAAAGAACGGTGAGTGCAAGGAACCTGGTATATGGATAGTGGTTTTTTCCGGACATATGGGAAATAAGAAAAATCTGTCAAAATTCAAGGAAGTTAAAGGAGCAAAAGTCATATTTGGAGGAAATGAAGCTCGGTGAAATAAGAGGCATTGGATCCATCAAGAGAGACGGATTAGAAATCACGGATGTTGCATATGTCGAAGGACTCAACTTCAACTTACTAAGCATTAGCCAACTCTGTGTGACAAGGGCTATAATGTTGGATTTAACATGGGTATATGCCAAATCAAGGATACTGAATCGAATGAAGTTGTGTTGCAAGGATGCAGACAAAAGAACATGTATGTAGTAGATTGTGTTTGATACATGTTTTTATCTTAATTTTGATGATTTTATTTTATCACCAAAACAATGTTTTTAAAGGTTGTCCAAATACTCCTAAATGATTTAAAATGGTTTTAATATTTTCAGGAGTATTTCCTCAAGTTTATTTTTGATAATAATGGACAACACTTTTAATGATTTTATGTCAATGGGTTTTTACTCCTAAAACAGATTTCTAAATGTTGTCTAAATACTCCCGATTGGTTTAAAATATTTTTACTAAATTTTCGGAGTATTTCTTGAGTTTTATTTTCGACAAATATTGGACAACATTTGTCTCGTGGTCGACCGGCCGCCCTATAGGGCAACCCGTGCACTGAAGATGTTTTTAGAAGCAGTAAAACGAGACGGAAGGAAAAACAAGCGGTCGGCCAGTCGCATCGGCAGGCGTCGGCCGAGTCCGGTCGGCCGTCGCCAATGATCGCCGTACACCAAGTTTCATGTTGAAACAGAACTTAACCCCCGTTTTTGTTTAGGGGGCCCGGTTGAGGCAGGGTCGGCCGGTCGAAGCCCTCGTCGGCCGGTCGCCTGTTGTAATTTTCAAAGTGTTCTTATTTTCTCTTATTTCGTGCGACCGGGTCGCACGTGTATTTGACAAAAAAATATGACCGTTTGACAATGAGACACATTTCCTTAAATTGTGGGATTGATTTCTATGACTATATTCTTGATTTTAATTGTATTTTTTGTAGATTTTCAATCCCCAAGAGGAGCCTATGCTTGATCAATCATCTCCTATAAATAGAGGAAGTTTTGGAGCAACCACACAACAATTGAGATACAACATAACAAGATATACTTCAAGCAAACACTTGGTCTTTCATTGTTATCATTCTTGTTGTAAAATTGCCTAGCTTATCACTTTCACATCTTTGAGGTCTAGGCTATTCTTGATTACACTTTGCACTCAAATTGTAATATTCATTATTGAGTTGTAATCTTGATTTTTGGTTATCATTCAAACACAAGATATCCTTGTGAGTGTTCTTGTGGTAAGAGCACACTTGGATGATCTAGGTGATAGGTGCAAGAAGATTGTGGTAATCTTCTTATTGAGTTGTTGAAGAATTTGGTATTCTTCAAGGTTGAAGATTGTGGTAATCTTCACAAGGTGCCGTTGAAGGAAGATTGTGGTAATCTTCAAAGGGAGGTTGTGGTAATCTCCAAAGGTGGTGTTGAAAGAGAGTGTGGTGCTCTTCAAGGTGTTGTAAGTTGAATTTGTATTAATTTTGGAAATTAATAAAATTCTTTTTCTTTTCGAAATCCATCCCTGGATATCTTTGGGGTGGTAGAGGATTATGCCCTAGGTGGGTTGAACCTCTTTAAATCGACGTGTGTTGTTTACATTCCGCACCTTGATTATTTTGTTTGAGCATTCGATTGTAAAAAGAGGGCGAAATCGAAAAGATGGAGATAATCTATTCACCCCCCCTCTAGATTATCGTAGCCGCTTGGACTTACAGATTGGTCAACCGCTACACACAGCACCTGTCTATTAGCAAAGAGCATAGCTGAATCAAGTTGGCTGTGGCACAAAAAGCTGAGTCACCTGAATTTCAAAACGATTAACAAGCTTGCAAGAAGTAATCTTGTGGAAGGACTTCCAGACTCAGTATACAAGAAGGAGAGTATATGTGATGCATGTCAGAAGGGAAAACAAATCAAATCTTCATTCAAAGAAAAGACATGTCCATCTTCAACAAGAATATTGCATCTGCTACATATGGATCTATTTGGCCCAGTGGAACCAGCTAGCATAAGTGGAAAGAAATACACCTTGGTGCTAGTAGATGACTACTCAAGATATACATGGAAAATATTCATGTGTAAGAAGAAAGAAACTCTCTGAGAAACTACCACGTTGATTGATGAAGAGGATTCAAAACGAGAAGAGCCAAACCATTATCAAAATAAGATCGAGAGGAAGGCGAGTTTGTCAATGGAATAATAACTCGATATTGTATTGAAAATGGTATTGGTCATGAACTATCGGTGACAAGGACTCCGCGTGAGAATGGAGTTGCGAGAAAGAAGGAACATAACTCTCAAAGAAGCGGCAAGGACCATGTTAGGTGAAGCGGGGTTACCAAAAAGATTTTTGTCAAGCAATAAACACAACTTGCTACACTCAAAACAGATGTATGATAAGCAGACGGTGACAAAGACTCCTATGAGATTTGGGTGGAAGAAAACCAAATGTTGCGTATTTTAGAATATTTGGATGTAAATGCTTCATCCACAACAATGGCAAAGATAACCTAAAGGCCTTCGATGCTAAAGGCGATGAAGGTATCTTCTTGGGATACTCATTTGAAATTAAAGCCTACTGAGTACTCAACAAAAGGACTATGGTTGCGGAAGAATCCATTCATGTGGTATTCGATGAGCCAAACGTAAATGGAGAAGACATTGAAGAGTCGGTGATAAATTTGAATCATCAACCATACTCTGAAGAGTCCCTATGATGAAGTCAAGAAAATTTGGAATTATAAACTCGAGAAGAAGATGAGATATTTGAATCTCAAAAACAACTGGAAAATTTGCGGCTAAGTGACTACGAGAGAGAGTGATCAAAGCAACATTTGCTAGGCGATTGAATCCGGCCAACTTACTTCAACTTTGATGTAAGATGGTGAGAGACCATCCACGAGAACTTGTCATTGGAGATATAAGAGAAGGTGTCAAAACTAGATCGAGAACTCAACAAGAAGCCATGTTCACATGCTTTATCTCGCAAATAGAGCCCAAAGATGTGTTACAAGCATTGGATGACACACATTGGATTCAAGCTATGCAAGAAGAGTGAATCGAGTTTGAAAGAAATAAAGTATGGGAATTAGTTCAAAGACCCACACATCAAAATGTTATTGGTACTAAATGGGTGTTGAAACAAGATGAACGAGGAAGGTTACGTGGTAAGAAACAAAGCAAGACTAGTAGCCAAAGGATATTGCCAAGAAGAAGGAATAGATTTTGATGAAACATTTGCTCTGTAGCAAGATTGGAAGCTATAAGGATGTTTCTTGCCTATGCACGACTCACAAGAATTTCATTGTATATCGGATGGATGTAAAAAGTGCATTCCTAAATGGTTTATTGGAAGAAGAAGTGTATGTTGAACAACCTCCAGGATTTGAACAGAAGACTCTTGGAGATAAGGTATACAAACTCAAGAAAGCTTTGTATGGATTGAAACAGGGCATGAGCATGGTATGATACTTTGTCACAATTCCTAGCGAAAATGGATTCACAAAAGGAAAAGTAGATAGAACACTTTTCAGAATTCAAGACAAAAAAAGAGTATCTTGCTTGTTCAAATATATGTGGATGACATCATTTTTGGATCCACAAACAAAGAGTTGTGTGAGAAATTTTCAAACCTCATGCAAAGTAAATTTGAAATGAGCATGATGGGAGAGTGACATTTTCCTTGGACTCCAAGTGAAACATTTGAAGGATGGAACCTTCATAAGTCAAACAAAATACACGAGAGATTTAATGAAGAAATTTGGTATGGAGGAGAAGTCTTCTATAAAAATACCAATGAATACATCGATCAAAATGGACATGGATGCGGATGTCAAGCTGTAGATCAAACAAGATCTGAGCACTCATTGGATCATTGCTCTATCTCACAAAGAAGCGGGCGGACATCACCTTTCTTTGTAGGTGTATGTGCTAGATTTCAATCTGCTCCAAAAGAGAGCCATATGATTGACTAAGAGAATATTGAGATACTTGAAAGGGAAGCCAAGAAGTTGGCTTATGGTATCCAAAAGAAGGTGGATTCAAGCTAATTGGCTATTGGACTCGACTATCTTTGGATGCGAGTTAATGAGAAAAAAGCACCTCGAGGCACATGTCAAATGCTAGGAAACAGGTGATTTCTGGTTTAGCAAGCAAAACTCAATAGCTACCTCCCACGGTGACGAGAATATATAGGCTGGGCAATTTGTTGTGCCCAAGTCCTATGGATGAGGCAAGTGAGAGACTATGAAGTTGAGGAAAAAGAAATTCCAATCATGTGTGATAACACAAGTGCAATTGCAATTACTCAAATTCTGTGTTGCACTCAAGAACAAAGCATATCGATGTCGGATATCACTTCATAAGAGATCATGTTGAAAAGAAGGACATCATCTTGGAGTATATCTCATTTGATAAACAATTGGTGACATCTTCACAAAACCATTATGTGAGTCAAGATTTGAAGAACTCAAGCATGAGTTGGGGTTAATTGAGCTAAGGCGATACTCGGAAGAATCAAAGAAAAGAAATGGAACACAAAAGGGAAAAAGAGTTGAACTCACAAATCACTAAGTAAATCGGTAGTATCGGAAAAGACGACTATACCAAGTCGGTGTGGTGAGTCACAAAGAGGAATGAGAAAAGAAGAGCTAAAAACGGTGAGGGCAAAAGTGAATCATTTATGAGCAAAGTGACAAAAACGATCGTTTTGACTAAGCGAGAATGTTTTTAAGGATTACGTCAAAGCATAATTATGCGTGTACAGGCAAAAGCCGCACACCAAGCTTATGATTGGATATAAATCTTTGCCACATTAAATACGAGACATTAAATGCTAAATCGGCGTGCAAAATCTAAGCCGTTGATTTCGATCACATTTCAAAAACCACCCGCACGTCCTTTCATAAACCATACTTAAACCATTTTCGCCCCGCTTCTCTCACACACTACCAAAACTGTTCATTTCTCTCTCGGAAGCAAAGGCAAAAAAATTTCTCAAAACCCTATCTATCTTCAAATCAATCTCTTAGTTTTCTTGGTAAAATCTGAAAAATGGCACCAACCTATGATTTTGTCAAGTTAGGAAAGCAAATCCACAGGGTCTCCGTGGATTTCGAGGGCATGGTCAAGCAGGGGTCCAATGACGCCTCATAAAGAAAATAGGTGAAAAGCTCGAAACGTCCCGGTGAAATCGTTTTACGACGATGGAATATTCGATGACCTATGTGGAGGAGGTCGCACGCAGTTCTACGTGAATCTTTGAGATTCACGATGAAGGATAAAGTCATCTGCATTCACGGAAAAAAGCTCACCATCTCTCGCCAAGGATTTGGTGAACACTTGCTCACTACCAACGGAAGGAGCATCGAAATTAATGAAGCTAATGTAAACTGTTTGGTGCTTGGAAGGAAATAGCCAAGCCCGACTATCTTGATAAAATAGTTTACACAAACAACAAGATTTCTTTGAAGGAGGATTATCACAAGTGTTGGACATAGTTGCCAAATGTATTGACATCAAATTTGGCGGCTTTGACCAATCAATCAAAAGCAAAGTTGATCGTGATGGCGGCGATCATTGAAGAAAGGAAAATAAATCAAATTTGAGTTTGTCTCAACGAGACTATATGCTAGAATGTAGGGAACAAATCCTTCAAGGAAGATGGCACATTTGGAGGATCCCTAGGATATGGCCAGTGATTGGCGGTGATGGGGGCGAAAGGAGTCCTCTTAGACATGGAAAGGCGTTCCATGTAAACAAGAGGATGTTTAGATCAAACCTCTCAGGCGCCTGACGAAGAAGAGAGCCTACGCCAAGAGGCGACACGAGTGAGGGGAATCGGTGACCCGAAGATCTGTTTGTTTCCTCTCCACCAAAGAAGAAAAGGCGCCCCCTGCGGTGCTAAGAAGAGCTCGCTGCTCTGCGTGCAAAGAAAGAAATCAAACTGCTCTCTGCTTACTTGCGTGAGTCCTGCCCCTGCGGCCGTGTCTCTGCCCGGCAGCGGTCGAGAAGGACTCTCAACTACCTTCTCCGATCATCAAAAAGAGGAGAAGCTGATAAGCAAACGACGGCTCCTCGAGAAAAAACACCGACCGGCCCCTGTTGCCCAAGACTCGGAAAAGCGTCTCGAACGAGAAATCCCTACGGTACAAACTAGAAGACGAAGAAGAATCATCAAGCGCTCCGAGCTTGAGAAACCGGCCGAGTCGGCCACTCAGGTGGAACAAATACAGCTAAAGCGCTTGAAGCAGTAGAGTCCCAGATGTAATTGATGAAACAACTAAGTCTGCTTTGAAGGCGTCGTGAGAGGCAAATGAAGAAATAGTGAAGTCCGCGTGGTGAGACCTGAAGAAGGCGATAGAGTGATAGTGATGTGATGATCCTATCCCCACCTTACCCGGATATTCAAAATTGTCTGCGAGAGTGGAGGAAATGGAAATTGAGTCGATCCAGGAGCAGTTCCAACGACACTGAGTTTATCGAAGAAGAAGAGGAAGCTGTTGAACTTCCTTGGACCGACCTCTGTGATCCAAGATCTGGATGAAGAAAGCACGAGATATCTGCAGATCTTCAAGGACAAGGAGAAGGAAAAGACGAGCGAGAGGAAGCCGAGGCACGTGAGAAGGCCAAAGATATGCCCTATCTCGGCACCACTGAGAACACACACATCCTCTCCTTGATGTCTTATCGTGATGATGAGGATCCGGACTCTATTCTTTGCCCGCGAGAAGAATTGCAAATGCAGCAAGCATTGCGAATCGAGAATCCTTCACGAGAAAAAGATTGATGGAGGGACCAGGAGAGTCCTCCAAAACACACCGAAATTGATCAATGGGAGTGGTTGACCAAATCGCCAGCTGTTGTTCTTTGCCACCACTTCCCCGACTCACTCGGAAGAAGGCATTAAGGAAATGGCGATGGCGGGTTAGTGGGGACCCGGTTGAGCCAACCCCTAACGAAGGTATCTTACCACCTGCCCCTTGGTGAACACTCAGTAGAAACAACCGGGAGTTTGGAGACGAGTGACCCCATTCCAAGTCACTCGGTGGTGCGCCGGTGAGGGGGGAAACTCCTCCTCCACTGCGGCAAGGTCGGAGAATCTGCGGATGACTCCACAACGAATCTAGGAGGCGAAGTGGAGAAAGTACAAACGCAAAACGAACGACAAGTTGCCATCAACGAAGCTCGGATAGTTGAAAATGTCTCGGTGAGGTGCCAAGCTGCTCACGAAGGCTAATGACGCTGCTAATGCGGTCGAGGCACATGAAGGAACAACCTGGGAGTTAACACTCTGGGCGATGAAAGTGCAATCCATGGGGTTGAGACTCCAATGGATGCCACCACGAGAAGACCCTAAGGCAGTGACACTTTGTCGAAAGGGAGGTCCAGCCTCATTGCGATCGAGGCTGCGGGGAGGTAATGAAGGCCCACGGGAGGTTGAGACTTCCGGGGTAAAGAAAAGCTCAAGTAGAGAACATCCCTCCTGCTATCATTGACCCATCCGAAAAGGAGATAAGCGAGCTTCATGATTCCCAGGATAATCTGATGTAACCTTTACGGGATCGAGGAAGGCGACGAAGAAGTTGAGTCATCCCCGTGTGCGAGATCCAAAAGACTCAGTGCAGATGTTCCTAGCACGAGCAAGTCGATCTCAAGACTACTCGTCAAACTTTCAATTTTGATGATGAGCCACCAATGGAAATCTCATCATCGTCCGGTGACGCTCGATAAGGCCGAGGACGAGTCCACTCAATTGGAGAAACCGGTGAGACCAACGAAGGCTGTTGAGGCAAGTGAGGCTCGGCAAGGCGGGTCCACTTCACAACAGACCCGGCTAAAACAGAGTCCACCACGCAGGCTCCCAAGCTGCAGAGGTTCGACTCCATAAGGAACCTCACGCGCACCTCTCATCATTGAACAAATACCGGTTGGCGTGATGATTCCTTTATAGAATCTTTTCCTTTTTCTCTGGAGGTACCCGACCTCCCGAAGAGTCGAAGAACGAGCTCGCACGCTTCCCGCAGACCAGCTCTGTCATCTCGTCGGTACCATCGTTCGGTGACTATGACTTTGCGTTGCGTGGCCATCACCGTGCATCGGAAAAACAAGCGAAGTTCGGGAGGTGTTCAAAGCATTATTTCTTGAGATTGAGCGGATGGAGAGGCATCGAGGCCTCTATGGACATGCGGCCCGGACAACGAGAGATTCCAATCTTGCTGGCGACTTGAGAGGCATGTGATCGGGATCGGGGAATGGTGGCAACAAAGCTGACAAACAATGCGTGTGGAACAAGTTAGATACTTGAGGACATTGTTCAACAAGTCTTTGGTATGGAGAGCCGAGAATCTTTGATGCAAAAACGAAATTGAGAGAACACATTGAGCACATGCATGAAGCTCTTTCTTGCGAGATAAAGGCATTGCGTGAGCAAAATAAGAGTGATCTACAACGTTTAGAAGAAAACATGAATAGAAAATTCAGCCTTCTCATGGCTGAGATGAAGCTAATTTGTGAGTCCACGCTACTCGATCAATTTCGTGCCGCATACACCGCAGTGAGACTCGGCGAACTCGGCTATCGTGACTCGACTTCCCGCTTGCCGAGTATGTTTCAGTGTCCCTCTCTCCTTTGATGATGCCAAAAAGGGGAAGAGGAATACCTTAAAGCAGAAGAGATCGGTTTGAAAAAGAGGTTAAATTTGCGAAGGAAAAACGGTGAGGAAGTCTTTGAAACAAAAGAAAGGAAAATCTGTTGAGGGGGAAGGATCGAAAGATGTGACCTTGATGATCGCACAAACCCCCAACAAGGTCTTGTCACGGTGACATTATTAGCGACAAACTCCCTGTGACTCGCCACTCCAACACTCTGCTATATCTATGGCTGAAAAGAGAAAGACAATTGAAGCGGGGATGGAGGAAGTGGAAGGAAGAATGGATGCCCGAGTTATGAACATCTTGAAACAACATGGAGGCATTCCGGTGAAGCGAGAGAGACACTTATGCCATCTCGGATGTAGGGACGAGCCACGATCGGTTGATGAATTTAAAACGCTTGCATACGAAAGATACTTTGCAAATATGTCTATGGCTCAAGCTTGGGACTTATCTTGGGAAAAGGGTCTCATGTTATGTGAAGAAGGCGACGAGGCGACGAGACTACCGGCGATCGCTCTGCTTTGGTCACTCCGTAGTCACTCGGTGGAAAGAAAAGACCCGTACAATACACGCCGAGGTAGAGGAAGAAGCGTGGCGGAGGAAGAGGCTTGGACCACAGACCTCTGCCCAAAAACATTAGTACGTAGATCCAGGCAAGAAAGGAGGGATCTCTTGGGCGAGTCTTGACCAAATAGCAAATTTGCAAGTGGCTAAAAGTAATCTTTGAGTATGCGAAAAGAATAGAAGAAGAAAACAAGAGACAAACTCGGCTATGGGAGGAAAGACAAGAAAGATTAAGAAGAGATGAAGGCTGCCGAGGAAGGCATATGCAAAAAGAAAAAGAAGAAGCGGTGACGATGAGAAAAAGAGAAGAAGAAGCGAGAAGATCTTGAACAAGATGAAAGAAGGAGACAGCGAAGGAGATGAAGTGTTGTTGTCCACCCCTTCATGTATTTTATTATGTAAATACATACTATGTAAGTCTTCTGCAATAAAGCTATAAATTCTTCATTTTTTGTGTAGACAAATGTTTGCTCGATACACCTTGTATGTGATTGTGTAAAAGAACAAGAATGTTATGATCAATAAAAGAATTGATTCTACGCATACATTCTATGTGAATACACTATCTGTATGTATCTTTGCTATTTACATTTTTGAATGGTTTAAGTTTTGGCATCATCAAAAAGGGGGAAATTGTTAGGAAATTTATTGTTTAGATTTTGATGAATGCCATGTAAAACTTAGAATAGGAAGTTGGCACCCCGTTTTTGTTGTAAAGCGCATTGTAATAAATAGGGTTGGTCAATTGAGTTAAGTCGGCCTACGCCCAAACATGCAAGAAGACAAGCGGAGACTAGAAGGAAGACTCATTGCAAGGCAGTAAGTATGGTAAAGAAGAGAGAGCGGGAACTCTCTTGAAGAAGCGGTGAGATGCGGTTGAGTGGAGATCGTCAATCAACTCAAGGAAAGCAAGTCTCAAGTTGAAGTGACGGAAGAGTCATCCGATGATTGGAAGTCGACTCTAAGTCACCTGGGGAAAGCAAGGAAATGCGGTCAAGTCGAGATAATCAAAAAAAGATCCATTGCAGAAATCAAGAGAATTACTTAAACAAGTAATATCTCCATACTACCTTTCTCGAAATGCTCGGTCCCGAAGCGTGCAAAAGGAATAAACAATAGGAAGCACTGCAGGTGTCGAACTACGAAAAGGTGAAGAACAATTCATACGAGGAAATGGCAATTCAAGATTGCAACAAGACAAGCCAACGATGCAAGTGACTTTCAAAAATAAGCATATCTCTTCAACGGGCGATTTTTGAAAGATCACTATAAAAGGTGAGAAATAACTTTGAGAATTAGGAGAGACCCGGAGAACCACAAGCGTTCAAGAAATTATTAGAAGCGTAATCTGAAATATTCTCAATCCTCAAGCCTACACTACGAAGAACATCAATCCAACACTCACTGTGAAGGAAAGATAACTTCAATCGGTTGAAGAGGAAAATACGAAAATCAAGGGTCTACATTCCACGAAGGATTGTAGGAAGGTTCAAGGTCGAACCAAGTCTTGAGCTTTTGGAGGGCTTCGTGATCAAATCCAAAGAGCTTGAGCAAGTGAGCTGTAGTAGCAAGCGACTACCCTGTGAAGAAGGCTGAGTCGTACTAGAAGCCGGTGAGTGATCAAGGCGTCTCGGATCGAGTCCCAAAGGATCAAGTCATTTGTGTGATCAAAACTTGTATACGGGACTGTTACCACTTTGTATCTTGATCAATACCTAGTGGATTCCTCCGGGGAGTTGGAGAAGAGAGGAGTAGAAGAATTACCCCATCTTGAACCTCTATAAAAATCTTATTGTGTCATTTACATTTCAAAGACTTTAATTCTTGCATCATATTTGTTTATTTCTGTGACATATTTGCTATCCATAAGATAATCGTAAATCTTAAATCAAGCTCTAAAATTCTACTTAACCAATCTTAAGGGTGTTAAGTCTTCGCTGAAAACAAACCACAGTTGAGTTAATTTAGACTTAACAAGCGAGTTATTCCATCAACACTCGGTTGAGTGCATTTGAAAGACTAACTCTCTTGATCAACTAAATTGGTTGTCCACGAGGACAACTTTGTGTAGTATCAACTCGACTTTTAAAAAGACTAAATCAAAAATTTGGTAAGGTTTATTCAACCCCCCCTTCTAAACCTTACACTTACACCCCCAGGACCTACAAGTGGTATCGGAGCGGTTGGTTCATTGAACCCTCCGCACCGGTTCTTGAACTAGATCTCCATACTTTTCAAAGTTTGCTTTAGTACTTAAACTTTCAAAACTCTTTTTATCATTAAAAGTTATTATCATGGAAGCAAATTTGACACGCATCCCTATGTTCACTATTGAAGAATTTGATGATTGGAAAATTCGTATGCAGGCTCATCTATCAGCATTACATGATGAGATGTGGATAGTGATAGAGGATGGGCCACTACAAATCTTAAAGGTGAACACAGCTGTAAGAAGAGCTGCAGCTGAAGGTGAGGAGGATGTTGCTCCCAGAATTCTCAGAATGGGATTCAAATCTTAGTGAAAGAGTTTAATAAAAGTGTCCTCACGATGGGCTTAAATATATACATGACCTACTATATTTCCTTCTTCTTTTTTTTAAATGGTCTTTTCTATAGAAACGGGTTTAATAAAATTGAAGTTCATTTCTACGTTGTTTGAGCCGGATATTTGGTGACTTTGTGTTGTGTTGGCCATCATAGTACGTATGAATGAATCTTTTACCAACTTTAGTATACTTGAAGCTAATAAAGTTACAACTATTGCGTTAACTATATTCATAAGAATGTTGCTGCCCAGAATCTTGAAACTTCCATTTTCGGCTTAATCTGGAGGATTTTACATCATTGATCTAACCATATTATTGGAATCGTTAGAGAAAGTGAGATTGGTGGAAGGAGCATATGATATAAGGATCTTACGGAGAGTAGCGGTCTTAACAGTGTGTTGGTTGGTATGGTTGGAAAGAAATAATAGGATATTCGGTGATAATGAAAAGTCCTTTTTAGAGTGTTGGGAAAGAATTAAGTTTAGAGTGATGTCATGGTTTTAGGACATAAAGAGCTCAATCATGAGTCAGTTTTTTATTTCAGTAGAGATTGCAACCTAACTATTGACAGAATTTCTCAAATATCTGAAGGTAGAGGCAGTGATGAAGCTTGTGGTGCCATCTGTCCATAGAATTTTACTGTTATGTGTTTTTACTTTGTTTCAGTACTATGGTGTTGTCCATTTCATTTCATTTTTTATCCATCTGCTTCTCATTTCAAAGTGATTTTGTTGTAGGCTACAACCTACAAGCCATTTTATTTGAAGATTTCTCTTCTTCAACGCTCATTTATGTAGGAGATATACCTGGAGAAAATCCATCCACTTATAATATCACATCTGTGCGTTGCTCCTCATAAGAGCTCAGCTGCTGCTGACTCTGTTCTACTCATCGGGTCCAGCGAAGGTCTTGCTGTACCAATTACACTATTACAATTCATCAGGTTTGGTCATGTTGTATGTTGTATAATCCCAAAGCGCTTTTGTTACAATGCTTGCTAGGTTCTTCCGTTGATAATACTCATTTATTTATCAGGCTAATGTTAATTAGTTGTTAAGATAATTTTGCCTATGATGCTCTCTTTTGGGAAAGGGCCATGCAATGATGGAGTTGATCTGTTGATTGGAATTGTTATATTCCCCATATTGGGCTGTAAATTTGTATTGCTTTCAAAAATGTGTCCAACTTATAAGGTGATTTTATTTAATTTTAAGGTGGACTTTTTGGAGAATTTTTCATGAAACTAATTCTACCATTGTTGCATAAACTCATCTACTCTTGCATATGTACTTCATATGTTAATAAACCTGAACCTATGCAAAGTTGTTTTATTTGGCCTTGATGGATTATGTGACAACATTAGATGGTCTTGTTCCAGCATTGACTACTGAGAAAACTTTTAAGGAGTTGATTGAGGGATGAACTTTCTTTGGACTATATATTATCATTGTAGACTGAAGCAGTGCAGTAAAAACATCGAACTTTTAATTGCTCATTTATTGATGTTCTCATGCACAAAGACATGGGAATCTAGGTGATTTAGTTTTTCTTTTTTTTCTTAGTTTTCTATTATCAGTTATTATCCCACCGTGATTGTCTCAAAAGTTTGAATATTTTCTTGAGTCTTTTCTTTTTGTTTATGTTTTTTTGTATTTTTGTCCTGTTGTTTTAATCTTATTTCCTATGTGGTAACAAACAAGAGGACTAACTTTCTTTAGAGACAATTTAAGTCTGATACATTTCAAGTTGGGGAGTGTAAAAGTTAAAATCATTGACTTTCCATGTGTACAGATAATACTAAATTTTTAAAAGCTGGAGAATTTGACAAGTAGGATTTCATTCTAGATGGACAATTAAGTTTATTGACACAAATGTCACAGATGAACTAGGGAGAAAAAGCAAAGAATTTTATTGGGGCAGCTCATATACAGTTTGATTTATGATTTTAGATAATGATTAATTAATAAAAGCAAAACTTCAAAAATTTAATCATCTTTACCATAGTCTGTAAGTCCACACTGTCATTTAAAGGAAAATAGCAAATTTGAAGAATGTTTTGCATATTTTCCAGATGCACATACGCGTAATCCACTATGTGCGCGTATGAAGTAACCAATTTGATAAGACGAATGAAAATCGATTTGTCGGAGCCGCAACGGTGCTAGCGGAGTAAGCAATAGGTAGAGGTAGCAAGGATAATATAAGTGTTATTGTGGTGGTGGATGTGAGTTGATGTATGATGTATCATGCTGTGATATTGTATTTTGCTAAAACAGACGGATTTACTAGACGTAGTAAACAATTATTAGAAGTAAAATTCTAAAATTCTGAACTCGCATATATAATCTTGTATCTTGCTGCTTGTAGCTTTCAGGTTGGCAATATAAAAAAATTGCTCTTAACATACGATTGTTTTTGTGAATTCCAGAAATACCATTATATGAATTATTACCGTTGATATTCATCTTATAAAATATATGGTTCACTTAATCTAATTTATTTTTAAGTATTAATTACATTCAATCATTATTTTGCTAAAATTTATCACTATATTTTTATCCTTCATTCAATTTTCAGTTACATTATTGATTTTTCTTCCAAACGATTCATTTCCCCTATTCTCTATCAAGATAAAAATAAACTGGGCTAAAGGACAAGCTACTCCATTTAGTGTGGCTTTAACTTTTAGTAATTCATACATTAAATCTGTTTCCATTTATTTGGCAGAAAAAAAATATATATTCGCTTGTTTATTACCTTAAATTTCAAAATGGAACTTCGTGACTTTTTTTCTCTATATGTATATTGGTCTTTTTTATCATACGCAGATTTCAAAGTCAGAATATTTATTACAACTTTGCATGTTCTGAAAGCCAATATATATCCAATTAGGTGGACTAAATAGTTGGTTTATTGATTCATTGTGTGTTGAACATGAAGTGAGGCCAAAAAAAAAAAGGAAGACAGGAGAAAGAAAGGAGTAGGAAAATGAATTACTTATTCTGACTTTAATTATTTTTTATCTCATTATTTCTCTCTTGGAATCTCTTCCTTTATTTTGAGTTTACTTATATGGTTTCCTCAAAATAATCATCAAAATGTTTATTATAATTGATATGTGAAGAACCAATAATACTAATCTCTTGAGTTGTCATAATATAATTATTAACTTAGCTCTTTGGAGTCGGTTTTTTCATATTTAATAAATCATCATGTGATGCTCGCAACAATATTTTTCCATCCAAAACAATGTATAGATTGCACTATAATTGGAGAACAATTCAATAAAATATCGGTTATACATTTATACGCCAAAATTATTATGTATAATACGTAATTAATTTGGGATTTCATTGATATAAATATTTAATTATTCTATAGAAAATAATACATTTTTGCAAGAAGATTCTCAATGAATTATTATGAAAATTATATTAATTGATAAAATTATTTAAAGAATAAAAAATAGTATATGTTTATTAAAGTAGAAAATACCAAGAATAAGCCACTTTATTGACGAAAATGTTCGGAAGATTTTGCTACATTATTATATATGAAAGATATATACATCCTATAAAAAATATCGGATTTTATTCGAGTTATTATAAAAAAAATGGAGATTTTGTTACTATGGGTGAAACTACTATATTTAATCTGGTGAGTCAAAGTAGAGTATATTTAGAATTAAATTTTGGAAGATTTTCATGATTACAGTTCCACAAATTCTATGCAATTTTTTTTTATTAAAAGTTCAGCCCCGTCATTGCAGGTCTCGAATCCGAACCTTGTCATTATGAGTAATACCGTGGCCATTGGGATAACCCCATGGTTATCCTATGCCAATTACTATTTGTACCAAAAATATATGGATTATCCAATATTGGTTGATTATTTATTTTACCTGATTATGTGCTTTACATCAAATAACTTGAAGGATTACTTACAAAAACTACCTCTGGCTCTGATGGTTAAGTTTCATTTAAGACCAAAAAATATTTTGTGGTATTAACCTCATTTAAAATAAACTAGTCTTTTACCCGTGCGATGCACGGGATGTATATTTATTAGACCCCTGTTTTATATTGTTATATGTACATTTTTCTATAATAGTTTTATGAACTCAACCTATTGGATTTAGGAATGACAATATCTCCGCGGGGAACCATCCCCGTTGGTAACTAAATAAAATAGGCCAGAAAATTCCCGGTTAATTCGGGGATGAGAGCGAGCAGGGATGGGGATTTTACGCTTCTATAGACTCGGCGATGGGATAGGAATGATATTTATATTCCGTCCCCCTTATTCCGATTAGATAAAATAGAGATTCTCCGTTTCCATCCTCATTCTCTGAATACGTATATTGTTTTTATCTATTATTGATAGTAATTCAATTAATGATTTTTTATTTTATTAATTTTAAAAATTAAACCCAATAATCTCTATAATTTTATTTGTTCTCATTTTTTATTTTAAAAATTATGTATTTATGTTATCTATGTTTAAAACAATAGTGATTGCAAAAAGTTTAAAATTTCAAAAAATAACTAAAATATAAAGATAATTAATTTAATAAATAAATCATACGATTACACCATAAAAAATATTATAAACTATAACAGAAATCTGTTTAAATACGAAATATTTAGTTGAATGAATATGAATTGTATCTATTTATAGAACATATTATCTATAAAAAGAAAAAGTTGAAAAATATTTTAACTATCCAATGTTGGAATATTTTTTACTGCACCAATGTTGAATGTTTAATAAATTATATTTTCAATACAATCAATAATAAAATTATTTCAAATTTCAAGACTCTTTGGGGTTTAAAAATCTCAACAATTGTCAAAATTATTAAAGAAAATAAACAAAACCATGTTATATATTTTGCAACGCAATTTTAAGGGAAAATGAAACATTTCAAAAAAAAAATTATTTTTATATATAAACATATATCAAAAAAATTATCAAACATTCAAATTCATATCTAATTTCAAATGGACAACTTTGAAACTTGAATATCAAATGCTGATAAATATAAAAAATCATGTTAATATGAAAAGATATGTTAATATAAAAAATAAGTTTCTATATATAAAATACCATTGTGAATAATATATTCATATTAAATAAATCTTAAATTTCTTCTAACATAATCTTAAAATCATTTCAAATTCTAATATTCTTTGGGGTTTAGAAAGTTCAACAACTGTCAAAATTATTAAAGGAAATTAAACAAAAATCATGTTATATATTTTGCAACATGATTTTAAGGGAAAATAAAATATTTCAAAAAATATATATTTTATTTTTATATGTACACATATATATAAAATAATTCAAACAATCAAATTCATATCTAATTTCAAATGGACAACTTTGAAACTTAAATATCATACTACGTCGATAAATATAAAAAACTATTATGTTAATATATATAAAAAATTGTATATATAAAATATCACTATGAATATAGATTCATATTAAATAAATCTTAAATTTCATCTGACATTAAATATAAATATATATATAATGTTTATTTATTGATATATGAGATATGTAAAATTTGGATACATATTTTGAGATATTTTCTTCAATTAAAATAATTATTTTCTAATTTAATTTAATCAATTTAAATATAATTCTATATAATTATTATGAAATGTGCTAAGCCAAATAACAACTATACATATATCATAAATAGCCAAAATGCATAATTTTCAATGTCCATTACAAATTACAAAAAAAAGTAATAAATATTTTTTATATTTATTTGTTATGTTTTTTACAATTTTATATATGCAATATGGGTATCAAACTGGAGATTATAAAAAAATGATTAATTTGATATTATATGTAAAAAATTGATCAAAAATAAAAAAAGTTATTAATTTTTTTTAAAAAACGAAAAAAATAAATATAACAATTAATGCAGTACACACATAAATTTGGAAATCTAACTTTACATTATTCTTTTTTTTAATATCATTTTAGAAAGTTATTGTTTAAAGAAAGTTGACTGCCAAAAATAATAAAATACAAAATATTTATTATTTATTATTTTAACACATATTTTTATTACTTTTTATAGTAAGTGTAAAAGAGCGGGAAAATTTTTAACTTACTATTTCCAGCGACTTCTCTTTATATATATATATATATATATATATATAGATACAAAAAAATTATAAAATAGTATTTTGAATTAATTAAGAATTTAATTTTAATTTATTCAGAAAATATATATGGACCACGTGCAACGCACGTGCACATTACTAGTACTATCTTAAAAGTGTGAATGTTTCTAGCAATTTTTTATTGGACAAAAATATCATTTAGATATAGTAAAAGTTTAGGACAACTAAATAATTTGATATTTATAATGTGACCTTTTATATTCTATATTTTAAAAGTATTTATTCTTTTAGCTATAACTCTTAAAATATTTTGAATTTTCAAATAATATTAGTTTCATATTTAACTAGATTTCGAGAGCTTTCTAACCATATGTCATAAGCATATATTCCACATGAGAAAATTTTAACATTATAAAGTTCAACACTATGTAAAAATTAAGAATTTATGTTTTCTATAGTTTTGTTATTTATTTAATCTTTTTTTGTTCAATTATATGAGATATGTTCATTGTAATATATTTTTTTGATCAAAACACTAAAAATACTTTAAATTTCTTATAAAATTAATTTTCAATTTAAACTAGGTTTTAAAATCTTCAACTATATGTTCTAAACATATACACAAGTCATTATAGAAGAAAATTTTAACTATTTAATATTTAGTATGATGCAAAATTATATATTTCTTATATTCTTTTAAATTTTCTCAGTAATTAAATATGTATATTATAATTTATAAGAAAAAGATCAAATTACAATATACACGATAAGAAAAAATAAAATAAAAAATATTTTAGGTGGTTTTGATGCTAAATAAAAAGTAGAGAAAATACATAATTCCTTTATGGTCGAAAAATTCTCTTTCAATTAGTAATATGCAATTTAAAAATTAATTTACTGATGGTTGTTAAAGAAATAATATTGAAAACAAAAGAGTTTCATATTTTATTTTTATTGCAATTTCATGTATATTTTATTTTAATTATCCATATCAGTAAAATAAATACAAAACAAAAAGAATAAGATTAACATGAGAAAAAAAAAAGCGAACAAGAACTAAACCAAGTTTGTCGTGACAAAAACGTTACTTTTTCAATTTTAACTATATGTGTTAATATGACTTTTATTTAATTTTCTATATATAACAGTATAAGCTTTAGTTTCTAATATATTGTTTTTAAATATATTATGATTTCAATCCTTCGATTATTTTATATCCTATAAATATTAAGAACAAGTGCAAGAAAGTGTTAAAAGTTGTATATATAAATTTATAAATAAAAAAACAAAGAAGACAAACTTAATAAAAAAAAACCATATGTATTAAATTGACATTTGTGATAAAAACTTGAATGTCGTTTGAAATTCACACCCTTAAAAATTATAAGTTTAAAATATCAATATGATACATATTTATAGTAAAAACATATACCAAAATAATTAATTTTTAATAAAATAGTGTGAAAGAGTGAAACACGAGCTAAAATTGAATTAGTCTAAAAGATCATATCTGCTAAGCAAAAGAAAAAAATAAATAAACCGATCATTTAATATGCAACAACCATCAATAAATGGTTATACTTGAAAACTAAGAATAAAAATATTGAAAAATAAATGGTTATACTTGAAATTAATGAGTTGAGATTGATCTAAATAATTTTGGGGGTTAATCTCACATATATAGATAATTTAAGATTAAACAAAATAAAATATATTATAAAGATTTGAAAGAATAAAAGTAAATAGTTAAAAAAAATTATGTGGGTCATAGCTGGGAATTTCTAAAGAAATATTAAATGGCTTTAATATAATATGTATAATTTGATATACAAAATATTCAAGCACAAAGACAATTATTTTAAAATTGGGTACAAATTATTCTAATTTTGACAAAATCTAATATTATGAAAAACTTGAAAACAAGAATCAGAAATGGAAAGTCACTATATGTATATGAAATTGTAAAAAAAAAATATAATTAAGCTTATTCAATATGAAATAGTTTGATATTTATGTCAAAGATTAATATTTCTTAAATTACATGTTAATTTAGGTACCAATATAATAATCAAAATATTCAAAATAATATTTATGTATCAAGTTTATTGTGTTAAACTATATATAATAATAAATTGGAGTGAAGTGACCATGTTTAGTGCCAAGTAATATGAATTATTCCGTGCATAAGGAAGCGGAAGACAATAGTTGGGGGGGGAGGGGGTATAACACTTGATATCTAAATTTTTGGCAACTATATTTTCTTATTTGATCAAAAATTCAATCAAAATTTTAAATAAAGATTAAAGTACTATATACCGTTTTCTCAATAAAGACACTAAAAATGGATTGATAATTTTACAACAAATAATATGATTTTGTAAACGAGATTAAATGAGATCAATTTCAAATTTACAATATCTTCAAACAAATATTGGTTAGTTTCAGTATATTAAGAATAATTGCAATTTTCATAACTAAACGGCTCACAAAATTTATAACTATGTAAATATTAATATAACCAAAATAGCCAAAAATTCAATTGCAAGTACAAACTCTTATACTATAACGTATCTTTTAAAACTTTATGAAATTTAAAAAAACTATATTAGTATTTAGTTTATTATGTATAACTTTTAAAAACATAAGTGAATGCAAAAAGAAATTCAAACATAAAAATTATTTAGTACTATATTTAATTATTGAAGATTGACATGTGAAAATTGCTAACTTGTTTTTTCTTTCATAAGTCTGCCTTTGGTTTTGTTATTTATTAAATAAAGATATTTTGTGTGCAATTGAATAGAGTTTCAAAACTCAGATTTCGACTTATTACTTTTCATAGTTTTATTTAGTACCTGACTCTCGATGAAAATAATTGATTAATTTTTTTATATATTAGGTTAATATTTATTATTTTTAAGACTGGAAATATGAGGACTACAAACTTTAAGTTTAAGTGTTAATGATAAAATATTGACTTTGTTAATAGAATTAAAATAATATATGAATTTTTTTTACATATATATTATATTGTAATTTTTTTTACATTTCTCTAATCGGAGAATTGAGATAGAATAAAAGAAGTAAGCACATGAAGTATAAGAATTTGACTAACCTTTATTTTGTTTTATTTTAATTGAATAATAATAACAAATAAAATGATAATATTAGGATGGATTTTGGTTTAATATTTAATTAATTGTTTTTTTATTAATGTGACAACTTGCATGTGATTTACTAATCATTAGCTTATGATTTATAAGCTAAATTATTTGATTGATTATGTAAAATGCATTCAAATCTAAAAGAATTCGAAAATCATGTAAAGAAAAGACTTTTCTAGCCATAACAATAAAATAAAAGACCGATGAATGTGATTGTAAGTTAAGATAATACTTATTTCGTTGTTATACTAATCGTAAAATCTTTCTGGGATTGAATTCTTTAAAATGATTATTTAACAATTCATATCGATTTATAATTAAAGTAAAGCAAAATATATATTAAATACTGTGTAATATTTAAATTTAATTAATGTTTATTTTATTTTTTTATATTTTAATATTAATCAATAAATTTATTTTATTAAAGTCATATGGATCACGTGCGATGCACGTGTTTCTTACTAGTATATAATAAATAAGTATATATATATATATACGTACGAAAAAGTAATACGTCCCAACATAATTTTTTTTTAACAAGTTCTGGAAGGGAAGGGTGTTGAGAATGGAATCTCAGACCTTGTTTGGGTTATTTATCTAAACTCTTTGACTATTATCCGATCCTCTCGTCTAAATATACTACTTGTCTAGTATGTCCAAATAAAATATTTCTTTTTACCCTAAAATTATTACTTTTTACACTTCAAAGTTTCACTTTTTATTCCGTCACACGGTGCGACCGTCTCACAGAAAACCTATTCTTTAATTATTTACATTAAGAAAAATGCCGGCATGAGAGAAAATTCAAAGAGTGATTAATTTGGGGTTGTAACGCATTAATATTGAAAAAATTAATAACAATATGCATCACATCTTTGTCAAAATCAGATTATATGGATAAAAGAAGATAACTTTTGCAAAAATGTAGTATATAATAAAATATGCATAATTACATTGAAAGTCACTAGTGTGTTTGGACTGACGAATTTGGAGATATAACTTTCAATCAAAGTCCAAGAAGAGTAGCAAAGAGGAGTTGGTTCCAGGCATCAGGAACCCCAGGAAGGCACCAATGTGTGCAATCCATTCCAATTTTTCTGGGATTACCATAAATGGAAGGGTGTCCATCAGCCCTAAATTGTGACAATCTAGCTATGTCCAACAAGTGAACCGGCTTTTTTATGCTCTTCAACACTCCCTTCAATATAATGTCGGCCCGGTTCGTCCCTCCCTCCTCCACCGCCGCCTGCTTCAATGGCTCCCGTTCTCCCCCACACCGTCGCTGCTCTGGCATACCCCAATCACTGGCTTTGTCATACAACAATATTGGGAGAAAAGGAACGATCAGTGATCGGCAACATAATTTAATTACGCAAAATTTCGGAGAAAAGTAAATGATTAGTAGGCAAAATTTCAAAATTGTTCCTGTTCGTTATAAATTTTTTAATTGGTCTTGTAAGCTTCAAAATTGCTCAATTTGGTTAGATGTCTGTCATGTCACTCAAAAATAGCCGAAAAAATCACCAATTTTAAGGATCACTTGCGAGTCACGTATCATTCAGTTAGTTTTGCAACATTTCAACGACAATAGGATTCAAGTTGAGTAATTTTGAAACTCAATCACATGACCAAATTAAAATTTTTAAAACGAACATAATCAATTTTGACACCCCTTTAAGTTACAGGACCAATTTTGTAATTTTGCCTGATTAGTTAGATGATGGGAAAATTACAATTTTGGTCCCATAACTTTGGGGGGTGTCAAAACTAGTCCCACTCGATTTTACTTTTTCAAAAACACCCTATAATTTAAAAATTGTATCAAAACTAGTCCCACTTGATTTTACTTTTTCAAAAACACCCTGTAATTTACAAATTGTATCAATTTGAGGACAAATCCCACCGCCGGTTGGAATTTTTTAGGAATTCGTCACGTGATAAGCACGTGACCTAAAATTTTGGGGATTTCTCACCCTCTTTGACACGGTGGAAATAAAATGCTAACATGGAAAGAGATTTGGAGGGAAAAAACTCGTCATCGCCATTTCCCCCCCAAAAAACATGCCCAATTACAGGGTGTTGACGAGTTTTTTTCCCCTTCAAATCTCGGTGAGTCGGTGACGAGTTTTTCTTCCCCCCAAATATCTTTCCACGCTGGCATTTTATTTCCACCATGTCAAAGAGTATGGGAAATCCCCAAAATTTCATGTCACGTGCTTATCACGTGATGAATTCCGGCGAAAAATCCAATTGGCGGTGGGATTTGTCCTCAAATTGATACAATTTGTAAATTACAGGGTGTTTTTGAAAAAGTAAAATCGAGTGGGACTAGTTCTGATACAATTTGTAAATTACAGGGTGTTTTTGAAAAAGTAAAATCGAGTGGGACTAGTTTTGACACCCCCTCAAAGTTATGGACCAAAATTGTAATTTTCCCGTTAGATGATATACATTGGAAAAATTAGGATTGAGGGACTATGATTTTTCAAATTATACAAACCACATTTAGTTTATACACTTAATTTAGAGAATGTTAAATCATATGGCAAGTAAATTAAAAATGATTTTTTAGAAATAGAATCATTTGATCAAATTAATCCCAAAAATGAATGACTTACTTCCAGTGATCAGGAGAAACACCCTGGAAAAATATCTTAACTTTCTTAGTATCCACATTTTGGTCTATCCATCTTGTCCAAGTCCTCAATGCTTTCTCATAGGCCACCAACCTGTCCATGTCTTTCCTCATCAATTTTCCATCTTGGATCAAATCCCATCTGCAAAAAGGAAAAAATTTAGATATAAAAAATATATTTCAATTTTCATTTTTTAATTTTTAATCTGAATATTTTGGTGTCACGTACGGTTTCTTTCTTCCATTGTAAAGCCACCAGTGCCATGTGTTGAAGATCAAAAAATCAGTTTTGAGCCATTGTTTGGCACTGGCACCAACTGCGTTGAGTTTCAGCACTTTTACACCATTTTGTGCTACTAGATCCACGATGAATGCGTTACGCATGTACATCAGTGTAATATTCAATTGCTGCAAATCAATTAATGGTGTTTAGATTCATCATTAATTCCCCCTCAATATTAAAAGATTAACAATAAAAAATGTGTTAGCTGCTAGCCTAAATTGTGAGGGGTGTCAATTTGGCTTAGGTCCAGTTTCGCGGGTCAGAATACGTCTATCCGAACCCGACATATTTGTTCGTGTCATAATTTTGAAGAAGATCCCGACATTTATTTTGAGATAACCGAATCCGATCTGTTTTAACCCATTTAATAAAATTATTCGTATGTACATTTAGTAATTTAACCTAAATAAATTTAAAAGATTAAAAGAAAAAAACTGTTAGGTACCATACCAGCTCAAACTGTATGTTTAATTTAAGCTGATTAAATAGGTATGAATTTTCATTTACCATAATGCAAAAAAAAAAAAAAAAACAGAAAATACTAATTAATGAGAATAAGAAATTTCTATATTTATGATCAAATAAAAAATAATAATTAAATGATGATGTAATTACTGATTAAATAAAAAAAACTAACCGGAAAGATAATGATGGAAAGGGGACCCGTTGTAGTGGGAGTGTAATTAGGAGCACGTGGATAGGCAGCATGGATTATGCATCCCAGAGACTGCCACTGATTCATGCTAAGTGAGTCCCCCACGAACATTATGCGCTTCCCTCTCAACCGATTACCTATTTCCCTCCAATCCCACCTACACCACACCCATATATAATTTAATTTCTCACACAACACACACATATAAATATTTTATTTTGAGTCCAAAATTTAGTTAGTATGCAAGTGAACCATACTTGTCAAAAGTGATTGATATATAATTCAAAAAAATAATCATGTAAACTATACTTATCATGTAGTTCAAAACGAGTAATCAATGCAGTATATATGAGTGACGTACTCAGGCACTCAGCTACTCGTTTAGGATTATGGTTCTTGGATCATCACACACACATACCCACTTGAGCAACATGAAATTTCCTATACTCATCATGTGATTGATGTATGACTCAAAACGAGTAATTAGTGACAAACTATACTTGTCTTGTGGTTGATGTATTGTTCAAAACGAGTAATCAATGATGTGTGAATTTATAATTGTCATGTGAGTATGTGATGGATGTAAAATTGAAAGAAAGTAACAATAACATTGGTTAGGGCAGGCCAAGTTTTCATGAATATTATATTCCTAATTAATGATCAGGGCCAGCCCTGAGGGTAGTCGCCGAGGGCGACCGCCTATCTATATATGTATACATGTTTTATTAAAATATATATATATATAAGGACCCCCAAAAAATTAAAAATATCAAATGACAAAAAATTTAAAAAATAAAACGAATGACCCTTTTCTTTAAAATTGTACTAAAAAAATTTAATTAAATTCTAATCCAAAATAAAATAAAAATATTTTTCTTGGAGCTTGAAGTTTTTTATTGTATTTATTTTTATAGGAACCCTTTTTTTCTTATCGCCAAGGGGCCCCCAAAAGTCAGAGCCGGCCCCGTTAATGATGTATATCTCATTTACATATTCGTACATCTATATACTACTAATAATAATATACATTAAAATGTAAACATGTGCGCACTCATCTGTGAGACTGTGAGCATATATACATTATAGCTTTATGCAATATATATGTTGTCCAATTTAATAAAATTGTCTATCAAATTCAAGAGATCATGTGTACAAAGATTATACTGAATATGCTAGTATTTAAAAAACAAATCTAATCTCTTCGATCATCAACTTGATAAAACCGGAAAATGAAAAAAACAATTATACTGAATGAAATTTTAAAAAATGGAAAAAAGTAAGAAAAACTGAGTGTAAACTGTAAATTTAGGCTACCTTGGTAAGTTACAGTTGTTGGGCTGCCATCGGTACTTCTGATAACGGAGGTCCGGTCGTCCATTTCTCATGCAGTTAAACTGCTGTAAAATCAATGGACATTTCTCAGAGGCGTAGAGAGGATACGATTTATCAAAAACCCACCTCCCGGAGTATAAATCGCATTTCTTATCTTGATATTTTTGTTCAACAACAGCCGCCGAATGTGTGAGGAGCAATGTAATTGCAAGAACTGCACAAACTGATAATCCACTAGAACTCATATCTGAAATCGAGAGAGAGAGAGAGAGAGAGAGAGAGAGAGAGAGAGAGAGAGAGAGAGGGATTAGCAAGTTTAGTGTGAGTTACGTTAATTAGTAGTTATTGAAAAAGTGTGGGAGTGGTAGTAATTTAGTAGTCATGGACTTCATGCACCCAGCACTTCTTAGCGCTACGAAAAAAGATCAGTTCATGGAGGACATTAATCGCGCAATATGATATAACTCAACGAGTTAGTCAGAATCTTAAGTTGTTTTAGACTGAGCAACCAAACAAGAAATCCTCCTCCAACATATTACTAGAGGGATTCAAAATTTTACACTGCAAGTGTCAGGAAAACGGACATCACATCATACAAATACTTTACTAGTTGACTTATGCCTCCAAGGGGCAAAAAATGTACAACAGCCACTTTGCCAACTGTTTCTTTTTAGCACTACTTAGCACTACCGATTACCGATCACAAATGTGTACTATATATATTGATCCATCTTTTTAAATAGTTATTATTATTATTTAATTAGCCTATTAAACAATATGGTGTTATAAAAAAACTCAATTCATTTTGTAGCACGTAATTAAGATCTGAGAGCCTATAGCATTTAATTAAAATTTTCGACACATCTCCAATTTTTTGAACCACTCTTAAGTGTTTCTATATATTCTCTTAAAAAAAGTGTTTTGCAAGTAAAGAAATATCAATAGTAGAATTTTTTTTGAGAGGAGCACAAAGTTAATAAGATGTAATCTCAAATTTTTAATTGAGAAGAAAATTTTTAAAAAAAGAAAAACCCTGCACTTTAAGAATTTATAATTTTGGAACATTAGAATAGCAAAGAATGTAATAAATGTGGAACAGATCGAGAGAAAGTGCATTGATATATTTAATTACTCACATACATAATTGTCCTTATAAGTCGGTAGTAATATTATAAAACTAAATGATGAGGCCAAATAAGCAGCAGCAAAATAATTAATTCTCAGGTGTAGTGACTAGTGAGGTACACCAGCGTAATAGCCGCTCCTGCATATATAATTATATTGAGAATTCATACAGAATACAGTGCAATTACATTTCCTAACAACTAATTAAGTATAAAAATAAAATATAAATCTCAATTCTCCAGCAGACATCAAAAGGATGCGATTAATGAGTTGTTCATGTGCAGTGAAGCATATTAAAATAGAGTCTTAATTATTAATTGACAAAAACTCACGTCAAACGGTCTAACGGGCCAAAATTCGTTAGACGGATCCCAAAACCGATCCGATAGCGGTTTTGTTTTATTAGCAGTGACACTTTTGTATATTCAGAAACCAGTATTAGCAATCCTTGTGAAAAGTATTAGTAGTTCCTTTGAAAAGTATTAGTACGTACATATATAGTTCATTTAAAAGTATTAGTTTTTGTAATATTAGACAGTGATATAGTATCATGAGAGCACTGAAAATTATTAGGTTTTCATTAGATAAGTATTAGTAGTCCATCTGAAAAGTATTAGTATGTAGTTCACTTGAAAATATTAATTCATTTGAAAAGTATTAGTTTTTCTCATAAAAAGTATTAGCAGTTTCCTATAAAAGTAATAATTCTACCCCCAAAAATATTAGTAGTCCGTCCCCTGAAATATATTTAGTAGTCCCACTGATAAATATTAATTTTCCTTTTGAAAAGTACGAGTAGTCCTTCTAAAAAGTATTAGTAGCCATCTGAAAAGTATTAATAATTCCTTTGGAATATTTTAATTTTTACTCTAAACAAGTATTAGTACTCCTCTAAAAAGTATTATACGTTAAAGAACCCTAAGAACCTTTTTATCCTTTTCATTTCAATCACCACTGCCCCACCGCCACCACTAACACCACACTGCCGCTGCCATACATAAGCACGATAATCAAATCAGGTTTGGTGACCCATCTAAAGCCAATGCATGCTATAGATCTACAACTTATACATTGTTCCACACAAATATTAACATATCCATTGCATACAGTTAGAGTGAAGAAGATATGTAGACACCGCGATTTAATTTTGTACAATATTTTCGAAGGAGGAACTGATGAGGCAATGCAACTGTGAGCCCGCCCCAACCAACCTTCAGCCGGAAATCCGAAAGGCAAGTAGCAATGAGTGGCACGTCCGCGATCAGCCAACCCTCGTGGAAGCCATCCTTTTGGCGACCAGACCATCTATCGGCTACAAAGAACCAAGTCGGTTGTCTTGCTATTATCCATTCCATGTGGTGTTGATTTCACATGCTGCGGGAAAACAAAAACGGCCTTCATCCCTTTTTTATTTCTTTATTTGTTCGATCTGAATGGTGGTGGTGTGAGGAGGCTGAAGGGTTGGATCGGGTCAGAATATGGATTGTTTGTTGGGGCTCCGTCTAACAGTTTGGAACCGTTAGCTAGACCGTCTGACAGGAGACCAACTCATATTAATAATATCTATATATATATATATATATAATAACCAAGTCACTTATAAATAGTAAAAAAAACTTTTTCCCGCCTAAACGCACCTTCCTCTATTAGTAAAAAATTATTCCGATTTTGGCCAATCTATTTGGTAGGAAAGTTGCCGGTTTTTGCAATTTTGTTGATGTAAAATCGAATTATTTTTTTTTGAAATCAAATTATTTTAGGCTAATTGGGACTAATTAATGGAAACAAATCAAAATCTTATATTATTCAACTCATTAATCAGCAGATATTATTATTGTTATGAATAATCATTAAAAAATTAAATATTATTCCGATTTTCAGAAACATTGGTTTGCAATTTATTCATGGAAACAAATCGAATTGACGCCATCAGTAATATCAGTACGATTTGCAACAAATTTCTAGCAAAGTTAAATGTGGTAATATAATTTTTCTTATTTGATATCAATCAAATTTAACATCCAAATAATTCTGACGAATCTTTATTTTATAGAAATCTATACTTATCACAATAAATTTATTACTAACCTAAAAAGAAAGAAATCGGATTTATAGGTTAATTCTATGGTGATTGTTACATTAAACAAAGACGGGAATATCACAAAAAAAAACCCAGATATACTACTATAATTACAGTTGACGTCCCCTTATAAATATATATCACATATCTCTGCTGATTTTTTCCCACTGCATTCTTTCATACTCTAGCATTAAAAAATTTGTGCTGAAACTTTTCGAAATTTCCCAAACAACAGCAAAAGATGACACCATTTTTCTCTTTGATCAAGGATATCAACATGTCGAAAAGCCAATGGGCTCTGAAAGTGAGACTGGTCCGTCTCTACGAGAAGCCAATGTATAACGACAGGAACCAAGTTCAAAGCTTGGAATGTGTGTTCCATATTATTTGAAGTAATAAGCCTTATCTTTGTTCTTTTTTTTTTCGCAAGGTGACATAATTTGATTTATAAAAGTTATGCTAATTTTAATTTTTTTCCACAAGGTGATAGGATGCATGGAACAATTAGGGAGATGTTTTTTAAACAGTTTGGCAATAAGCTGAGTGAAGGGCATGTTTATGTCCTAAAAGACTTTGGTGTTACTCACTACACTGATAAATACAAAACAACATCCACCAAATATAAAATTATGTTTCATGGCAAGACCTATATTTATCACTTGATGATGACTCACTTCCCAGGTTTATGTACAATTTGAAGCTTTAGAGAAGCGTCGATTCTTTGATGGGATAGATGGGACCATGCTTTTGGTATCTTTTGTATATTTGTACTCGAAATTTTAATTAACGATTAAAATAGTATTTCAACTTATTGTTTGGTTTTTATGCACTGAGATGTAATAGGTAAAGTAGTCGCGATGCAATCTGTTCAAACAAAGGAGTTCTGTGGCAAACTATCGCGTTTCATTGATATTACTTTTGAAGACTTGGAGTAAGAATTCTTTAATATTCAGATTTTTAAAATTATATGGCATTAAACTGTTTTAAAACAAAAATTTAATGTGTGCCTTAACTAATGTCATAATTTATTAAATTTTATAAATTACCAACGGAATCATTTTAATGTTCTTTTTAGTGCATTCAACTAATCTTTGCATATAAAATAGTCTATTATATTTAGCTTGCATATTGATCTTTAAATATATATTTATTTGTTTTGATATATTGATAAAATCAATAAATTTTTATTTTGAATAGGAATAATAGGATATGTTGCACATTGTGGGAGGAGTATGTTGATGGTATTCTACCATATCTCGATCAGCAAAGTTTGGAACCATTAGTTGTAATTTTTCAAATGTGTCGGGCAAAGGAATATCGAGGTAAGATATAATATTTAATTAATAAATAAGATAAATTTTTTTCTTTTTTTTGAAATTCTCGTGACTTTTCGAAATTTTTACGTGCTTTTATTTCAGATGAAGTTAAAGTGTCAAACACTTATCATGTCACTCAAATGATTATGAGTGATGATATTGAGGAGATTTCTGATTTTAAAAAGAGGTTAGTTAAAAATATATTATTTTGAATTATTTAATATATTGTGATACTGTTTACTAAAGTATGTTTAAAATTAATCGGAGATACCAGGAGTAATAATCCACTCGCTCCATAAGTTATGTGTCTTATCCAGGTTGCAAGGTCTATTAGGAGGATTTAGTCAGGGGGAATCACCGTATCGGTTGATTGATCAACTCTATGCTAACGAAGAGGTAATTATTTAAATTTTTTAGTTTTATCATCATATTATTTTAATTTTCATGATATATTTGATTTAATTAATGATTTGATTATTTTCAACATAGGTTGGGAGTTTTTGGATTAGTGCCACAATTTGTGCAAAAAATATCCTAAAAAACTTACGCAAGTTGGAGACGAGTTTTATTGTGAGCGTTGCGACAAATTCACGCATTCTGGAAATTTTAGGTATTAAAATTAAATATATTATTTTTTTGTATCAGAAAAATGGCTAATATTTATTTATATTAATTAATCTTTAAGGTATCGGATTCAACTTGAGGTTGGGGACGATAGTGCGAACACACCTCTGTTGTGTTGGGATAGGGAGTGCGAAGCATTGATTGGAAAACCATGTGCTACGTTAAAAAATGAGTTATTTGAGGTTTCTTTTCATTTTTATATTTTATTGAGTTACATTTAAAATTTGGTAATATGAATTCTAAAATTTATTATTAATATTGTTCTTTTGAATTATTTTCAGAGAGAGGATTTGCAAGACATTCCAGATGAGCTAGCAGCTTTGGTCGATAAGAAGGTTCTTTTTAAGGTTCAAGTGAAGGCTGATCAGGTTAGGTATTTTACTGGGGCTTTTTCGGTCATGCGATTGACAACCGATCCTGAATTGCTCAAGCAATATTCTACTTTTGCTATTGAAAGTCAGGTATTTAAATTTTATGTTTTTAAAATCATTTAAATATGTTTGCTTTTCGAATAATATCATTATTTAATGATATTTTGTACTTTGATATCATTTTCAAGAAAATTTTGTTTTTGCATTAATTACTTTTAATATTATGTCTTGCAGTTTAATATTATTTTAAAAAACTGCTTTTGAAAAAAAATACTACATATGACTTTTCGAATAATTTAATCAAAGGACTTTTTTTCGAATATTTAATATGGTGCAATTTGATGCGTTTAAATATCTACTTTGAATAATATTTTAAATTTAAATTTTTTGTTAGAAATTTGATTATCTTTCAAAGCTTATTGGAGAGAACAGTGAGCACGTCAAGGATGACGCTTCTACTGTAGATGAAGTTAGCACACCCGATAAATTATTGAAGAAGTCTGAGGGTGCAGTTGGAGGTTCGTCGATTAAACGAAAATTGTTGGATGACTTTTCATCATCAAACAATGTCAAGTGTGAAGCCCCGATTTTTCCGAGCTATTAATTGATCCTTATTGTCATTTATACTTTTGATCGACTATTTTACCGCGTCATTTTGACGGGTAATTATTAATAATATATATATTTTGTATTTTATTTCATTTTATTTAATTACTTGTGATCATGATCTTTATTAATTTTATTCCTCATTTATGATCACTTGATTGATCATTATTACTATTTTTGTATTTATTAGTCACCTTAGAATTTTAAGAAACTATTTATTTTAGAGACTTTTACCTTATAGAATTAAGATTTTGATTTAGATTAAGTGATCATGAGACTTACAAGTGATCAAGGAAATCACTAATTATTTTGGAGATTGATATATTTCATCTATTATCATCAAATTTGGGACAAAAAAAATATATATGGAATTACCATAATACCCTTGAAGTGGACGGCCATGGTGGTATTTTTGGAGTAAAATATCATCCAACTCTTGTACACCTACACCATATATTAGTCATCTTGTGTATAATTATATCATTAATTAAAACATTATACACATTATCTTATACATCAATTTTATATCATTAAATTCCCCAACATATTCTATTCTTCCCAACATTCTTCTTATTCCTCTCAACATTCCAATTTGACCCATACCTTGACTCACCTTTTGTCTACATGCAAGAGACAAATTACAAGACACAAATTAATCAAAAAATTTCTTCCCCCCCCCCCTCTTCCCCAAAGTGGACGGCCATTAGGCCAAAATTTAACAAAAAATTTTATTTTTCACCCAACACCTTCATCTCTCAAGCTAATTCTCCTCCTTCTCTCTAACCTCTCTCTAAGATTCATTCACATCTTCAAACATTCAAACAAAATCCATTCATATCTTCAAACCTTCAAACACCAACTATTCACATCTTCAAATCTTCAACATAAGTTCTTCATATCTTCAAGTACCACTTCTTCATATCTTCAAATATTCAAATACAAGTCCTTCACATCTTCAAACCCATCTTCATAACTCCAAGAACATCTTCTTCCTAACATCAAACATACTTACTTTCTTCAAACATCTAAACCAAACAAACAATTTTACCACTAAAACTCAAAAATTCGAACACCCCCTTTCTTAAGGTAAGAAATTTCACTCCTCAATCCAACTTAAATTCTTACTACTCATCACCTTCTTCTTTTAACTTAAGTTATATTTTGGATTTTGAGGTACTTAGAAGACCACTTGGAGACATGCATGCATGGTGGTGAATTTTAGAAGACTTGAAGAAGAAATAGTAGAGAATTTGGACTACAAGGTAGTTAATTGAGTACTAGACCCCTTCTTTCCTACTCTTTCTATTTTTTCAAATTTTAACACCCCTTTTTCATTTTTGAGAAATAGGGGCTGACCTTAGGTGATTTTTGAGTTGAGCCAAAATTTCCAATTTTTAAGCTTCAACTAGTCTCCAAACATCTACTACGCGAGTAAAGTGTAGTCCTTTTCATTTCCTTATTTCCTTCTTTTCTCCTTAATTTTTCTCTCATTTTTCTAACTCCAAATTTTGATATTTTCTTGACTTAGGGGCTGACCTAAGAAGCCTCATCCAAAAATTGTGAAATTATCCTTTTATTTCACAATTTCCAAATTTAAGGTGGGTGGAAAAATATTTTCCAACTTTTAGGTGTTTTTATTAAATGCATGTAGAAAATTTGATCATGAGCCTTGAGATATATATAATCTATGTATTGCATGTCAATTTTATATATCAAATCATGAAAATTCTCAAGAGTTGCTCAAAATTGCTATTTATTGAATTTTAGGTGCATGCATGTACACTTTAATGTTCTATTTGATGAATTCTTGTATGTATTGGACATGCATGTGTATGATCTTTAAAACCTATGTTTTGGATGCCTTATAACCTGGAAAAGTCGAGCATAATTGATTAAATTTCAATTTTGGACTTAAAAATGTAAAAATGGAAAGTTGGTGGACTAAATTACAAGAAAATAAAAGTTAAAGGACCCCTCTGCAAATTTCGAAATTTGGGACTGTACTCAGGTTCAAAAATGACTTTTGGACATTTTAATAAAGTTTTAAGAGTTTTTAGATAAATAAAATCAACCTTTAAAAGCCCAAGGACTAGATTGTAAAATTTTGAAAGTTTAAGGGCTACTTTGCAATTTTTAAAATTGTACCAGACCTTAACTTGAAAATTTGAAATTTTTACTCTTAAGGTATTGTTAATTACATATTTTAAAAGTATTCCAAAAATCCAAGTGTTTAAGGCTTAGAAAGTAATTTCTCTAAAATTGAGGGACTAATGTGTAAAATACTAAACTTGAGGACCCAAATGAAATTTCCAGGACTTATGCAGCCCATGCACCTGGAAATACTAACTTAACCATAACTTAATTATATTTTGGACCCAAGGTTCAAATTTCATAACAATTGGACCCCTAAAAGCCTTAAAGACAATTATTTTAAAATGGGACAAAAATGATATTTTCAAAGGTTAAAGGACCTATACATATTTCTTTTAAAAACTGCTTTTGTCCCAATATCCTACTAACCTTAGTGACATTTTCCAACTGGAATCACATTAAAATCCCTTCCGGTTTGTGAGTTCCGAATTTATTTTTTAAAACTTAAGGTCCGAATTGGCAATTTTTACAAATTTGGGGCCAATGTGAGAATTTTACAAAATCTCGACCTCAAAACTTTAAAAACCTGAATCTCTGGACAATTTGGAGAATTTAGGAACTGACCTCTTAATTTTTCAAGGTCGGGATATTTATTTATTTAATTTTTAACCCCAAAAGTGTTAGTTTTTACGAAACGGGGCTAAATTACAATTTTTCTTTTATAAGGACCTAACTCAAATTATTCTCTCTTTTACTAAAATAGCCATGGACCCTCTGACTTGGAGATTTAATTAAAGTATTTTACTTTCCCAAAAACCCCTAACTTATCGGATCAATTTGACCGATTAATAACGATCGCGAGGCGACTTCCTCGCTTGCGATTTTGAATCTATAACGGACTTATGTTCCGCTAATCTTTAAAGATATCGAAGATTGCTTATCCTTCCGATGATCATCTTCATCCAATACTCCACCAACGCCATAATTACCACTCGCGTTTTTCAAAATTTTTCTAAAATTGCTTCCCTGAATCAATAATACTCGACGTCGGTTGGTGATGCCTCAGTAATTGTAATTACTTTCTCACGAGTCAACTTGGTGTGTCGAGCTCACGGTCGGAATGGATACGTCGGGGGATGGGAACAAGGCAAACTGGCCGCTATTCCACTCTTCCGCCCCATCGCCCTAATCCCGCAACCGAGGGACGAAGTTTGTCCAAGGGAAGCGGTCGTAGATCGAGGTAAAATCATGATTATGACGGATCCGAGCCTTACAAGCTCCACATGTGGATTTTGTCTTTGCTACGGAGCGATAAGGTGCCGATCTTGGACCATACCGACCGGGAGTTACAAGGAAGAACGAAGGAATTGCTGTCTCGATCCACAAGATTCCGGAGTTATCGGCCTGTTTTGGTTGGCGTTACATTTTAAAATGACGCAAATCGCTTACATTTTGCATTGGTTGGCGCTACAAATCCTGAGACGCAACCATTATTTGCCTTGCATTGGGATTGGCGTTACACTTCCGCACGCAATCCTACTGTCTTTTCTTGAATCACATAGTGCCTGTGTGACCATGAATCATTTTTCTTGAATCGTATAAGTATATTGTTTAAATATTTTATCACGACGCTTGAATCGTGTGTGATTCCATGCATCATACTCACGGCGTTTTCATACAATTGTTTTCTCGCATTAACTATATATATTGCGCCACACTTGCACACGATCACCCCATCCATCGAGATTTCCTCGCTCATCCCCACTTTGTTTTCTAACCTTTAGATGGGGACTGCGTTTTTCATATAACTGTTTTTCGCATTAACTATATATATTGCACCTTTTTACCGATGATTGTTCTTATTTCATGTAATTTCTACCGATGTCGGACTCCGTTTATCCTCGCTTACTCTTTTCTCTCTTTGATGTAATTTAAGGGCGTAGGACCCTTGACGTTTAAGATTTGGATATTGTACTTTACCTTTTGTTTTAGTTTTGGCCTCGTAAACTTATTCAAAGTTATTATGTTGGATGTATTTGGATTTGGTTGGACCTTAAGTTGTAATTCGTACTTATGTTTATTTTATTTCCGCTTTAGACTGTTTCATTGGGTTCTCGATGTTATTCGCCTAGATTTGTTTGGTTATTTGTATTTAAGTTGTGGATCGTTCGTCGCGTCCCGTTTGGGGTGTGACATCAAGAATTAGAAGAAAGAGATCAAGATTAAGGTTGAAGACGAAATGAAGATTTAGTTTTATATAGGAAGTGGACAGTTTGTTTTTATTAATTACTATGGATATTTTTAGTTTTGCAGTTAGTTTTTGATCATCCTCTGGTGTTTTTAAGGATTTTAATGGATTTTTAGCCCAAGCTTTACGGGCCTTCAGAGTTATTATAAAATATTACTTTCATTTATTGTTGGATTTTGATTTTCTGCATTATTCTTTAATGTATTAAATAATCTTATCACATGCTCATTTTTTATATGATATTTTGATATTTTGGCTAATTATTTAGTAATAATTATTAAATCGAAGACTTAATTTTTAATATGAATTTGATTTGATTAATATAATGGGCTTCATAATGAATTCTCAGGATTTTTAGCTTACTAACAAGGCTAATTCAAAGTTTTTGACTTTATCAAACACTTATCTTATTGTAAAGGTTATTTATTATATAATTTAAATTTTGTTTCTATTATATTGTTTTCAAATAAATTAATATTAATTTGATTAAAACATAAATATTATTAAAGAACTTTGTGATTGCAGTATAGTGTTATTTTTAAATTAATAAGTTATTTGTATTGGATATATCTCTTATATTCCAAAAACAAAAAGAAGCTCTTCTACAACATAGAACTGAATAACTATCACAAATAATAGAGTGACAATTTAAAAACATTTAAGATCCTAAGAACCAACAGGATTCCACTACACTCAAGGTGTAGGGTCAAGTGGTTTTTTTCTCAGGAACTTTTTTGGGTAAATTAAAAAAATTCATTTTTATGTAAGAGATAATATAAAAATCAGACTCAAGAATAATATAAAAAAACTAATCACACATTACTGCCAACAATATCAATTCTGCCAACGATATCAGTTCAGATCGCATTAAAATCATTAACAAAAATATAAATACCCAATACAATGTGTTAATCAGGCACAATTACTTATCAATATCATTATCAGTCGAAAATTGCATATAATCAGACACTAAAACTTATCAAAATTTTGATTTATTCACTCCTATATATATCTATAACCATGTTTTGTTTTTTATAAATCGCGGATCACATCAATATCTCAGTATCATTTATATTTCATTGAAACAAAGTATCATTATCGGTTTTCAAGGAAATCGATAAAGTGTATAGTTATAGATATATATATATGGGAATATAAATCAAGTTAATTTACTCAATCTTTTAAATATTTTTCAAAATGAATCGTTTTTTTCAAAGATAAATATTCCTATTAATTATAATTGAGCCAAACTATTTTCTCGAATATCCAAGAATTTTCACAAAGATACCAATCGGTAAAACGCAGGCATTGATTTACAAAACAGAAGCATATTACATAAGCAACATACACAAGGTCAGGCAGAAGCAGAAAACAGCGTATATAACTTATCAAAAATCATGAGAAAGCTAACAGGATCTGTAGTTTTGGGCAGCAAACGGAAGAGAACTATCATCAATGAAAAAAGTATTTTTCTTTAAAATATATGGTATTCTTTATTGATTCTTTATCAAATTTTAGTCTGTGTTGTTATAGTTATTCATAAACAGTTAAGTATGTGTATAAGTAGAGTGGTATTTTACTTGTCTGTGGTGTTTTTTTCTTCTGTTGTTTGTTCTGTTATTCGAATTGGTATGCACAACCTGAAACACAACAAATATATTGATTAGTTTTATAATACAACACATAACACTTCATGTAATTGTAATATAAAGAATAGTTACAGAAATTTAAAGTACTTATCTGTTTTAGTGCTTTGGATAATCTGTGTTAGATTGCTTTCAACACCCTTTTAAAGAACCTAGGAAAAAAATTATTAGTCTCTGTACAAGTAGATTGGATAATCTTTGATAGAACCCTTCTACTTAGTCTAACTTAGTCTCTGTGTTGCGATGAATTAAATTTTGTTTTAATATTTATTAGACTAACTTCAAACATAAAAACTATTTTTTACTTTGTGCATATCAGGGCATTTATATGAACATAACTTTTTTGATAAAAAATGTTAATGACACAAAAATATATCCCCAAAAATTACAGAAATATGTATATAGAATCTTATACATAATAGTAAATTATTTTTTAAAAATTTAACCATAATCAGTTTTCATAAACAAAAACACATTTAGATGAATATTTAAATATTTTTATAAAAAATCATATTAATGAATGTAAAAAAAAGTGAAAAAGTCGAAATCAATGCATTACAAAAACATTAACTTTAAAAACGATTACCTTTTAATTTTGAAAAATAATCTGTAGTAGCAATATCGTTTTATCCCTACAAAAACAAATAAAACAAATTAAAAACAATTTTTAGTAATTAAAAAAATACTTGACCTTTGAGTTGTTCACGCTTTAAACTCATTTGTTGTTCGCCTCTTTCCAGTACATTCTTCCCAGACAACTTAATCGGAAAAATTTAATAAATGAATATTTTTATAAATAGCTTGAATACCATTACATGCAAATGAGATAAAATACCTTTACATTTTTTTTTTTAGTTCGTATTTAATTTTTTTAAAAATATAATAAAAAATATTAAATAAATATAATAAACTGAAACTTAACCACAAATTGGTTATAAATATGAAAACAAAAAGTGAATAATAATTACAAAAATGAAAAATAAAATCGTGAGAAATAATTTAAATAATAAAAAAATTAAAATATGAATAACAACTAATTTAGTATTAATATCGATATATTTAATTCTCACGCTTAACAATGTAGTTTTACAATTTTTAACCAAGATAAAAATGCACGGATATTTACCTAAATTGTGTTATTCCAATTTTCTGTTTAAATTTTTTATACATCTGCAAAAATTCACCGAAATAAATCGTTAGAAAAATATTCTAAAATTAAAAATAATATTAAATAAAAATTTGTATATCTTACCTTTTTTGTTCATGAGCCTTTGTTAAAAAATCATCGAGGGTTTATGTATATTTTGACAGATGTCTTTTCGAACCACAAGGTACACCATAGAGTTTCAGATCTATTAAAATAAAAGATTATTAATCTACAAAACTTTGAATAAATATAAAAATATCCTATATTAAAAACAAATAATGATGTTCTAGACGTTATCGGTTAAAATCATGAAAACATCATCGAAAATTCATTTCGAAATATTTTTACACCGTAGATCTTTGTTTTTTTATTTCGGATCTAGGTTTTTTACAAATATTTCTACAGAAAAATTTAATAAAAAAATTTAATAGTGATATTTTTACACCGTAGTTCTTAAACAAAAAAAAGCGCACCATCAAACAAATAAAGTTTACTTTCAAAAATATAAGATGAAAAAAATTAATAAATGTTCGATCAAAAAACAAAAAAATCGAAAAAATGAGGATATATACTGAAAACCTTATTTTTTTGAACTTAATCGAAAATTTATATGGCCTCATCAGTAAAATATCACATAAAAAAATGTGATTTGTTCTCGCACAAAAAATAGATGGAAAAACCTTAACTGAAAGAAAAATTTCTTCGAGAGAGAAAATAGTAGGCAATAATCGAGTAACATCTCGTGCCTATTCTCTCTCAGAAAAAAATGGTGAATCCACCAAAAAACACCAAATAATCGAAATCGAAGATTTGAGAAAGTGACAGAAATGAGGCAGAGAGAGTTGAATCGGTGAGGCAGAGTGAGAGAGTAAAATGGTTTTGGGGAAATGGGGTTTCGGTGGGCAAGTGGGTGGTTCCAGGGGTGGGGTTGGGTGGTTTTGGGATAAGGGTTTAAGTTGTGTTTCTTCATAGAGGAAGAATCCTCTAAATCTTTACCGTCCATTAGTCAAAAGTTTGGACACGTGTCGCGATCTTGGGATTATTAAAAATCGATGTGTATTTTTATGTATTTCTAAATGCAAGAATGTAATTTTGTGGATGGGCTTTTTATGTTGTATAAATGGGTTAATGTTATAAATTAATTTCAAGCCCATACAAAATTAGAGTCCAACAAGATATATTTTGTGTAAAAATGGGTTGGGATTTTTAAGTTTTTATTCCAATTGTTTGTGTTTTGGGCTATAAATTTGCACCTATTTTAATTTGAATTTAGAAAACTATGATGTGTTTTTTTATTTAAAAATTTTTGTGATTGTTTATAAAATTGTATTTTAAAATCTTAATTTTTTTTTAAAAATCGAAATTTATTTATAATTAAAATATTAAACGTTTTTTATATTTAATTTCATTTAATCTATTTTTTATATTTAATATTTATTTTATTGTAATTAAAATCGCTAATTTTAATTAAAGTCGGTAATTTTTTAATTTATTAAATAAATCAAATATTAAATGAAATTCATTATTTATATACTATTCATTTTTTTATATTTCTGGTTTATTTCGAAAATTTAATAATTATATAAATTAAACTAATGATTTATGAATAATGATTTTTCCTTAATGTTTTGTATTATATTTTTTTAATATTTTTATAAATTTAATATTTTTGGATAAGCTCATTTATTGTTTTTCTTTAGAAAATTGTACAGGTTTAGCAGGCACCCCTTCTAATATGGCAAATGGAATTGAATTTCGAAGCTTCGTCAAGCAAGATCTTATTTGTCAATTGTCGGGTTCACCGCTTAGTGACATCACAAATGGTATATTCAATATTTTATTTATTCATTCAGTCTTTAAAATAATAAATAGTTCATATTATTTATTCATTTTTTTAATACGTGTAATTGAATTTGTTGCAGTCGTTGTTCCCAGCTTAAAAACTCCGCCTCAAAAAAATCTCAAGAATATTAGCAATTCATTTGGTGATATAGTAATACCATCTATCAAGAGAACCTACAATACATCAGTGGTCATCGACCTTACGCTCGATGATAATGTTCAAAGCGATACCATTGATGCAAATACTCTAATCACTGAAAATGTAACGACTGATGTAAATCAAACAAATTTGTTTGAGCATGTGTCCTTGACTACAATTGGTAATTATAACTATTTTATATTTTTTGATGTATTTAATTAATTTAAATATTATTGAGATAATTAATAAATCATTAGTTAATTTATTAGACTTTGGGATGTCGGTGGACGCAACATATACTTGCCAATTTTGTGGTGCGTTATTTTGGTACGAAGAAAGGCTACGATCCCACGTAAAATCCAAAAATCCTCAATATTCTATGTGTTGTGTTCATGGAATTATTCAGCTTCCTTCTATCAAACAACCACCTCATGTGCTTCATGAATTATTATTTGGAGTTAGTGATAAGAGCAGGCATTTCCAAGAAAATATAAGATCGTATAATAATATGTTTTGTTTCACATCAATGGGAGGCAAAATCAATACTGATATAAATAAGGGTCAAGGTCCTCCAATTTTTCGCTTGCATGGACAAAATTATCATCTTATTGGTAGTTTGTTGCCCTCGGATGGACAAAATTTGCACAGATGTACATATATGATACGGATAATGAAATCTCAAATAGGCTAAATTGTGTGAGGTAAGATTTATTTTTACATTTAATTTGGATAATATTTTTATACTTTGTACTCTATTCACTCCAAATGTTTTAATATTATTTTGTAGACAAGGAAGCGAAACTAATAATTTGCATCAAGATATTGTTGCTGAACTAAAAAAATGTTGGATGAAAATAATGTTTTGGTGAAGACTTTTAGAATGGCCAAAGACAAAATCCAAAGAATCTTCAAATTCGATGTTCGATTGCGTCTAATAGAGCCGTAAATACCGATGCAAGGAGGTACAATTTGCCTTCAAGTTAAAAGTTCTTTGCTTTGATCGTTGGTGATTTTGATCATGCTCTAGGTGAAAGGGATATTGTGGTTGAAACGAAAACAGGATATCTCAAATGCATAAACGAGTTGAATGCCTCTTATCTGGCTTTGCAATATCATTTGCTATTACCTTACGGTGAAGATGGGTACAGAGAAGACATCCCGTTTTCTGAATTGAAGAAATCAAGTCCACGGGGGAGAAAAACAATAAGCGTTCGTGAATTCTTTGCATATAGATTACACGACAGATTAATTGAATCTTCGACAATTCTATCATCGCGTAGATTGTTTCAACAATTTGTAGTTGATGCTTATACAATGGTAGAATCGTCATGATTGAAATATATTCGCTTGCATCAAAAAAGTTCTTACTGCGATATATAAAGGCCTGTCGGATCTTTGTGTTGAATGGAGACATCAATCCAAGTACTCAAGGAAAACGTATTATATTACCCTCCAGTTTCACCGGCGGTGCACGATTCATGATACAAAGCTATCAGGATGCAATGGCTATTTGTCGTTGGGATGGATATCCGGATTTATTTATAACATTTACTTCCAACCCAAAGTGGCCAGAGATTGTTCGTTTCCTTGAGAATAAGAATCTGAATCCCGAGGATCGACCCGATATTGTTTGTAGAATCTTGAAAGTTAAGCTAGATGCTTTAATCAAAGATCTTCGGCAAAATGAAATATTTGAGAAAGTAGTAGCAAGTTATGAGTTATTATTTTTATATTATTATATATATTAATATTATTATTATTATGATCATTACAGTTTAAATGTTATTAATCATTATATAATTTTTTGATTTCCTGATTTTATTCATTGCAGTTGTATACACGATAGAATTTCAGAAACGTGGATTGCCTCATGCTCATATATTACTATTTCTGGCTAAGGAAGACAAGTTTCCAATCGCATTTAAATAGATAGAATTATATCACCAAATAAATGACGAGACATCCGATCCATGCTATTATGCGGCGGTGAGAGACTTTATGATTCATGGTCCATGTGGTGATGTAAGAAAAAACTCACCTCGCATGTTTAAAGGTCGTTGTACAAAGCATTTTCTCAAGAAATTTGTTGATGCTACTTATTGATGAAGAAGGTTATCCACGTTATAAGCGTCGGGATAATGGGAGAATAGTTGAGAAGAACGGTGTACCTCTTGACAATAGATATGTTGTTCTCATAATCACCGATTGCTACTCAAGACGGTGCTCACATTAATGTGGAGTGGTGCAATCAATCAAGATCGATTAAGTATTTGTTTAAATATGTGAATAAGGGCACGATCGATGTGTGACAACTTCATTCTATCGTGAGTACAAATGACGATTTAATCGAGAAACTTGTTGATGAAGTCAACATGTACTATGATTGCAAATATGTTTCGTCATGTGAGGCGTGGAGATTGTTGGGATTTGAACTCAAAGATAAATACCCTTCCATTGAACGCCTTAGTTTTCATCTTGAAAACGAGCAAGAGCATTATTTTTCATGATTCGGAACAAATAGATGACGCCCTAAATAAAATCTTGTTAAGGAAAGCATGTTCTTGGCATGGATGGAAGCGATAAGATATATCTCAAGCAAGAGAGTGACTTATGCCAAAGCTCCCACAAAGTTTACATGGAAATAGCCAATCGGAAGTGGGTGCCAAGAAAAGTCTGGAAAATCTATAGGACGAGTCTTTTATGTGCCTCCGATCTTTGGTGATATGTACTATTTGAGGTGCCTCATCAATGTAGACGTGGTGCCACGTGTCATGATGATTATAAGAAGGTTAAAGGGGTTCAACACTCTTCATATCGCGACGCGCTTGCTATGCTCTTGGTTTGTTGGAAGATGATAGAGAGTATGTTGATGGCATTTCACTAGCGAGTCATCAAGGCGTCGCAGAGTCTCTACGGATTATATTTGTCTCATTATTGTCGGGTGATTCTTTGAGCATGCCACAAATTGTGTGGGATAAATGTTGGAAATATCTTTCGGATGATATTCTATATAGACGACGAACTCTTATGCAACACCAAGGTATTACAATGATTTTCCATTATATTTAATTAAACTTTTGTTTATGCGTATTTGTTGATACTAAAAATCTGGATCCATATTTGTTTTATTAAAATTTTTCCATTTTATTCTTTTGTATAGAGCTTATATTGAGTGAGGATGAAATCAAGAATCTGGCATTGGTGGAAATTGAGAAACTAATGAGAAGTCGCGGCAGGAGCCTACGTGAATTTGATACAATGTCATTCCCAGATTTTGATGATTTTGAAATTAATCAGAATAGATTGATATATGATGAGTTAAGGTATGATCGTAATTTGTTGCTTGAGGAGCACCAAAGCCTTCTTTCGAAGATGACGGACGAACAACATCAAGTGTATTCCAAAATAATACGTGTCGTTGAATGCAACGAAGGTCGTATGTTCTTTGTATATGGATACGGAGGTACTGGAAAAACATTTATGTGGAGGGCTTTATCTTCTAGGTTGAGATCTGAGGGTCAAATTGTTCTAAACGTGGCATCGAGCGGCATAGCAGCCCTTCTCTTACCCGGTGGAAGGACCGCGCATTGTCGATTTCTTATTCCATTAAATCCAAATGAACAATCAACGTGCAATATCAAACAAGGAACCCCGCTCGCGGAATTGATTGTTGTTGTAAACTTATAATTTGGGACGAAGCACCAATGATGAATAAAATCGCTTTGAGTCGGTGGACCAATGCATGCGAGATATTATGCGGCTCGAGAACCCACAAAATCTCCATGTCCCTTTTTGGAGGTAAAAACGCTGCGTTTTGGTGGGAATTTCGGACAAATCTTACTGTTGTACCCAAGGAACACGACAGACATTGTTAATGCCACAATAAATTCTTCCCACTTGTGGGATCATATTACTGATCCTCAAACCGACCAAGAATATGCGTCTTCAAAGTCTAGGACAAACGATGATTATTCTCGAGTTGGTTAAGTTTTCAATGGATATCAAGCATTGGAGACGGAACAATCGGAGAAGAAAGTGATGGTTACTCCACTATTGATATTCTCAAGATATTTTGCTCGAGGCAATCGATGATCCGATTGGAACTATTGTTGAAGATACCTATCCAATGTTTAGAGATGCCATTGATGATCCGACATATTTGAAGGAAAGAGCTATTTTGGTACCTACACTTGATGTTGTTGAGTCAATTAATCAATATATGACGTCTTTGAACTCATCCGAAGGTCAGACGTTTTTGAGTTCTGATAGACGTGTAAGTCGGATTCTAATGTTGATTTCTTACATGATCTTCACACGCCGGAATTCCTAAATGGTATAAAATGCTCCGGTGTGCCGAATCATGAATTGCATCTGAAGGTTGGGACTCTTGTTATGCTATTGAGGAACATCGACTATTCGATTGGATTGTCTGCGACAAGATTAGTGATTACGAGACTTGGCAAGCATGTACTTGAGTCTAAAATCTTAATCGGTGCCAATGTTGGTCATAAGGTGTTGATTCCCCGAATGACACTAACCCTTCGGACCCAGGATACCATTCAAGTTTCAGCGTAGACAATTTCCTCTAATTGTTTCATACGCAATGACCATTAACAAGAGCCAAGGACAATCTCTCTCCAATGTGGGTCTCTATTTGAAAAATTCGATTTTTAGTCATGGTCAATTATACGTTGCTGTATCTCGAGTTACGAATCCTAAGGGCTGAAAATATTAGTTTGTGGAGACGATAATTCGAAAAACAAATGACGAATAATATTGTCTACAAGGAAGTATTCCAAAATGTGTAATTATTTTTGTTTTGAGAGGAATGTGTAATTATTGAATGTATTTATTAACTTGATTTATTTTCTCGAGTTTGTATTCTTCAATTATACGTTCTTATTTATTTTAATCTTTGTATATACAAGTACTTTACATTCAACAACACATTTCATTACATCCCGTGCAAGGCCGCACGGTCGCATCTTAGTTACTACTAATAATAGTAATTGTCTAAATGAGGGCTTGAGAATCTAAGAACTAGAAAGCAATAATTAATCGACATTTTTATTTAATCTCAATCTTGGGGAAAACTTCTTTTACATTTTTCTGTTTCGAATGAAGTAAAAGTTTGTAATAATAATTTGATTTGGGGAAAATCATTGTAATTGGGTTTATCTCTCACTAATCTCGAGCTTGGGTAACTTAGTTGGAGCGACAAAGACTCGAACTCATTAGTCATTGGGGTGACTTTTAGCTATAAATCCTCTAATACTTAAACCATCTCGACTTAAACCTCTATATCCTAAGTTGTCGCACCTGTACAGACCTTTTCCATAGTTCGGGAAATCAAACCTGTCCTATCTACTGCTAAACCTCTAGTTTAGGGCCTCTCCAACCCACCAAAAAAACACCAAAACAAAGTGAAAATCAGTAATCCAACCGTGCGCCATTTTTTACGTCAAAATGAAGACATCTACAACGCTGCGTCATATTTTATTCATCCACGTTATCTTTTTGTATTTTTTTTTGTTTTTTTAATAGATTTAAGTTCTTTTATGTTTAAAAATTTAATGAAAATTCATTATCAATCCTATATATTTCAATATTATTAGTTTTGAAATACATAAATATTTTTAATAAAAATCTAATTTTATATTTTAGTAAAAGCATGTATATTTATTTTATATAAATATATAATTTTTAAATAAATTTAATTATTATAATTATATTGTCATTTATAATTACTTATTACATCATCAGAATTATTTTTTAATAATAAGTGTAAATATTAAATAATTTACAATTGGAAAAAGATTTTGATAAAAAAACAAGCATTATGTTACATTAGTTGACTATATCAATTGTATTATTAATATTTTTCTACTATAATATTTTTATTAATTATTTAGACTCTTATACATTTTATTATACAATATTATTTAAATATAATAATAAAATGTATTCTTTAATTAAATAAATAATTAGTTAAAATAACAAAAAATTAAAAAAAGTTGTATTGAAATAATAAGAAATTTTCATATTCCTTTTAGTGTAAAATTTAAATTAGATGGGTTGGAGATAGTTTTTAAGTATAGTGCAGAAATTGCACTATTTTAGTGCAAATTTACCATCTAAATCTATGAAACCTTTTCATTTCACATGATGATCATTTACGCAAATGTTTGACCTTAAAATTTAAGAAACTAATTAAAGATAAAAAAAAAACATTATTTATATTGATGATAACATTATGAAAATAAAGTTTATCATTTATTTGATTTACTTTTGAGGAAACAACATATGCCATGACCATGAAGCATTATAACGTTGAAGAATTTTACAAATACATATTTGTAGGAATTATTACTAAGTATTGGTCAGAAATATGAATGTCAATGGGTGGGATTTGGTCCGCCTTGACCCGCACTTCGATCCGATCCATTATATTAAAGTTGAAAACACTCGATTTAGAAGTGTCTAGCATCAGTAGCATATAAGATCTACTAGACCCATTAAACGCGCATATATCATATATTTACAATTATTTGTATGATTCCTTTTATGATATTACTACCAAAAATTATGTGAAATGAGATATTCTTACAATTTTATAGATATATTAATTGTCAAAATAAATCAAAATTAGGCGAACGACATGTATAAAATACTAAAAAAGTTTCATTATCAATAAAACAAACACAATACCCTAATATACACTACGTATATTAATTATACTGGTCGGGTCTTAGTAAACCTATTACTCGATCCCGGATATGCTCCGGATCCGGAATGCTTACCCATTAGGCCATTACCCATCTCATAACTATTTATTTGCCCTAATCTGCTTAAAATAAGGCGGGTCCGAGTCAAGTCCTGGTCTTACCCGAATCCATTGAGTCATTGACATCTAAAGCTGGCAAAAGCTTGGGTCGGGCCAATCCGGCCCTAGCCCATCGGGTCAATGCTCAAAATCGAATAGGACCGACCCGTCCCAAAAATCACTCACCGATATTTTCCTCGGCTCAACCCTGCCCAAGAAAAGTTTTTATGTGTAAAATGTGTCGGGCCAGATGGGCTACTCGGGCTGGGGCAAAATAGGGCCGACTTGGAACCTGTAAAAACATAGCCCACCCTAATCCAATTTTCAGACTGGTCGGGCCGACCCATTGGCTGACCCGAAAATTGATAGCTCTATTGACCTCCATGGTCAAAATGACAATATGGATATGACAAAATAAAAAAAATTCAGGGATTATTTGACAATAAACATTAAACAGAAACTCAAAAGGATGAAAACGGGATTTCCTTCCAACTCCTTATCAAAAGCTGCTAAAACCCCTCATTTCTCAACTCCACTCCACCGAAAGATGTTATCCTCAGCCCAAACCCCTCGCCTTCTCCGCTCCCCTACCACCACAACCACTACCCTCAAATGCTTCCATTCCTCCCCCATCCCCACCTCCGCCTCCACTCCGCCGCCGCCCTCCCAGATCCTCACCACTCGCAAATCCCTACTCTCACGTCAAACCTCCGCAGTGGACCTGGCCAAGTCCTTTCTCCACCGCCTCCGCCGCCACGAGCCCCAACTCAGCAGCTTCCTCCACGTCTCCCCTGACGAAACCGTTTTAAAACAGGCCGAGGAGTTGGATAACAAAATTAAAAACAATGAGGAGGTGGGTCCCCTGGCTGGGGTTCTGGTGGGAGTTAAGGATAATATTTGCACATATGATATGCCCTCAACCGCGGGGTCGAGGCTTTTGGAAAATTATCGGCCGCCGTTCGATGCCACGGTGGTGAGGAAGCTCAGGGAACGTGGAGCTATTGTTGTTGGGAAGACCAATTTGGACGAGTTTGGTATGGGGAGTACAACAGAAGGATCCGCTTACCAAGTTAGTTTCGTTTTACTTTTTTTTTCTTCTAGTAATTAATTTTGATTTTGGCATGAACTGGGATAGTTTTGTAGTGGAGATACGTGTTGTACATCTTAAGTAGAATTGTCGATTCTTTGCATTGAATTGATATTGTTAGCAGAAAGTTACAAGGAAGTTGCAAACTTTTAGGTATTTTATTGCATTTGCATAATGGTGTACTGCAATTAACGCACTTTATTTCCTGAGACGAACATTTCACAGCATTACCACGTGTCTGTAATCACTAATTGCAAGTCTTGGAATAGTTAAATAGTAGATAAATGTAATGGTGTGTTGGTGTGCAGTGCTTTATCATCCTGTATGCTGATTCACTGCCTGGACCTTGAAAGGAATTGAAATCAAATGATAAATATTTTCTAATTAGTAATTACCACATATAAAAGTGCTAAATAACTTTAAGTAACAGTCAATAGAGATCTGGTGACCATTAGTGCCATTCTATGGAGCCAGATATTGCAATGGTGGTCTATATGGCCGCTTTGAGTCATCATGTTTATTGATCAACTACCCAGATAGTGACTCACGAATCACGATAACTCCTGCATAATTGTTACCTTTACGATCCAAGTAATGTATCATGAATTAAATCACTACAAAGGTACCAGGAGGATTATATCTTGATGACATTGATGGACCTCCATTCATATGCCATTACGTTTTCCCCTCTTTTTTGCCCGGAGATGATAAATTTAAAAAGTGAATAATTAGCCCAATTACAATTTGTAACCGAATATGGTTTACTCAGGTGACGCATCTTCGTATTCGGGGTGACGGCTAATCCTTGGGATTTGACACGGGTACCAGGAGGGTCATCGGGGGGCTCAGCTTCAGCTGTTTCTGCTAGACAATGCATGGTGGCATTGGGAAGTGATACTGGTGGAAGTGTCAGGCAACCGGCGTCTTTCTGTGGCGTTGTTGGACTGAAGCCAACATATGGGTGTGTCTCAAGATATGGACTTGTGGCTTATGCATCGTCCTTGGATGTTATTGGATGCTTTGGTTCATCTGTTGCTGATGCAGGAATTCTCCTTCACACAGTTTCCGGTCATGATAAGTTTGATGCAACAAGTAGCAAACGAGTAATCTCTGAATCCCTAATGCTACATTTAAATCCAATTATATTAAATAAATTAGCGTCCAAAAATGAAAAGGAATTTTTAAGTGAATGGCTGTGGATGTGTAATGATGGAGCCATTTTTAGCTGCCTCCTAGCTTTTATTCACCTGAAATATCGAAAGGAAACCCTGGTCAAGTTCATATTTTTAACACTAGCGTTTACAGATCAGTAGATATACTGTAAAGAAAACTCATCTGTTAGGAACTGGTTCTAATCTCGTTGGAAGCTAAACCTTTTCAGGAAGTCCCCAACTATGCATCTCAGTTTGTTCCAATTGATTACTTGGAATCTAAACCCTTGAAAGGACTGAGAGTTGGTGTTATTATCGTGAAACCTTTGAAGATGGAGTTGATTCAGAAGTAATCTCTACTGTCCGTGATGCTGTTTCGCATTTGGAAGAACTTGGATGCACTGTGTCCGAGGTATCTTTTTCTCATTTATGTGTTAATATAATCATGTGTTTTTATCACTCCAGCATAATGTCAGTTTCTTCTTAGCACATTCAATTTGGATATTCAGGTCTCATTGCCATCATATTCTCTTGGATTGCCGGCATACTACATCCTTGCTTCATCTGAATCATCCTCAAATTTGTCGTTATGATGGTGTGAGGTAATGTTCTAGCCATTGTTTGTTTTATCATGTTATATATATACATATATATATATGGATATAGCGCGAGATATACGAAATGGGTTGTTGGTCTTGGGATTTTGCGCGTTGTGTTGGTGGTTATTGTGGGCTTCCAAGGTGGGATGGGTAGAAAATTTGAAAATATTTCAGACTGCAGAGAATAATCCTTTTCTGTTGATCAACCTGGTTATTTTACTTACCAATGGAAGTATTTTAAGAAATCTGCAGTTAACTTTATATCCATGCGTTGCAGATATGGAAACCAAGTTTTTGGTGATGAACTTAATTCTCTTTATGGGGATTCACGCGCACAAGGGTTTGGTTCCGAGGTGTGAAGAAACTTTAATTGAAATATTCTGTTCAGTATTCTCTGGGTTTCTAGTTTAAGCATGTGATTTGGGCAAACATTCTTCTTTTGTCATTCTCCACATATTTTTGTGGCTGAAAGGATTTTTTTTCCAATTATTGACTCTGCAACATTTCATTATGGCAGGTTAAAATGAGAATTCTAATGGGTACATATGCTCTTTCCGCTGGTTATTATGATGCATATTACAAGCGTGCCCAGCAGGTTTGACAATGGTTGCTCTGAGTTTATAATATCCATTATTAAGACAACTATAATAATGAAAATTGTACAGCATATTTTTATTTGGGTTTCTAGTAGGATAATCTGATCAACTTTGGACCTGGGAGTAATTTGGTTTAGAATTCTAATGGGTACATATGCTCTTTCTGCTGGTTTTTATGATGCATATTACAAGCGTGCCCAGCAGGTTTGACAATGGTTGCTCTGAGTTTATAGTATCCACTATTAAGACAACTACAATAATGAAAATTGTACAGCATATGTATTTGGGTTTCTAGTAGATAAACTGATCAACTTTGGACCTGGAAGTAATTTGGTTTAATTGTTTGTTGAAATTATATTCTGAAGATTGTGATGTGTCTTTTTTTTCTGACTAGATGCATTTTGTCATAAGAGAGAACATTGATTGAGTATGCTGGTGTTTCAGGTTAGGACTATAATTAGAAACAGCTTCAAGGATGCTTTGGACAAAAACGATATCTTGATATCTCCTGCTGCTCCATCTGTTGCTTATAAGATTGGTGCGACACTTATGATGTTTCACTTTTTCTGTGTGATGTGTTGTTGCCACATGTCCTCTTTCCATCATTTTTTATGTTTTTTAGGATGCATTTGGAAGTGATCCTAATATAACTGGTAATATGTCCAGGTGAGAAGAAAAATGACCCGTTGGCCATGTATGCAGGAGACATAATGACTGTGAGTCTTTATATACCTTTCATTACTTTGTATTATCTTTTTTCATTGGCCCTTGCTGTCCATTTGTTTTGAAAACCTGAGAAGCTTAATTCCCTTTTTGGTCCTCCTGCAATCTCTACTGTCCACAAGTTACAATAGCAATTCTAGAGCCTGGCTGGTGGCATAAATTGAAAAAGAAGGATTTTAGGTCGTAGACTTCTTTTAACCAGACACACTAAAGGATGATGCATTTTCAACGTAGATCGTGACCGTGCCAATTTAAAATGTTTGTCACACACTTTTCCAACTGTTTATCTACCATCTCTTCTTAAAAATCAGTTTTTCCTTTGGGGGTTTAGTTGCTTGCAACCTTATCTTTTATCGGCCTGTGAGGTTGTGCAAAAGTCACTAAAAGAGGTTTATATGCTTCTATGGGATCTCGCTCTCCATCTACAGTCTCTTTTAGCAGCTAGAGCAGGAAAATATTTTTCCGTTTTGCACTGACAAAAACTGTTGTTAGATGAGCAAAAAAGTTGAAAACAAAGGCATCTCCATGGTGATGGCAACTCAAAATTTGTGCTGCACACTTGCTTCTCCTGTTTCTTGGAATATTTTTTTTCCCTTGAAGTATCTACTCGAAAATTGCATGGTGATTTTGGTTTGCTGATTCTTTCCTGTGATTTTATAATTTGATGCAGGTCAACGTGAACTTGGCTGGTCTGCCTGCACTGGTTTTACCATGTGGATTTGTTGAAGGAGGGTCTGCTGGCCTGCCTGTTGGATTTCAAATGATTGGAGCAGCATTCGATGAGGTAGGCCCGAATATTTTATTTTGTGTGGAGGTTGTCCAGTGCTTGGTTATTTTTCTTCCGTTGCTCTAGTACACTTGGCATTATAAATTTTTATCATCTCTCTTTTCTGGTATGTCAAAATTCAAGGACAACAAGAACTGTGTGTACGAATTACGATGAATTGCACAAATTTGATTTTTGCCTTAAATTACAATGGTTTCATTCATAACCAATATCTCACTGGTGGGACGCCCATGAATCTGATTTCGGCTTCAATAGTCCATTCTTGCCCAACCTAAAGTAGTTATGAATTTTTTCTTCATTTCTATTTTTTCCTAAAAGAAAAAAGTGTATCTGAGTTTGTGTCGGAATTGCTGATGTGAAAATATGATAAAATCAACTTAAGTGGACTTGAATTGATATATTAAGTACCATTATCCTTGTCTTTTGATGAATATAATCCTAAATCTTATTGCAGGAAAAGTTGTTAAAAATAGGGCACATCTTCGAGCAAACTCTTCAGGGTTATTCGTTCGTCCCTCCACTCGTAGCTGATGAATGGACTTGTTAATTACCCTTCAGTAATAGCAATTGCATGAAGGGAAGCAAAAACTTGGTAGGGCTTCTCAAGCAAGAATGAGAATTGGCCTTCCTCAAAAAAAAGAAAGAATGAGAATTGGCAGGTTCACCTTTGCCAACAGAATCATGCTGAAGAATAACTGCGCGGTAATTTCTTTGGTAAAAGCCATTTAATTTCGGGTGCAAGAATGTAACAAAATTCATTTCTTTGTCCTAAAATATGCCGAAATCGAGGGTGTTAGGGGTGGCTGGGTGACTATGGCAGTACCCAAAAGTTTCTTTTCAATTTGGCCTTACATGAGTAGCTTTCACAATATTGATTGTTGTGAACCAAATATTCTAACTTAACCAAACAAGCCCTAAATATATTCGTGTATAGAGGGCTCAATTTGAAAGCAAAACTTATCCGTTTGTCGATTGTGAAGGATTTTTTTGAAGGATTAATGGAATGGAGCTTTGATTTAGCGGATGCATGCATGTTATTGTGGAATGTTTGCTTTTTCAAACTCATATATTATGACAAAGTGATTTAAATACAAATGCCTTTTTGGCGTCTCTTGTTTTTAATTAAATTGAGAAACTATAAATTTTCTTATCATCAAAATTAAGGGTTGCGACCAATAATATAGATGGAATTTCGAGATATAAAAAGTTTTATAATTTAGTTAAACCTCATAGGAGGTGAATGCCATTATTTATCACCTAAATATAATCAAGGACCACTTATTTTTCTTTTTTCACCAATAGTAAAAAGGATATTAAATAATATATAAGAAAAACTTCATGTTAAACTGGGCCTCGTTAATCAAAGTTCGTGAGACGGGTCTTCACCAAAATCTGCTGTGCAATTCTGAAACATTACATTGTGGTAATTTTGCAAATTTCCTACTCCGTTGGATCTCTCTTCACGCTAATAGCCAAAGGCCCAAAGCCACGTGCTTCATGTTAAGCCTTTCCTCCTGTAACATATTAACGTCAAATTTGATATAGAATATGGGCCTAGAAAAGTCACTACTTAGTTTTCCATTATATTCCCTGTCAAAATATATATATTTTCAATAACAAGCTAAACACAAATATTGAATTAAATACATTAACTAAGATATATATTTATCATGAACTCCTAAATAAAATTTAAATTTTTTAAAAATTATTGACTATTTCCTTTAAAATTGTTATATTTTACATTAAAATTATTAATTATTATTCTTTTCTAAAATAAGACTTTTTAATCGAAAAAGTGATGTATTAGTTTGTATTCAAAAAGTATTACTTTATATTCAAAAGTATTACTTTTTTGCTGGACAAGTATTACTTACTATATCCTTTAAAATTATATAATTATTCCTTAAAAAATTTTGCTATTTAATTAAAAATTATTTCTTATTAACCCCTTTAGGAGTATTAATATTTTCTTGAAAAGTATCATTTTTACTCGAAAAATATTACTTTTTATTGTAAAAGTGTTACTTATTACATCTTTTAAAATTATACTATTTCCTTAAAACTGTTAAGTTTTACTTGAAAAGTAATATTTTTTACTTAAAAATTATTTCTTATTTATCCCTTTAGGAGTATCAATGTTTACTTGAAAAGTATCATTTTTTACTCTCAAAGTATTACTTTTTATTATAAAAAGATTACTTATTACATCTTTAAACTTATATACTATTTATTTTAAAATTGATACTTTTTAATTGAATTGTAATATTTTACTTAAAAATTATTTCTTATTTATCCCATTAGGATTACTAATTTTTCTTGAAAAGTATCATTTAACTCAAAAATTATTACTGTTTATTGTAAAAGTATTACTTATTACATCTTTTAAAATTATATACTATTTCCATGAAATATATTACCTTTTACTTGAAAATTAATACTTTTTACTTTAATATTATTTCTTATTAATCCCTGTAGGAGTATTAATGTTTACTTGAAAAATATAATTTTTACTTGAAAAGCGTTGCTTTTTTATTGTAAAAGTATTACTTTTACTATAGGAAAACGTATATGTTTTCAAAGTAGCAAAACTGATATTATTTACTTGTAAAATTATATAGAATCTTGTTTAATGAAAAGTATTACATGTTGAATCGAAAATATTACATGTTGAACTGAAAATTATTAAAATTTTAAGTGAAAAATATTATACATTTAAGTGAAAAGTATTACGTGTTTGAACTAAAAATAAAAATATTACAACTTTAAGTGAAAAGTATACCCATTTAATTCTGGTTCAAATTCAATAGATGTACCCACAAATCTTCTTGTTTAACCCATTCAATTCCTAAGCAAAGAATAAGAAAAATGTATAAAAACACATATTGATTTAGTAGTGGATGTATTATCGAGGAGATTCTCAATTTCTCATGTTATAATTGGTTCTATTTTTGTCATAGTGGGATGATTTGTTGGTCAACAATAACATTTTCCGCTTGATGATGGAAATGTTATGCGAGGAATGTCGCCTTGAAAGTGTTGGTGTGCAAGAATTTCTCGGGCGGAATATGTAAAATTCACCTCATCTATTGTCTTTTTTTTTTAGTATTTCATATATACATGCACAATTTGTATTGTTTTATTCCCTGGTTGAAATGAATTATATATATTTGTTTAGGATGGAAGGAAGTTATCTTAATGAGATCATGTGGAATTAGTCATCCCGTGAACCTCCTAATGTGAAAAATCAATGGCCGCCTCACAAGTTTTTGTATGTATATTATTCACAAACCTTGCGGATAGAAAGAGGGAGACATTATAGAAAGAGAGAGAGACCGGCGCACCGTTGTTGTTACTCTGCGGGTGAGTATGGATTTAAAATTGAATTTGGGTATTAGGGCTCCGTCTCACGGATTTAGATCTGTGAGACCAATGACGAAGCCAGAAATTTCGGGTAGGGGAGCCCAATTAATATTAAGATGGATAGAGTTCGTCGGATTTTCGGCTACTTTTCCAAAATAGTAACCATGTTTTCTTAGACATTTTTAGTTCAATTTTTCACTTTGTCTTTTTTCATTTCTATGGACCGAAATGTATAACATCAATTTTTGAAATATAATCAAGTACCTCACCACAGAACACAAGAAGTGTATGACCGTGTCAAAATGACTAAAAAATATGTTTTCAAAAATTATGACTATTTTTTATTTTTACAAAACGTATGTGGACAATTTGTCCATTACAATATATAAAATGAAAAACAATACATCAAATTTGAAATAAGTGGAAGTTTTGATAAGTCATTATATTAATTCAATTACATCTTAATATTCAAAAATAAATAACAAAATACAATTACATCAATATACCAAAAAGGACAAATAGAGACACAAGAGAATAATGCAAAATTCAAGATAAAGTTTATGTCGTAGTTTAAAAATGTAGAAAATTTTAAGAAAAGGGATAAAATGACTAAGATTCATATTTTTCAAGATTTACAAATCAAAATAGGAAAAAAAAAGGAAGGAAATATAATTGAAGACATTTATTTTTCCATTTTTTATTTATTTTAAGATAAAAATATGAAATGACCAAAATATCCCAACTTTTCTTTTCAAAATTTGAGGGGGACACTGGCCCTTAGTAACTTCGTCTATGCGTGAGACGGTCTCACAAGAGACCTACTCATATATTAATGGTTTATTCCCAAGTATGTATTCGTGCAAAAGGAATGTACACATTACACATACATAAAAGGCTAATTGTGTTTTAGATAGTGGTTGAGTGGTTAAAACTCTATATTTGATGCTCATCATCTCTCCATTTCCAGATTTATACTGAAAAAAAAAAAGATTAGTCGTGCCAGGATGAAAAATTAATAATTTACAACAAGTTTATAAACTTTTAAAAATAAATTTTATAGAATTTTACATATTTTTCTCGAATTAAAGAGATTCCTCACTTATTTTTAGAATCTTAACAAACTCTTTTAACTATAAGTCTATAACTACATAGATTATAAAATTACCATTACATTAGGGGTGTGCACCGAATCGAATTCCGAATACTTCAACTTCCTCGAATCGAATTAATCGAATGGAATTTTTAAAACCTCAATTCGAAATTCGATCCTAATTCGATTAATTTCGAATCGAGTTCAGTCGAATTGGATTTGTCGATTTTCGAATCGAATCCGAGTCAATCCAAAAATCCAAATGTGTCAATAACAAAACTATATTGTTACTTTATTATAAAAACTAAAGAATAAAATATTTTCAAGGCTGAAATCTATTAAAATCAAAAGTATATTGTTCTTTTTTTTGAAATAAAAATATATTGATCTTTTAGGTTTAAACACATCATATGACAATTCAAAAACTCACAAAAATGCTGAGACTTTGAAATGAGATTGAATTGTGAAACACTAAAACTGGCTATGGCCAATATTATAATTCTACTGCCACAATTTTACTATAATAGTAATGTGAAATAAATGTTGTTTATACACCAACTAATTATATTGTTTCTATTTGCATATGTAATTATATATGTATAATGTTTAAAATATATAATATATAAATTAAATTTGGATTATAATTGAGTTTGAATCAGTTCACGAATTCGAATTGAAATACGAATACGAGTCGATATTCAAATCGAATTTACTCGAATTAGGATTTTTGAATAGAATTCAAAAAAAAATCCCCAATTCGTTATTCGATTCGAATATTCATATTTGAAATTCGAGTTGATTCGAAATTCAAAAATTCTAATTTGAAATTAAGATTCGAATCCGAGTCGAATCGAATCTCGAATTGAATAGTGGATCTTCATCTTACTAGTCTTCAGCTGTGAAGTGGATATTTCTCTCTCTAGGGGAGTGTGTTTGTTCCCGCCGGGGAGTTTCAAAATTTGTCATGTTCCATTGGTTTTTGTTCCTCTGGTCGATGCTAGGGTTTTGTTGTTCTCTTTCTTCCTTGTCTTCTCTGTGTCTTTTTCTGGTTTGCTTTTGAGTTTCTTCTATCTTTCTTGTTGTTTCTTTGGTTTGTTTGTGCTCTGGTGTTTGTGCAGGTCTTGAGCTCAAAGGTTTGGGTGTGCGGTGAACGGGGATTCGGTCTGATAATGGATAGTGCTGTGGTGGAGTGCTTGAAGAGGTTTTCCCTGACAGAAGAGGAAAAAGGAGGGGTAGTGCTTGAGGACTCAGATGTAGTTAATGGTATTGAAGAGAGCAAGAGAAGTCTTTATGGCAAGATACATGGAAGTAAGAAAGCCAACTTCTCTGGTTTAAAGTTAACCTTACAAGGAATCTGGGCTACGAAAGCTACATTCCAAGTAAGAGAACTGGGCTTTAATCTTTTCCAGTTTGTGTTTCGATCGTTGGAAGATAAAGACAGAGTGTTGAATAGCAGGGTGTGGAATTTTGACAATCAATACTTACTTCTGAAGGACTGGGACGGGAAAGCTAGAATCCAGGAAACAGATTTCTCTTTTGTGAGGTTGTGGATTCAGATTTGGAATATTCCTAACCATTGGATAACCATGGAAACAGGAATGAAAATTAGTAAATTATTTTCTGAAACACAAGATGTGTTTATTCCTGACACGGGCAGCTCGAAAGGAAGGATGATTAAGATTCTTAGCTCCATCGATTTAAATAAACCCCGCTGAGAACATATATTACACTTTGGGGGATTCGAAGGTTTGGGTGGACTTTAAGTACGAAAATTTGATTGGGTGTTGTTACTATTGTGGGATTATAGGACATATTGAGAGATGATGCCAGGGTAGGGAAAATGATTTAAAAAATGGAAGTCTTAATGAGGGACAATATGGAGAGTGGATTAAGGCGGAGGAAGGGGTGATGCATACTAAAAAATCTATGGTGCAGCCTGAGAAAAGCAGAGAGAAAGCCCCACAAAAACTATAGAATATGGGTGTGGAGACAATTATAGACCAGGGGAATAAAAATATAGAAATTATAACTGAGGAGAACAATGACTGCAACATGCAGGCTCATGGGAGTTTGAGTGAGACTAGTAATTTGAGTGGTATGATCCAAAGCGAGGGAGTCGCTAGGCAAAGAGCATCGAGTGGCTATAATGGTCCCAGTGGTAAGAGATAGGGAGAAGGAAATGGGTCAGAATCAGAGTCAGGTGAAAGGGTAGACCTCCATTGCAAGATATTTCACTAGTAAGTAATGAGAACATCAGAGAGGTAGTGTCTGCTAGTGGAAAGAAGAGAGGCAGCAAAATAAGAGGAGGGGGATATATGGCGGTTAGGCAGTCCAAGGGTGGTGTGGAAAACAAAGAGAATCTCAGCTCTATATCTGTGGGATCCAAAAGATGTAGGTCCCTTCTTGATGAGTTCTATGAGGAAATTGAAGCAGCCTCTACAGCAGTGGAAGGAAAGAAACAGAAAGTGGATAGAGAAATTAATGGGGATGACTTTATGGTGGAGGAAGCCAGCCTAAATTGGCCCCAACCCCCCCAATGAATGCTATGGTGTGGAATTGTAGAGGTTTGGGGGGACCCTCTACAATTTCCCAAATCAAGGAAAGTATGAGACTCCACCTCCCGGAGTTTATGTTTTTCAGTGAAACAAAAAAGAAAAAAACATTTGTGGCTACTGTTTGTAGGAATTTAAAAGTGCAAGATAGATGGTTTGCTGTGGATCCAGTTGGTCTCAGTGGGGGATTACTTTTGTGCTGGACTAGTAGAGTTACTATTAAACAAATTTTGAGTAACAGTTTCTGTTTGGAAGTGGAGTATGGGTTGTCTGACTCCCCTGAGGTAGGATGGATCATCTTTGTGTATGCAAGCACTAATCTTTCAGAGAGAAAATACCAATGGGAATTTCTTAATGATGGCAAGGGTAGATGGGGGTCTAAGTGGATCATGATTGGAGATTTCAATGATATCTTGAGAAGTGAGGAGAAGAAAGGAGGTAGAACCAGGACTGTTTCTAGCTTTGCTGGCTTCAAGAAATTTGTTGGGGATATGGGGATGGGGGAAATGAAGTTTACTGGCTATGAGTACACTTGGTCTAACCTAAGGGAGGGTGAAGGCTTTGTTGAGGAAAGATTGGATAGGGCCTTTGCCTCCCCGGAATGGATGGTTGAACGCCCTAAAGCTCTTGTCCTGCACATCTTGAGACATGCTTCAGATCATCAAATGCTAATTGTGGTTTCAGATCCAGATAAAAGCAAGAGCATGAGGAGATTTACCTTTGATAGAAGATGGGTTGGGATGGATGGTGCTGAAGAGGTTGTGAAAGTGGGATGGATGACTCAGGTTGTGGGCACTCCAATGTTCCAGCTGCAAAACAAAATAAAAAGCTGTAGGCTGAAGCTTCTCAGTTGGAATAGAGGCAATACCTGTAATGCTGCATCTGTTATCAAAGAAACTTCTGAGGCTATGAATAAGATGTGTGAAGAGGGCCATAAGAGAGATTGGAAAAGGTGGGAGATGCTTCAAGGTGTGCTGAATAAGGCCTATGCTAATGAAGAACTTTTTTTGGAAACAGAAGTCAAGGAATCAATGGATGAAAGAGGGTGACAGAAACACCAAATTCTTCCATGCTTGCACAATCCAAAGACAGAAATTCAACAGCATTGAAAAGTTAGTTTCAGCTCAGGGGGTGGTTTGTGAGACAAGAGAGGAGATTGAGGGAGAAATTACTGACTTCTATCAGGCCTTGTTTACATCCTCAATGCCAGCCACTGATGCTACATTATTAGATGGAATCCCTTGCTCAATTTCTCACACTCATAACCAATGGCTCTCAAGATCTGTGGAAATGCAGGAAATCAAAGAAGCCCTATTCTCTTTGAATCCATTTAAGGCCCCGGGGCCCGATGGTATGACTCCTTATTTTTTTCAACAGTATTGGCATATTGTGCATGTTGATATTTGTAGAGTTGTTAGGAAATTCTTTGTTGCCACTAAACTTTTGAGGAGCATGAATCATACTCTTGTTACCCTTATCCCAAAAGTAAAAAATCCTTCATCTATCTCACACTTCAGGCCTATTAGTTTGTGTAATACCGTGTATAAAATCATCTCAAAAATCTTGGCTAATAGAGTCAAACCTTGTCTTAAGGATTGCATATGTGACCTTCAAACTGCTTTTGTCCCCGGGAGACAAATTCTTGATAATATCATTATGGCTCACGAATGTTTTCATTTCAATAACAATAAGAGAAAAGGGCTTAAAAAATTCATGGCTATTAAGTTAGATATGGCAAAGGCATATGATAGGGTTTAATGGGGTTTTCTGAGGGATGTGATGAGGAAGATGGGGTTCTCTATGAAGTTCATTTCTTGGATTTTGGCTTGTGTGGAGTCCTCTTCTTTTTCTTTTCTTGTTAATGGTGATGCATGTGGGTACATTACTCCTTCTATGGGGATTAGGCAAGGAGACCCTATATCTCCTTATCTTTTTCTTATTATTTCTGAAGCTTTCTCAAACCTTATTATCCATGCTAACAGATGTGAGCTTCTTAAGGGTATTAGAATTGCCAAATCTGCACCTGTGATTAGCCACCTTTTCTTTGCTGATGATGTTCTTTTGTTCTGTGAAGCAAGCTGTGATCAGGCTCAGAATTTTGCCTCTGTGTTAGATAGATATTGCAATGCCTCTGGTCAGAAAATTAATTTTGAGAAATCATCAGTGTTTTTTAGCAGGAACACTGAGGATAGGGAAAGAAAGGATGTTTGCATTTGTTTGAATGGTATGCAGGAGCAGAAGAAGATCAAACACTTGGGGCTACCTATTACTGTGGGTAGAGCAAAAAAAGAGGTGTTCAGTTATGTTGTGGAGGTGGCTAGAAGTAGAGTTCAAAACTGGAAGACAAATTTTCTCAGCCTGGCAGGTAAGGAAATCCTTATCAAATCAATCCTTAGTGCCTTGCCTAATTACATTATGTCTTGCTACAAGTTGCCTAAAGGTGTTTGTGAGGATCTTGATAGGGTAATCTCCAAATTCTGGTAGGGTAGTGGGATAGAGGGTCAGTCTAAAATTCATTGGTTGAAATGGGAATTTCTTACAAAGCCAAAGGAAATGGGAGGTATGGGGTTCCATGATGTTGGTTTGTTTAATGATGCTCTACTTGCAAAACAAATGTGGAGGATCATTACACAACCTAACTTAATGGTATGTAAACTTCTCAAAGCTAGATATTTTCCTAAGGGAGGGCTCATCAATACCATCGTAAAACCAAAGATTCTTGGATGTGGAAAAGTTTTTTGAAGGCTAAATATGTTCTGAATGAAGGAATGAGGTTCCATATTGCCAATGGAAAATCTGTTAGAATCTGGGAGATCCCCTGGCTCCAGAGATTCTATTCAGCTATTCCTATTGGTAATGAGAATGCTAAGGAGGCTGTGGTTTGGGTGAGTGAGCTCATTAAAGAGGGTGGCGGTAAATTTGGGATGTTGAGTTGATTGAGAAATTATTTAACCATCATGAAGCTAGAGCCATTTTGGACACTCCAATTCAGTTCCAGAAGGAGAGAGACAGAGCTGTTTGGACACTTACATCTGATGGTCAATACTCTATTGGGTCAACCTATAAGAGCCTTTGTGACTCTAAATGGAAAAGAAGTGACAAACAAGGGCATTTATGCAAAGGCAGGAAGAGCAAGATGTGGAAGAAAGTATGGAAATTGAAAGTTAAGAATAAGTTGAAACACTTTATATGGAAATACATCCATGGCATCTTGCCTGTCAAGACTCTACTTGATATGAGAGGTATGGAAATGGATTGTATTTGTGGCTGGTGTGGGGATGGGGTGGAATCTGTTGATCATGTGCTGTTTCATTGTGATAGAGCAAGATTAGTATGGAAATTTCTTTGTTAACTGAGATGGTATCTATCATGAGAGGCTTAGTGTTTGTGAGTGGTGGCAAACTGTCAGCTCATTACCATGTGATCCTGCTGTCAAGGATATGATACACTTATCAACATACATCCTGTGGTGGCTTTGGAAAACCAGAAATTCTTGGATCTTCAAAGGTGAAAAAATCTTAAATTAACGCGCTTTTGGCTCTAAGGGAATGGACTGAATTTGATGATGTGGTGTGACATGTATATGAAGATGTGTTAATAGGGGTTTATGCCCAGTGTTATCCTTTCTTCCTTTTTGAACAGATTATGTAGTTTGATAGCTGTTATGGACCTTAGTATGTAGATTTGCATATTAGACTATTTTGAGTTTGGTTTCTTGCCCCTGTGTGGTGGCTGTTTCCCCCTAGTCCGTGGGACTGACGGTGGCTTAGGACAAGTGTGTCCCGGGTTGTAAAGTGCTCGATTGAGTTATTCTTTGGTATAAATCTATCGCTTTTGGAGAAAAAAAAAGAATCTCGAATTGATTCAAAAAATGAACACTCCTACATTACATACTGGTAAACCCATCATTTTCGTGCTATTACAGTATTACTGGTCCACGTGGCAAATATACAAATTATGCGTAGGCCAATGACTTGGCAACAATTTTAAATTTTTGTTTTCAGGAAATTTGTAACCTCGAACGGCATTTTCTCTGTTAGGGGATATTTTAGATATGATTAACCCATTGAATATTTATTAGACAAATCCATTGAATTCAATCAACACACATACTATTTCATAATAATTTTCTTGAAATTACTGAAACCACCTATTATCTATCTATCTATATATATATATATATATATATAGGAATATGATCAAATGAGACCACATAATTAGAGTGAGACAGTGTGGACTAATCCTGGCCACAAATCTGTAATTATAGATGGTTAAGATTTACCCAATTTAATAAATATTTTTGATTTATTTTAAATCTGAAAAAGACAGATTGGTCATTTTAGTTTTTACCCCAATTATGTGGTCCCCCAATCCCGTTCATCCCATTTCATCCCTCCCAAGGAGGTTTTGACATTCTCACGCCATTGTTACTTTTTTGTTTTTTTGAAGAACTCACGCCATTGTTGCTTGAAAGTGATGATGAACCAAAAACTGATTGAGATGGGATAGAAGCTGCCAAACTATTATTCGACCAACTTGGTTTTTCTAAACTCTTGGTGAATGAGTCTTTCTCTAATATATTTGTGCCTGAACTTAAAGCAGATGCGGGATTGACGGGGATTTTAGAGCCAAAATCACCGGGGCAAAACCGTATTCGATCCCCTTATTAATCCGGTATAAACATTACCACCTCAATATAAAACGAGTCGACAATATGCTTGATTCGGGATGGTGGAGGAGTTAGCCGAGTATTTTGTTGAAGAAGGCGATCGAAGTCCGGAGTTCGAGAGATATTTTTGGGGTTTTAGAATAAAGGATAGGATTGAGGATTGGTGAAGAAGACGATCTTTGATGTGGAGAAACCGAGGGCCTACGAGGAGGTCACATTACGATTAATGTACACTTATATGTTTTTCGATGTATACTTAGATGTGTTTTTTGTATAAGTAGTTAATTTTTATGTATGTATTTATGTTGTTGTATACTTATGTTTTTTGTTGTATACTTATATGTATTTTATTGTGTACTTATATGTATTTTGTTGTATACTTATATTTTTGTTTGACAATTGTAATATACAAAGACAAATATGTTAAATATACAACATAATATTGTTAAATATACAAGTAAATATATGCTAAATATACAAAGACAATAATGAGCGTGATTTTTTTTTCTCTCTCTATAATTGATTTACTTAATCCACGGTCACCACATGTTAATGATTGTGATTCTCTCTCTATATAATTGATTCCTTGATTCACAAAGTCCCACATATTTTTATTTGACCATTTTAATATGAAGTAAAATTATGCTAAACATATAGTAAAATAGTGTTAAGTATACAGCAAATCACTAATAAATGTACAACATACTGTATGACAGAGCACATGTGAGATTTTTCTCTCCGGTAGCGATTTTTTCTCTCTCCCCACGTGATTTTTTCTCCCCATAATAACTGATTCCATTTTTGGATGGTCCCACACATGTTTGTTTTGACAATTATACCCTTATTTTGCCTTAATTAAATGTTTAATGTAATTTAAACCCCTATTTATCTTAGCCATTGATATAGATAAGGGAATGTTGAGATGAGTCCACATTGTCTCACTCTAATATGTGGTCTCATTATATCCTCCCCTATATATATATATATATATATATATATATAAAGAGACTATTCTTAGAATGTTAACTCATGATTTTCCCGCCCATTTTTTGGTTTCTAAAAAAAATAATAAAAAATCTTTAAGAAAAAAAGTAATAAAAATCTATGGAAAAATAAGAAGACATAAATATTCGTGTTTTCATTATTTTTGATAGTCGACTTTCTTTCAATAAATCACTTTTTAAAGTTATTCATTAAATTATTCAAAAAAGCTTATATATTAAAAATAAAGTTATTTAAATCAGGTTTCTAAATATGTGTGTGTACTACATTAAATTATTATATAAATATATATATATATATATTAAATTTAATAACTTTGTCATTTTAGATCTATTTTTGACTAATAATATATATGATTAATCTTATTTTTACAATCTTCGATTTGACATCAATATTGCATATATAAAATAAAAAAATAAACATAATAAATAAAAATATATAAGATTTATTTTCTCATTATTTTGTAAAGTGCTTTAAAATTTATGCATTCGGGCTATTGTACATCAATGTTTATGTAGTTGTTAATTGAACTTATCCAATTTCTTCATAATTATATAAAATTGTATTTAAGTTGAATAAATTCAATCAAAAAAATACTTATTTTAATTGAAGAATACATGTCAAACTATGTATCCAAATATTATATATATTAAATATATCCATACATATCATTTGATATATTAATGTAAGAAGAAATTAATTTTTATTTAATATAAATTTATATTTATAATAGTTTTTATATATGAAAATTTATTTTTACATTTTTAACGTACTTTTCACGCTAATAGAAATTATTTTTTATATTTATCAGTGTTTTTTGATATTCAACTTTTAAAGTTGTACATTTGGACTATTAGATATGAATTTGTCTGTTTGATATTTTTTTTTATATGTGTGTATATATAAATTTAAAATAGTTTTTATTTTTTGAAATATTTTTTTTCCCATAAAATTATGTTGCTAAATACAATATGATTTTTGTTTAATTCCTTTAATAATTCTAACAATTTTTCAACTTTATAAACTCTAAAAGATATTGGAATATGAAAGACTTTATTATTGATTGCATTTAAAAACAATAAATATTAAATATTTGCAATTAATTTTTTTAAATTTTTTACTTTCTTACAGATAAACATGTTAAATATATAGATACAATTCACATTCACAAAAAAATTAATATCAACCAAATATATTGTATTTAAAAAGTTTTTTTATAGTTTATAATACTTTTTTTTATATTATTTAATTATATGATCTATAATTAATTTTTTTTATATCTTAAATATTTATTAAAGTTATAAACTTTTTGCGGTCACTAAAAATTATAAAAATACAGTTTGTGCATCACACGGTCTGAAAAACTAAATATGAGAACCCAAATATAACATAATAATTGAAAAATCCAAATTAATACAATACAAACCCCAACAATAAATTTTCAAAAATTTAAAAAAAATCAAAAGTTTAAAAATCGACTTAATAACGTGAATAAATAAAATAAATTGACAAAATCCGCAAAAAATAAAAATATCTCCAAAATAATCAATATAATAAAATCGGTAATATCACCAAAACTATATTTTTATTGTCTCATATTTCCTGAATCGATATACTTTGTTCTCCTACAGATACGAGATGAATTTGGAAAATAATTTTGCATCCAAATTTACTACTACAACATTTGCAAAAAATTATGACACATATTTTCATACTTATTAGGAATCTAAACATGACTAAAACGAAATGAGCAATGAAGGTGCACTGTGCATTTTTTAAAAAAAAAGTTTTCAAAGATTGAACACAAATATATAGGCTTGAATGTATTTTTTTATGATTATGTGGTATGATATTTTTTCATTTTCAATTTTATCAATAAAAACATTAAATACTATTTAATTTTTTGCTTATTGTTTGACGCTATATTAAAATTATCGCAATGCAAGAGATATAATTCGTAGAAATATTGGGAAAATGCACATCTCATATTATAAAATGAATGCCCGACAAATATACACTCATGCATCGCACGGGCAAAATACTAGTATATATAATAAGAGACTATTCTTAGAATAGTAACTCTTACATTTCCCGCTCTTTTTTCACTTTCTAAAAACAATAATATTTTTTGATTTTCAGACTAAACTAATAAAATGAGATTTTATTATATATGGTGATCAACTTTCCTTAAATAAACTATTTTTTAAAGTTATATAAAAGATAGAGTTATATAAGTTTTCCAAATCTGTGTGTGTACTGAATTAATTATTATATTTGTCTTTTTCTTTTTATTTTAAACTTTAATAATTTTTTCCGTTTTATATCCATTTTTGACATATAATATATCAAATTAATCATCTTTTTACAAACTTCAGTTTAACACATATATTGCATATATAAAATAAAAAAAATAAACATAATAAATAAAAATATTATATATGATATATTTACTCATTATTTTATAATGGACTTTAAAAATTATGCATTTGAGTTACTGGATATCATTTGCATATTCATGTATTTTGATTATCTATAAATATATATAGTTTATATTTGAGTTTATCTCATTTCTTCATAATTATATGGAATTGTATTTAAGTTGAATAAATTCAATCAAAAAATATTTATTTTAATTGAAGAAAATATCTCAAAATATGTATCCAAATATTATTTATATATATATATTATATTTATTCATACATAATGTTACAATTATATATATTCATGTAAGAAGAAACAAAAACTTTATGTAATATACAATTATATTCATAATAATGTATATAGAAAACTACTTCTTATATTTATTAACATACTTTTCATATTAATAGACTTTTTTAATACTTATCAGTGTATTTTGATATTCAACTTTTAAAGTTGTACATATTGACTGTTAGATATGAAGTTGTTTGTTTGATATTTTTATGATATATGTACATATATAAAAATAGAATAATTTTTATTTTTTGAAATATTTTATTTTCTCCTAAAATTATATTGCTAAATATGATACAAGATTGTTGTTTAATTTCTTTAATAATTCTAACAAGTATTTAACTTTTTAAACCCTAAAAATATTGGAATTTGAAATGACTTTATTGTTGATTGTATTGAAAATATAATAAATTAATATTTCTCATTGGGAAATTGTATTTTTTTCCAAATATTTACTTCCTATAGATAAACATGTTCAGTAAATAGATACAATTTACATTCACAAAATTTATTATCAACCAAATTTATTGTCCTTAAAGATTTTAATATAATAATTTATATTTATATTGTTTAATTGTATTATTTATAATCAAATTAATTAAATTTATATTTTAATTATTTATTGAAATTTGAAAAATTTGCAATGTACAAATACAATTCGTGGATCGCCCATCCCGAAAAATACCAAATATGAGAACTCGAATAGAACATAATAATTAGAAAATCCAAATAGTACAATACACATCTCCACAACTAAGTTTCAAAAAAATTAAAAATTGACTTGATATCATGAATAAATAAAATACATGGTAAAATCGGCAAAAAATGAAAAATATCTCCAAAAAATAAATCTAATGAAAACAATAATGTTGCCAAAACTATGTTTTGTTGACTACTATTTCATTAATTATTGTACTTAGTTCTCCTATTATCTTATATACACGTGTTAACTTTTTATTTATTTTATAATGAGATTTTACAAAAAGTTTTGCCACCAATTTACACATACAAGCAATTTTGGAAAATAAATTTTCATCTGAATTTACTACTATGACCTTGAAAAAAGGTGTGACACCAATTTTCACACTTATTAAAAATCTAGACATGACTAAAATGAAAAAAGTGATGTAGGTGCGCCTGTGTTGTTCTATAAAAAACCACTTTTCGATGATGGAACACAAATACGCAGCCTTGATTGTATTATTTTTTTGACTTTATCAATAAAAAAATTAAATAATATTTCATGTCTATTGTTTGATGCATATCAAAGTTAATATAATTCAGGAGATATAATTCGTAGAATTATTAGGAAAATGCACACGTTACAGTACAAAACGGAGGCCTCACAAATATACACCCGTGCATCGCACAGGTAAAACACTAGTTTCATTAAAGACAAAAACTCATGTTAGATAGTTTAACGGGCCAAAATCCGTTAAGACGGATCCCAAAACTGACTCGGTGGCATTTTTGTAATATTAGCAATGTTGTTTCTGTAATATCCAAGGACCGATATTAGCAGTTCATTTGAAAAATATTAGTAGTTAATCTGAAAAGTATTAGCAGTCCCTCTGAAAAATATTAGTACAAAGTTCATTTGACAATATTAGTTTTGTAATATTGGAAAATGATATAGTATCACGAGAGAGTTGAAAAGTATTAGATTTTCATAAAAAAAATATTAGTATTTAGTTCACTTGAAAATATTTAATAGTTTCCCTAAAAAGTAGTAGTTTTTATATTAGTAGTTCATCTGAAAAATATTAATTTTTGGGAAATTTGATAAATTGCCCCTCCACCTGAGAGTATTAATGAAAACTTCCCAAAATATTAAAAATTGATTTAGTCCCCTACACCCGTATTGCCCACCTAACTCTGTTCGAATAAAAAATCGAATTCTGTAATTTTTTTTGCATATTTCAAGAACAATTACAACTACATATTCATTCTCTGTACTATATCTAATAATGTCAATTTATACCTGTTCTAAAAATCCTAAAATTTGACAAATTTACTGTTTTCAAATAAATTTTACTCAAATTAAATCAAATATAATGAACACCATCAAAACTATCTTACTAGGATTGTTAGAACCAATGCAATTTAACATTTTTATATAGATAATGAGTATATAGTTATAATTGTTCTTGAAATGTGCAAAAAAATTGCGAATATGGATTTTTCTTCTAATAGATTTTGGTGGGCAATAAGAATGGCAGTTGGGATGCAAGGATATAAATCAAGTTTTAATACTGATGGAGGGCAATTTCCCAAATTTTCCTTAGTTTTTCCCCTAAAAGATTTTTAGTAATTTCTCGGAAAAAGTATTAGTTTTTCTAATAAAAAATATTAGTATTCATCCGAAAAGTATTATTTGGTCCCTTAAAAAAGTATTAGACATTTTATTGGGTCTTGGATTCACTGGTGGAATATATTCATTAAATCTGAATACGTCGTCTGACAGGGAACTGCTTCAAAAAAAAAAAAATGAATCCTTACAAAAGAGGGAGATAGCATGTCTTTTAGAAGAACTGTACAAACCTCAATTATTGGGCCTCGACCTATAATCTATATTAAGTTAGTTTTTTTAGCTATTCCCATCAAATCAAGATGTTTTTTACCCATTTTTTTCAAACACATATTTTTAGTCATTTTGAGGTGTGAAAAACCCAATTTGCTTATCAATCAATTTAATCGCACAAAAACACACATCCCTATGACTTGACATCCGATTCATCGTGACTCGACATCTAGTTCTTTCACTTATTATAACCCAATTATTTTGTTTTTCTCCAAAAAACTTTGAATTCACATAACTTTTTCGTTTTAAATCCGTTTTGCATGTATAATATATCAAATTAGTCCTCTTTTCGATATCTATAATTCGACACCTATATTCTATATTTAAAAATGGAAAATACAAGTTTAATTTTTTTAAAAAAGTTTGAAAAAAAGAGTAAAAGGATACATAGAGATAAGTGAAAGAGAGAGAAATAATCCAACTATCAAACAAACATGTTAGAAGGGTATGAATGTTATTTTACACCCCAAAATAGCTAAAAGAGATGTAGCTACAAAAAATGGCTATTTTTAATATTTACATTTTCTAAATTACTATTTTGTATCATTACCACATCTTATATAAGTATTATAACTAAGCGATGCATAGTTTACACAAAAGAGAGTTAAAAAAAAACAATAAGCAAAATAAGTAAATAACCAAAACCAAGAATATCATGAAAACCTGCTAAATCTACCTAATTTCAACGCTACTGCAATTGCAATCGTCATCGATATTGGTGACGTCATCATATCTCCATCTCCGTCTCCGGCTCCGATTTCCTCTCATCCAGGGTATACCCCCGTACCCTCTCCCTCTAAAGTTTTTTTTCGCAGCTAATTGTTATTGTTATTATTTTTCTTCTTTTGTTTTTGGCAATTTTAACTAATTGATGAGATCTATCGGGATATGATTCTTGAGAATTGGACAAACGGGTTCTTGAATTTGATTTCTGGGGCTTTTTCCCTTTTTCGCTGTTATTATTTAATTTTTTTTTTCTGTGAGGAGATGAGTACTGGGACTTTGCTCTGGTCTCTCTTAGTATGTGATACACAGTGAATAAGTAATTAGGTAATGGACTAAGATCCTTTTAAGTTCTAGCTCACTATAATTTTTGCTTGATTGAGTTGTTTAATTGTGAGAAATTTACCATTATTATAGGCTGACAACCTGCTTTTTCAATGGGCCTTTGCTTATATTTGATAGAATACATTTGTTGCTTATTACATGTGAAAAATGATTAATGTGATTATGTGATAGCAAGATAAACTGCTGCCAAAGCTTTATGAAATGGGCCTTCTGAATTCTTGTTGTGTCATTTAAAATTTCAAAAAACTGATTCTTTTCCCTTTCCTTTTTTCTTTTTTTGAAACAGATGGTTTCGCAGGGGTACAAGGAGACAATAGTATTCAAGATGCGTAAAATACCCTCTTTGGTTGACTTATGTGTTCAGACGGCAATAGACAATGTTAGGTATCTAGGAGATGTTGGAGAAACAGACTATCATCTCTTAGATCGCATTTTATCTCACTGTACAGTTGATCAGTTGATGCACATTGAGAATAGTACAGAAGTAAGACTTTCCATTCTAAAACATATTTCTTTGTCTGTTGCATTTAGATGGTGATCTTAACTATTGTGGTCTTATTACAGGGTACAGATCTTAGCCCCGTAACTGATAAATTGTGGAAGAAATTTTACAGTCTCCAATTTGGTGTTGATAGCACCAATGTTGTTGTTGAGAGGATGAGACAGAGAAACCTAACCGTCAAATGGAAAGAATTGTATGAGGTATTTCACTTTAATTCATTGTCAACTTAATAATTGCAATATTTTCCCCTTAGATGTGTTGTTTCTCATCTCTATTACCTTACCACAGGCAAAGTTAAAAGAGAGGGAAGAGGCAACACAAAAATCAGTTGATCGCTTAAAGCAACGATATCAAGAAGAAGATGCTAGTAAGGACCTTTTTGTTTCATTACATGTTGATGGGCATCGCAATGCTTGGTTACGTCATACTTGTGCTAATTACTAATGCATGGTGTAACATCCCATTTTTTTCTTCTAAATTTATAGAACTATACACACTTAATAAAAATTAAATGTAATTTAAACTTGAAAGCATGTTTAATAATAAAACACCAACAATAATATTTCCTAAAAAAGTAGCCCAATATCCAAATCAAATTAAGATACCCAATTTCCGAAATAATTTCCCAAAAACAAATGTAAAGTTCATATCTTATTTAAGCAATACGAAAGTCATAAATCTTATTATGAAATTAATAGCCTTGGTCGACATATCAACCGTCCTTATTGCGCCGTCCGAGCTCCTTCAATCATCCGTTGACCATTGAATGTAGAAATATGGGGTGGGCATCAACAACTCAACGGGGTCAGAACATTGTCCAAGCTGAATACATACAAGCATATCGAAGACAAACATATTATTTGTAGAAACGTAAAAATATGTTGGTCACATAAGGCCTTGCACGGCTGGAGTTCTACCAGAGAGATACACAGTACATTGAACCCCGACCACTTGAGTCCCTCGCTCCTATAGAAACGTGACACATGGTTGCATATTTATCAAATAGTACACATGAAACATTTAACAAGGACAGAGTAGAATTTAAATAGAAATTAATCCCACCTCAAATATGCAGTGCTTCGTGTTATAAATGCAAAGTGGAGCGCTATGCGGAAGGTGGCGGCGACGGGCGGCATGCCTCCGCTTCTCTTCCATCTCCTTCCCTTTTCTTTCTTTTTTTTTTTTTTGGGTTTGATATTTGGACTTGGTTTGGAGGCTTGAGATTTGGATTGTGGGTTTTCATGGTGTATTTGGTGGTGTGCCGTGCAGCGCCGGTGGTGGGTGAGGGCTGCAATAAAGAAGAAAAGACTTTTAACATCTTTTCCTTGTGTTGGGTTGCAAGAATTGTAGGGAAAAATTTCAAAGGTAGCACATGTATTTATTGGCCTTCAATGTCTACGTGTTTTTGGTAGGAAATTTGGGTAAAATCTTTTGCCTATTATGCATGATTATATAGCTAAATTGCATAATATGGTTTGTTTCCAAGTGTGCATGATACTCTCCCTAAAATTGCATGATATGACTTCGTCCCGTTTGTGAAATTTGATTTTCCATACTCCTAATTAGTGCTTAATAGTTCTAGGCTACTCAATTGGTAATCTAAAGCCCAAAATTATGAAATTAGAAATTCTAATCTCTAAAATATATATACGGGTGTTACACATTGTTCATCCGAAAGGAAGATGCTAGTGAGTATTATAAATTTTATATATTTGTTTGACTGCCTTTGAGAAGAGAAAGGAAAGATATTGCCTGACTTCCAAAAGCTCGGTTATGTATGTTGATAACTAGTATATGGTGCGTCCAGAAGTGGCTTCACCTTGACGCATCTTACTGGTCTTATTTAATACTTCGGTAGGGTATTGCATGGGTTTTCATGGGTTTGAGATGGTCTCATCAATTCACTTGGCAGGCATCTTCTTTTATTAGCTCATTTGCTATAAGTTATTTCTTCCTCTTCCAGTAGGCTCATTGTTGATGCCAATTGATTGGTTTTGAATGCCAATGTCTCAGCATTTTTCTAATTTCCCTCTGAATTTTCATAGGTGATACCTTTTGTAACACCCACCCCTTAAACTTACACAAGAATATGAACAATGCAAGTTCGACAACGTAAACCCTATTGATATGTACTTAAATTTTTATTTTCTGAAAATTTAATAAGAGACTAGAAATGAAACAAACCCTTACGCAACATCAAGGATCAAACCATGTCCACACGGAAAACGGGCAACCAACCTTATAATCAAGCAACACTGACATCTATGTGTCCAAACACACAACCCACTATACCAAGCTATTTTCAAGTACATATTTACATCGGGGTTTTGGAAAGGAGTACAATACAAATTTAAAATATAATACAAGGGAGAAAGACATAACAACCCATCAACCTAGCTTTAACACGTCGTCATCCATGTACACTATCCTCGTAACATGTAGAAGTTGTAGCGACTGTCGAGTAAGCCAAGAAATCAAGCATCACCAGGCTCACCTACAATGCATGAAATACGTGAGCTAATGCCCAATTAGTGAAAATCATGCATCTTTGAATGAACAATGTAAGACAAATGTAATGCATTCCAATGTGTTATGCCCTGAAACCATGTTTATGCACCAAAATATTTTATTTAAAATTATTTCCTTTCACTGGGCCTTAGGCCCACTTGCTATGCATGGGAAATAGCTCAAGATACTATTAGTGATCAAGTTGTCCACTCCGTGTGTCTCACATACCCGAACTAATGTCTCACATGGCACTCGACATTAATAATCAATGAGCGCCTCTCACATACGCGAAGTGATGTCTCACATGGCACGAGCTTAATATATCATATAAGCATGACTCTCATGCCTCGGTGCACTAGCAGTGGCCAACCAAAACCTTTTCTTTTCATAGGAAATCATGTCGTGCATGCCGCATCTCAACAATGCTCACATGTTATGCATGCACGTGCAAATGCTGATGAATATCATACTTAACGAAACATCAATCACCACGTTCCAATATCATTCAAGAAACATATATATGGAAAAATTATTTATAATACATCCGTCAAGTTACAACGATCACATTTAGTATTGATAAAGCAAGAAATACTATGTTCATGTATTGTAGTTGTAGATGGATTTTCGCTTACCTTAGACAACTTGTGTTTTACTTACATTTAGTTGTTACTTTCCAATTTCGGGTGCGAATGATTTGTAACAATACAAGACATTAATTTCTAACTTAATCAACAAGTTTACTAAACCTGGATTGAATATCAAATCTAACTAGATATTAGTTCACTGGATTGATTAAAATACACATGAAGGCCCCTCTGGAATTAATTCATTAACTTAATTTCCATTTACTTTTCATAATTTGATGAACATGAAAATCTACTCATTGAATCAAGATTAGGACATTTCGAATTTCCTCACCGTACTAAACAAATTAAATTCCCTTAAAGTCATAATCCTTAAAATTTCTTTTTTGTTTTTCTAATTTGTACAAGATTTCAACGGTTGTACTCCATTGAAGAACAAGTTTAAGCTTAGCAACAACACTCTACACCATGACTTTAACTTCACCGACTTCACTAAATTCATTAAACAAAATTCTCCTAATTCCAACCCCATAAAGTAGTAATTGTTTTTACAAGACAAAGACGAAAATTCACCTTCACAAAACTTTCAGTTGAGAACCCATTTCACAAGGAGCTCTAGCTCATGAATAGCGAGGACACGTATTCGTAGGTTCATGAAATATATCCATATATCTTGCTTTAGTAGATAGGAGGCGGTGATATATAATATACATATAAAATACTTATATACATATTAGTGCTAAGAAAAAAAAGTATTATTATTCATCTATATATATTTGCATTAGTTCCCACCTACATATTGGTTACGTGTATATATATATATATATATATATATATATATATACATATTTATTAGTTTATGAAGTACACACACTAATGTAAACTACACATATATATATAAGGGGTGTTTTAAAATTAAGAATCTTGAACTAATGTAATATTAACGCTTAAGGTGAAAGAAAGGAATTACATGATTTTGAGAAAGCCACGTCTACCCTTATCTTTAGGAATTACTAAAAGTGCTTGGTCTAGCTAGATTATATATATATATATATATATATATATGTAATGGGATATGACTAGAGCAATTATCTCAACTCATCGCCGTCTCATCGTATTTTCCATGCAAGTGGAAAAACTTATGATGATGATGGTTTTGGAATTTCATCTCATTTCTCCTTCGTATGAAGGTTGCGTCAGGAAGGGCATCCGGCGTAAAACTTTGCCACTTTGCTTTTTGTGTGAATTTGTAGTGTTGACTAATTTTAGACAATTAATTGACACTATAAACTTCACACCACCGACCCCACATAGTGGGATAAGGTGCAGTTGATGATGATGATGATATATATTGTGTACGTATATGTCAAATTAGTGCATGATTCCTATGCCAACCCATTAATGTCTCACCTAAAACTTTTATTATTATTATTATTATTATTATTATTTCTTTTTAACATAGTATCGATTTCTCTTATTTTCTCACAATATTTATAACTTAATATCCAACTTGCCATCGAGTATTATATTAATCATTCTACATAATTTATTCGCATATTTTATCTTACTAAAATAAATACATTGTTGTCACTACTAGTTAAACACGTGTAACCTAGTGACTTTCAAGCTTCTACTGTTACCACGTGTAACCTAATGTATCTAGTAATTCAACACTTAAATCTTCGTAATTCATGTCTGATCAACTATTTAAGTTAGTGATCTGTCAACTAATATAATGCAAGGTTTCCAGAATTGTTGAACTTATTATGCCACATAAAATGAAATAAATTATGTGTATGCTAATATTTATGCAAATAGCACATAATAGAATATAATGCACGAAATATATTGGCCAAGTGAGTAGTCCATGGTTTGGGCATTACACCTTTGCCATTCCATGATATGATTTCCTCAATCCCCTTTTGCCATTTTCAGTATTGAAATTTATCATGCCACCTGTGCTTACTGGTATACATATATTTTGTAATTCTTTTTGAACTCATACCATCGTAATGTAGCTGAACTTACCACCATTTTCAACTTCGCTACTCTACATTGCACCGTAATCAGATGCACTCATCCAGTTAAATTGTCTTCTATAGTGAATATGAATGATCATTTCCCACTTTTCGCTTTTACTTGAGTCTGACTACCATCCATCATCAGTTGGTGAGACCTGATCCTGGAGTCGCAACATTAAGGTCTCGTATTGTTGAATATATGTATTGCTGTCTTGCTGCTGTTAAAATTTTCTTACAACTTCAGAGTTGTGTAAATTCCCATTGTAATAATTGTAATTGTTGGATTTCGGTGTTAAAGACACGTGTAATAAACATCGTCTGCAATGTGGTACTTGTTGGAAAAAGAGACGACTTGGGAAAACCATGATGTAATGTCAGTGGGCTATTTGTGTATAATTATGCGATATTTGTTTTTCTTCATGCTTCTTTGGCATTACCATTAGTACTAATCTATATGGAATGCTTAACCTTGCAGGGAAGCAAAGTCGACAAGTGCGGCTGTGCGCAAAGGTTCCACCTTCTAGCAGGAAAAGAAGCTTTTGTGGAGGTACTTGTTTTGTTCCTTGGCTTGTACTAGTCGCATAATTCTAATAGGTTTGAGCCGCTTCAAAAACTTTGGAGAATTAAACATGTTTCAGTTCATTGAATCATCTAGGTGTTTCTGCTGCCAACATTTACAACACAAAAGGTACTGGCTTGATGAGGAAGTCAAGGCTTGACTTTGTTAACAGGTATCCTGTCTGTAGACCGTTGTTTCTTGTTACTAGCGAGATTATCTTGAGTGTTCATTTCGAGGTTTTCTTGCGAATTGCGTGTAACTTTTCCTGGCGGTTATTCTTGCATTCTTTCTTACAGCCGAGAGGTGAAAAATTTAGCGGCTATGAAGAATAAGGTGGTGCACAGGAATCATAGGTAATAGTCTCAATAACCACACAAACGTTGACAATTGATCTCTATAATTTATATTTCTAATCATGCCATTTTTGCATGTACCACAGCATTTCTTCCATTGGGAAGCCCCGTGTTGCTCCTGGATTAGCTTCTCCATCATCATCCAAACTGATAAGGCCATTTAACAGAAGATTTTCAAGATGTTAAGAGTGATTTTTTAATCAATGTTGTATTTATATGTCTTTGCTACTGATAAAACCTGATGTTGTATTTGATATATGACATGCTGAAAAAAAAAAAACTATGGAAACCCATCTAGAGTACAGTCTAGCCCAGGTTTGGGATTTTATGAGCTCTTAAATTAAGATGTTAGAAGCTAAAAGGCAAAAGCTAATTTAACAAAGTGGTGGATCCAACCTTATTTTCGGAATAAGACTTGTTTTAATTACAAAATTCTCATTGCTAACATTTTATAAGCTCCACCAGGTGATAAATCCTGATGTTGTATTTGATATATGACATGCTTATAATATAAATACATCTATCACCCAACTGTGTTCTCTATTGACGATATAAGCCCCCCTCCCCACCTGAAAAAAAAAAAACCATGGAAACCCATCTTGAGTACAGTCTAGCCCACGTTTGGGATCTTATGAGCTCTTAAATTATTTTGTTAGAAGCTAAAAGCTAATTTAAAAAAAGCGGTTGATCCCAACTTATTTTCGGAATAAGACTTGTTTTAATTACAAAATTCCCATTGTTAACATTTTATAAGCTCCACCAGTTGATTTTATCCAAATATTTTACCAACTTATTTTCAAAATAAAATTGAACATTTTATACAATTTAGGAACTTATAAAATCTTTTAAATAAGCTTAGCCAAACACGGTACGGTATAAGACACGTAGGACTCTCTTCCACTCAAGAGCTATAAAGTTCAAGAGCTATAAAGTTCAGCTTATTCCTAGAACTATTCAGTTCAATCAAACACAAACTTACTCAAATCAAACCCAGTTATAATGTTGTAGCTCAAATCTCTTAAACCCAACTAACAATGAATAAATTCGGGCAACATGATAGTTCGTTCCATTCAGATTTGAGAAAGACCCATTTTAGAGCCCATTAGGCTTGTGGAGTCCTATTTAAATTTTAAACTAGATTAGCGAAGGTGTTTCCACTGTTGCCTAAAATTAAAAAATAAATAAAAATGTTACTCTCTTTTCTTGTGAGAAGGATTCAGGAAATAACGCAAAGCATCGCCTGTGCCCAGGATAAGAGTAAAGGTTCTGGTTAATGTGTATGCGAAATAAGTTATATATATATATATATATATATATATATATATATCTGTTAGGAAATTACGGACCGGAACAAAGCCATGACAATAGTGATATGAGAAAAATAAAGGTAAAATGAACACGAATATTTTTACGTGGAAAACCCCCAAATAAATTTGAGGTAAAAACCACGGGCAAGTGTAGGAGCAATTCACTATAAAAATAGGGATTACAACACCTTCTCTCTAAATACAAGGAGAAACTATATCACTCTTTCTCTCTTGAAATAGGAGAAACTAATACTCTAGAATGAGGAAATTCTTTGCAAACTAAAATTGAGAACTTGATAATTTGCTTGGGATGATTTTCTTCTTCTCCCGTATTAGCCTATTTATAGGCATTACAAATTAACTATTCTACCTAACCTTCAACAATGGTGGCAAAGATGTTTTACATGCCAATTTAATAGTCAAAGTTTTGCCCACAATTTTTGACAAATATGACTTTACTTTTGACATTCTCCCACTTAAAGTCATTTTGTAACTCTTTCATCATTCTCTACACTTGCCACTCATGTCGCTTTACGTTTCGCTAGGCCACACGAGGATGCACCATTCGAACTTGCCGGTGTTGATTGGTTTAGTCATGTGTCGCTAGGTTTTCATCAAAAATATGGATCTTTTGCATATCCACACTTCCATTTTCCACTACTTCTCGAACGAAGTGATACTCGAACTCCTATGTGCTTTGTCCTTGAATGTAAAAATTTGGATTCTTTGCAATATGCAAAGCACTTTGGCCGTCACAAAACAGAACAATATTTTCTTGTTTGTGCACGAGCTCCTCCAAGAACCTTTGAATCCAAATTGCTTCTTTGCAAGCTTGTGTAGTGCCATGTATTCGCTTTCCTGCTTGATTGTAGACAGAGCTACAACGATCTAGATTTTGAAACCCACCACTACTCCCCGCAAGTGTAAACACATAACCCGTAGTGGATTTTCTTTTATCAAGATCACCAGCAAAATCCGAATCAACATAACCCCTCACAGTAAAATCCAATCCTCCATAACATAATGCAACATCCGAGGTTCCTCTGATGTACCTCAGAGCCCTCTTCACTGTATCCCAATGCTCTCTACCAGATTCGCCATGTATCGACCGATTGCTCCCACATCGCTTGTGCAATGTCTGGTCTTGTACATATCATAGCGAACATTAGACTCCCCATCGCCGATGCATACGGTACTCGAGACATTTCCCTCCTCTTTGTTTCATTGCTAGGACACATACTTGAGGATAACTTGAAATTAATAGGAAGAGGGGTAGAAACTGGCTTACAATCTTGCATGTTGAAGCGTTGCAAGATTTTCCTGAAGTAGTTCTTCTGAGAAAGCCGATCTTACTATTATTTCTCGTCTCGGTGAATTTGCATCCCTAGAATCTTGTTTCTTTGGTCCCAAGTCCTTCATATCAAACTCCCTAGCCAATCGTGCCTTCATTTCTTGATCCGATTTTTATTGGGGCCTGTCACCAACATATCATCCACATACAACAAACAAAATAATAAAATCATTATCATCAAACCTTTTGTGTAAGTACGCACATGGTAATGGTCGAACTAAGTCTGTTGTATTCAAGGCTCATTATGAAGGAATCAAATCTCTTGTACCAACACCTCGGCGCAACTGTTTGAGACCGTAAGAGATTTGTTCAACAACTCCGCAAACCAAGTTCTCTTTGCCTCTTTCAAAGAAACCTTCTCGGTTGAAGCATATAAATTTCTTCTTCAAGTTCTCCATGAAGAAATGCGTTTTTACATCTAATCGCTCCGGATGTAAGTCAAAAGTAGCACACATAGCGTAACTACCCTCACCGTTGTGAGTCGAACCACCGGGAAAATATCTCATTGAAATCAATGCCTTCTTTCTCGAGCATATCCTTTCACCACCAATCTGACGATACCGCTCTACTTGATCATTGCTATCCCGCTTGATCTTGTAGACCCATTTATTACCAATAGCTTTTTCGCCATGTGGTAACGGTATTTAGTTTCCAAGTTTGATTCTTGTGGAGAGCTTCAATTTCTTCATGCATTCTTTGTCATCCATCGAGACGATTCATCCGAGCTTTTTGTAGCTTCATGGAAAGTTGATGGCTCTCCATCATCCGTTAAAAGACAATATGCAACATTGCTCTCCATAACATACTACGATTGCCAAGTCGGCTTTCTCTCACGAGTTGACCGGCGTCTTCTTGAACATCGACTCAACTTGTTCTTGTACCTCGTGCTCATACGCTTTGAAGATTTCGAATCTTCATTCGTAGATTATTTTCCACTAAAGACCGTAGTAGTCTCCTGGTTCTCTTTTAATGTGTTGCTTTCTCCCTTGTCTTGCGATTTATCTTCTCGCAAATATCACATCTCTCACGATGACGACCTTGGTGGGTAGTGGGATCCCACAGCGATACCCTCGACTCCACTCAAAGATACCCCAAGAAGATACATTTTTCTCGGACTTTGGGTCCAACTGCGTTCTTTCTTGGTCATTGTACATCACGCATACAGGACTTCCAAAAGTATGTAAGCGAGAATAATCGCAGACTTACCATCCACATCTCCATGGGCGTTTTCGAGATCAATCGCAGTTGATGGCGACCGATTGATCACATAACAGCGGTTTTGACCGCCCGCCTGAAATGTCTTGGGTAGACTTGCGATTCTCAACATTGCTCTTGTCCTTTCTAATAAGGTCTGTTCATTCGCTCCGCCACTCCATTTTGTTGAGGTGTGTACGCCACCGTGAACTATCTTTTGATGCCTTCTTGTGTGTAAAGACTCAAATTCATCACTTGTATATTCTCCTCCATTATCAGTCCTTCAGAGACACTTGATCTTTTCCCGATTCAAGTTCTATTTGAGCTTTGTATACTTTGAAGACTGGAAATACACATCGGTCTTCCTTTTGATAGGATACACCCAAAGATCTCCTGGAATAATCATCAATGAAAGATACAAAGTATCTCGCCCCTCCTAGGGATGATAGTGGTGCTTGCCAAACATCGAGTGAATCAACTCTAAGATGCTTTTACTCTTAGATGTTGATCTCGCCGAACTTTAATTTGTGTTGCTTACTTGTAACACAATGCTCACAAAATGGTAAAGATACCTTTGTAAGACCAGGTAGTAGCTTCGCATTCGAGAGAGAATCTTCAATCCTTGTTCGACATGTGGCCAAGTTTGTGGTGCCACATTATCGTTGATTCTTCTTTGAACCTCGCAATCGCAACATAAGTTTCTCCTCCTTGCATTGTCTCACCTTTAAGCATATACAAATTCGCAGCGAGTTTCTCCGCCTTCATTACTACAATAGCCCCTTTCACGATCTTCATGATCCCATCCTCAATACGAGTTTTACATCCAACATCATCCAATTGTCCCAAAGACAAAAGATTCTTACGTAGGCCCTTCACATGTCGTACCTCCTGAATGGTGCGAACTGTACCATCAAACATTTTTATTTTGATAGTACCAATACCAGCAATATCCAAGGCATGATCATCCCCCATAAATACAGATCCTCCAGAGATTGATTCGTATGTATGAAACCATTCTCGCCGGGAGGTCATGTGCCAAGTTGCTCCTGAGTCTAAAAGCCAGACATCAGAAAATAGTTTTCTGCCTTCAGCGTTGGTTGTTGCTTCGCCGTATAAAACTTCTCCATTTTCAGAGGTACTTGCAATATTCCCTTGAGCATTTGATGACTCAGGGTCGCTACTCTTCTTACTCCAACAATCCTTCTTGAAGTGCCCTCTTTTGCCACAGTTGTAGCACTTGATGTTCTTTTTACTCCTGGATTTTGATCTACCATGACTTTGACTCCCACTGGAGCCACGTTCCGTGGATCTTCCTCTCACCACTGCCAAAGCTTCCGCTTGTTGCGAAATTGCTTGTCTATCTTCTTTGTTTCTGCGCCTGCTCTCCTCTTCTAGTATAGCGACTGCAATTTCATCGAAGACTAGAGAGTCCGAAAGGACGTTGTTTGTCAGGTTAATGATGAGTTGATCGTACGAATCTGGTAAACTTTGGAGCAAAAGTTCAAGACGTTCAACAACTTCTATTTTGTAACCCATTGAGGTGAGTTGCGAAAATAGAGTATTCAAGGTGTTTATATGGTCGACCATCAAGTGGTTTCCGCCATACGAAGAGTATACAATTTTCTTTTTAAGAAAATCTTGTTGTGAAGTGACTTGGCCTCGTACAATTTTGTCAGAGTATCCCATATCTCCTTTGCCGTCTTCTTCTCCGCCACACTGGATAACACTCCATCGGCTAGTGCTAAGTGCAGATCAGCAATTGCATTGCCGTCCATCTCATTCCACTTGGCATCATCGGTGATATCTGTGGGCCTGTCTCCAATTGCCGACAAGCAATTGTCTTTCCTCAAAATTGCCTTAATCTTCATTTTCCACAATGAGAAATTATTCCCATTGAACTTCTCTACATCGAACTTTGTCGTCATTTTGTTCACACCCGATTTTGATTTTTACTTGAACCGGATTTCACTATTCACGTGAATAGTGCGCGAATAGTAACCCGTGAACAGTACCCTCTAAACCAATGGCTCTGATACCACTGTTAGGAAATTACGGACCGGAACAAAGCCATGACAATAGTGATATGAGAAAAATAAAGGTAAAATGAACACGAATATTTTTACGTGGAAAACCCCCAAATAAATTTGAGGTAAAAACCACGGGTAAGTGTAGGAGCAATTCACTATAAAAATAGGGATTACAACACCTTCTCTCTAAATACAAGGAGAAACTATATCACTCTTTCTCTCTTGAAATAGGAGAAACTAATACTCTAGAATGAGGAAATTCTTTGCAAACTAAAATTGAGAACTTGATAATTTGCTTGGGATGATTTTCTTCTTCTCCCGTATTAGCCTATTTATAGGCATTACAAATTAACTATTCTACCTAACCTTCAACAATGGCTGGCAGCATGTTTTACATGCCAATTTAATAGTCAAAGTTTTGCCCACAATTTTTGACAAATATGACTTTACTTTTTGACAATATATATATATATATATATAGGGATAGGGTTATATGAGTCCAGGGTCTCCAGGTAAGAACGTAGGGACACATCCTATCCATTGGATTCTTCCAATCTATGGCTCATCTTAAATCAATTTTTACTCTATTTTTCCCATAAATATTATTCATTAAGGGTATAATAGTCAAAACCAAAAAAACGCTGATTTTATTTATGGACGGTTACAATTTTGGATATGGAAAAGATTTGTGATTTCTCTCACCTCTAGCCATTCACAGAGTAATGATTTTCTGCTTCCTTAGTATTGGTTTTTTGCAACGATAGTAATGATTTTCTGCTTCGTTAGTTATTCATTAAGGTAATAAAAGTCAAACCCAAAAAAAATGCTGATTTTATTTATGGACGGTTACAATTTTGGATATGGAAAAGATTTGTGATTTCTCTCACCTAGTTATTCATCCAAAACGATAGTAATGATTTTATGCTTCCTTAGTATTGGTTTTTTGCAACGATAGTAATGATTTTCTGCTTCTTTACTATTGTTTTTTTGCTTCATCTATATTTGCTTTAATTCATTGCAACTTCATAATTCATTGCAACTTTATAAATCATAGCAACGATATCAATGACTTTTTGCTTCGTTAGTATTGATTTTTTGTTTTATTGATAATTTTTAATTGCTAACTAATTTTATTCATCAATATTTTTAAGTTGCTACTTCAGTTTTACAAAACTGCTTTTTAATCATATTAATTTTGCTTCTTTGGCTTATAAAAGCATAAAAACAGTACTACTGAAGCAATAACTATTCCAAAAAAGCAAAGCATATACTATGTACCATGAAAGCAAAAAAAAAAATACTATAAAAGCATAAATTTATTAATAAAGAAGCAATCACAACTTCATATATTGTTAAAGGACCGATATTTGTATATAATAAAAAGACTTCTCCCTACCAACATCACTATAATCCCCCCCCCCCCCGTGTTCCTCACTGCTAGACACAATCTTCCTTTTCCCGCTACCTTTCGCCATTCCAATTAACGATTTTAAAAACACCTGAAAAACCAGAAAAAAAAATTAAAAATGCACAAAATATCAAAATATACCATGAAATCAAAAGTCATGTACCATCATTGCATAATTATATTGCTAAGAAGCCAATCCAAACTTCATATAAGCAACTCCATATAAAATTGAGAAAACACAACAAGGAATAAACATCCTCCAAACAACTTCATATACCCAAAAAACAAATAAACATATAAAAAAAACACCGATCATCAAATACATAATGAAAGCAATAAACATGTACTATCGAAGCATAAAAAAGTACTAAGAAAGCAATCCCTAATATACACAGCAGACATCAAGATCATGCAAAAAAAATTATATTATGATAGAATCCAAAATCTACTAAGAACCATGAAAGCAAAAAAAAATTAAGAATGCACAAACATCAAAATATATACTAGCCATCAAAATATAAGAACCATGAAAGCAAAATATTTTTATCTATGTTTTACTCAGTTACTAACCAAATATGCATAAAAACGGAACCATGTAAGCAAAATATTTCATAAAAACAGAACCACAAGAGCATAAAAAAATAACTACTGAAGCATAAAAACAGAACCACTGAAGCAATATTATTCCAAATAAGCAACCACATGAACTATGTACCATGAAAGCAAAAACAATGTGCTATAAAAGCATGAATTATCTATAAAAAAGCAATCCCAACCTCATTGACCCGCAACCCAAAGTTCGGTGGTGAGAGAATATCGGCAACCCGCAAAAACAATTTCGGCATTCATTTTTTGTAATTTCGGCATCATCTTCCACACACATAAATATATTTCGGCAACCTGCAAAAATAACTTCTTTGACCCGCAATCCGAACAAACGATTTGGGCATTCTTTTTTTGTAATTTCTCATCATCTTCCACACACATAAATATATAACTTATGAAAAACAAGAAATTAATCTTTGACAAAAAAAACCATTGTTCAGTGGTGAGATAATCTTATGAATGTGGTAAATTCTAAAATTGATTCTAATTAATCAAACTCTGTCTGGTCATAAAATTGGATATTTCAAATTTAATTAGATGATTCGGCATTCATTACAAGACAACCCACAATCTCAAAAATAAATTAAAATAAAATTTACAAAAACTGATAAGGGTCTTTTTATGCACGTTTTATGTGTATATTTGAGTAGAATTCGAGTTATTTTATTGTTAGTTTTGTAAATTTTTGATTGTACATAGTTCATATTACTCCGAGGTGCTTTTATTGATGTAGATTGACCATTCGGGGCTAATTTTGGTGAATTTCGGACCATGGATTCATGTCAAAACATACCGGGAGTTTAAGGATGCAAAAATGCTCGAAATTCCAAGCCAAACGCGCGTCATTTCGGGGCCTTTTGGTCCAACACGGGCAGGGGGTGTCGGGCAACACGGCCGTGTTCACGGAGCTAAAAACTCGATTTTTTCGCACAAAACAGCCTCCGACACGGCCAGGCCGTGTTCCCAACACGGCCGTGTCAGAGACACGGCCTGGCCGTGTTGGGAAGCACGACCATGTCTCCCGATTCCTGTGTGATAAAACAGCACGGCCCGGCCGTTCTGGGCGACACGGGCGTGTCCGGGACCTCTTTTTGCAACTTTTCTTTGCGGAATTTGGGGAAAACTCACCAACCAACCCATTTTGGCCACTTTTGTACACTTTTAACACCCTATTTTGCTGAAACATGTCTCCATGTCCCCTCCCTCATCACTTGAATACAAGAATTCACCAACCAACAAGGAAAATGGGGGTGATTGTTTAATAAAAGAGAGTACTATCAATGTATTGGTTGCCTATAAAAGCCAAGGGTTGAAATTGGGAGATTCATTGATTAGATACTCATGAAATATTCATTGTATTCATTTCATTAAGTAGAATTGGGATCAAGGGGTCTTGGAGGAGAAAGCTTGGGGCAATATTGGAGAAGAAGGCTTGGAGCAACATCATCAATCAAGAAAGAAGTCAATTGAGATTTTGAGAAAGATAAGTACACCATGTTTACAATACTTAAATCTTCTTGTGTAATTTATTCTTTGGTCAAAATCATGTGTAGCTAAACTCCTAGTGTTTGAATGTAATGAACTCTAGAACGGATTTGTGATTAAGGTGTGTATGTTTTTAATAAAATCTTCATATTTTGTGTGATTCACTTATATTATGCTTCGTTCATTCGAATTGATATATGCGCAATATTGATTTGAAGTTTATTTTTCATCCGGGAAATCGAGATTCATGGTGAAATAGAACCTATATAAGTGAAAAGAGTTGCATGCAATCCTAGATATAGGGACGACATAAATCTTCTCCGGATTAGGGTCAAACCTAATATGGGAATTCACAAATCGTTATAATCTTTGTCTTGGGGTTTTAACTAGAAAGAGATTTCAGTTAATCAACTTGAGATTAGAAGTTTTTCGCCTTGAGAAAGGGTTTAACTTAAATTGGGAATTTCTACGGTCCACAAAACATGAGATTTTATTAAAAAAGGTTGGTTTTTGCTTAAGGGCTTACGGTTGTATTTTTAACTTGTCAAATCACAAAAACATTCTAGAGGGATTTACATTCAAACACATTTCTATCTCTTGATTTCTTATTTTACAAATCTTCCTTCATTTTTACAATTTATAATTTGTTTTCCTTTTTCATCAAACAAAAACTCTGAAATTTGTTAGATTAAATAACAAAAAGACGGTAATTATTAGTACTTACAATCCTCATGGGAATGACACTCGATACTCAATAATCTATACTATAAAACGATAGGTGCACTTGCCTACGGTTTTAAAGGTAGCTTTTGAGCCATCAAGTTTTTGGCGCCGTTACCGGGGATTGTAATATTAAGGACACCTTATTTTTGTTAATTTAATCATTTTTTTTATTTTATTTCATCATTTGTCTTTCTTTTTATCTATCTTTGTAAGTCTTGGATTACACTTATCCTCTTTATTTACCGCAGTGCATGCCTACTCATCGCCGAATTTGGAAGCGCGACACCGGTAGCAACACAGAGGAAAGTATTAATACGAGACCACGAGGAGGATATTAACGAAGGCAAAGATCCCGATATGGTGGATGAACAACAAAGAACCATGTACGACTATGCAAAGCCGTCTATGGACGGCACATCATCTAAGCATCGTGAGGCATTTGTTGTAGCCAATAATTTCAAATCGAACCGAATGTCATTCAAATGGTGCAACAATTCGTTCAATTCGATGGCCTACTGGACGAAGATCCGATAATCATATCGCAAATTTCCTCGAAATTTGCGATACATTCAAAGTCAATGGGGTCTCGATGATGCCATCCGTTTACGCCTATTCCCATTTACTCTTCGGGACGGGCTAAACAATGGCTAAATACTTTGCCAAAGGAACGATTATAACGTGGAACATCATGGCGAAAAGTTCCTTTTGAAATATTTTCCACCGGCCAAAATCGCACGATTGAGGAATGAAATCTCTTCATTCACTCAAGAAGATGACGATACCTTGTACGACACTTGGGAGAGATTCAAAGAATTGTTGCGGAAATGCCCACACCATGGCCTACCTATTTGGATGCAAGTCCAAACATTTTATAATGGGCTACTTTCGCAACAAGACAAATGATCGATGCAATGTCGGGGAACTCTTAATAACAAAACGCGGAAGCCGCTCAGGATTTGATCGAGGAATGGCCATGAACGACTACCAATGGCAATCCATACGAGGTAAAACTAACAGTCGGTTGGTGTGTATAATGCAGATCACGGTAGTTACGTTTCGCCGCACAAAGTCGAAGCATTGACCCAAAAGATCGACGATCTAGCGGCTCCTAAACCACCACCACCGCATGTTTTATCTTGTGAAACTTGCGGAGGATTGCATAATCATCGGGACGCCCACACACACAATACCCACGCACGAACATGCTAATTACGTTGGGAATCAAGGCAGAAATTACCCAAGTAATCCTTACAGCAACACATATAATCCTGGGTGGCGACAACATCCTAATTTTGGTTGGGGAAATCAAGGCCAACCACGACCTAATCCCAATCCTGATCTAAACACTTCTCCGGATTTCACCAAATCAAGGTAAACCTAACTTGGAAGATCTTATAACAAAGTTTGTGCAATCAACAGATACCCGATTCAGCGGTGGAAACATCCTTGAGAAATCAAGAGGCATCTATCCATAATCTGGAAAACCAAATAGGCCAGATTGCGAAGATGATTTCCGAAAGGCCACAAGGAAGTTTGCCGGGTAACACCGAGCCAAACCCAAGGGAGCACGTAAAGGCAATCACCATCAGTTTTCCATATGAGCATGATTATGCCAACACCACCATGCAGAAATATGTGGAGGACGATAAACACGAAGAAAAGCCCATGAAAAAGGTGGTCGCGAATACAAGCCCAAGATCCCTTACCGGAGTCTAACCGAAGAAGATAGAAGGGAGGACAAATTTGGTAAGTACCTTGATTCTTTCAAACAATTACATGCCAATATTCCATTTGTTGACCCTCATACAAAGCATGTTAGGGATCTTAATGACATCATTCCTAGTGAAAATAAGCTTAACAAATTATCAAATGTGCGATTGAATGATAAATGTCCTTCCAATGAACTACCACAAAAATTTAATGATCCAGGAAGCTTTATTATCCCTTGCACAATTAATGATTTACCTGTTGATAGGGCACTAGCCGACTTGGGAGTTAGTATCAACGTGATGTCTTATGAAACATTCAAGCATGCGGAATTAAGTGAACTTAAACCTATTAGGATGGACATTCAATTAGCCGATAAATCGATTAAACATCCTAGAGGTATTGTTAAAGATGTGCTAGTTAAGATTGATAAATTCATATTCCCGAGTTGATTTTATTATTCTTGACATTCATGATGATATAGAAGTTCCCTTAATTCTAGGGCGTCCCTTTTTGGCTACCGCTAAATCTCTCATTGATGTGCATGATGGAAAACTTACTTTGAGAGTAGGGGGTGAACAAGTTATCTTTAAAATTCCTTTGAGAAATCCTATAAATGATACTTGTTTTCCTATAAACTTGATTGAGACAAGGATAAATGATTCTTTGATTGATATGTCTTCTAATAAATCCTTGAAAGTATGTGATGTTCAATGTGCAAAAGTTTCCACAGATGAATCCCATTTTGAGAATAACATGCGAGAAAAATAGGACCATGAAGGTCAATTGTTCAAAATCGATACACGGTGGCGATGTTGTTCAAAGAGATAACGTTTTCATAAGTTCAAGGCTCCGCCCGATTAAATCTTCACATTTAGGTGAAATGGTCCGACTATACGACGTTAAAGAAGCGCTACCCGGGAGGCAACCCGATGTTTGTGTGCAATTGTTTTCATTTATTTTTATTTTATTTTATTTTCTTTCAAAATAATCACAAGTCCTTAGAGTCATTTTCAAATCATTAAAAAAAAAAAAACTCTTGAGCTTCTTCTTGTGATGGCTCAAAAGCTACCTTTAAAATCGTAGGCAAGTGCACCTATCGTTTTATAGTATAGATTATTGAAAGAGTGTCATTCCCATGAGGATTGTAAGTACTAATAATTACCGTCTTTTTGTTATTTAATCTAACAATTTTCAGAGTTTTTGTTTGATAAAAAAAATAAAGAATCTAAATTATCGAAGTGTAAAAATGAAGTAAAATTTGTAGAATAAGAAATCAAGAGATAGAAGTGTGTTTGAATATAAATCCCTCTAGAATGTTTTTGTGATTAGACAAGTTAAAAATTCAACCATAAGCCCTTAAGCAAAAACCAACCTCTTTTAATAAAATCTCATGTTATGTGGACCGTAGAAATTCCCGATTTAAGTTAATCCCTTTCTCAAGGCGAAAAACTCCTAATCTCAAGTTGATTAACTGAAATCTCTTTCTAGTTAAAACCCCAAAGATTGCATTATAACGATTTATGAATTCCCATATTAGGTTTGACCCTAATCCAGAAGATTTATGTCGTCCTATATCTAGGATTGCATGCAACTCTTTTCACTTATACAATTTCTTTTTCACCATAAATCTCTCGATTACCCGATGAAGAAAAGATATCAAATTAATATACCGGAAATATTAACTCAAATGAGATAAGCATGATATAAGTGAATCACACAAGACATGATGATTTTATTAAAAACATACAAACCTCAATCACAAATCCATTCTAGAGTTCATTACACTCAAACACTAGGAGTTTAGCTACTCATGATCTTGATAAAAGAGTAAATTACACAAGAAGATGTAAATATTATAGACATGGTGTACTTATCTTTCTCAAAATCTCAATTGACTTATTTCTTGAATGATGATGTTACTCCAAGCCTTCTTCCCCAATGTTGCCTCAAGCTTTCTTCTCCAAGACCTCTTGATCCCAATTCTACTTAATGAAGTGAATACAATGAATATTTCCTCAGTATCTAATGAATGAATCTTCCAATTTCAACCCTTGGCTTTTATAGGCAACCAATACATTGATAGTACTCTCTTTTATTAAACAATCACCCCCATTTTCCTTATTGGTTGGTGAATTCTTGTATTCAAGTGATGAGGGAGGGAACATGGAGACATGTTTCAGCAAAATAGGGTGTTAAAAGTGTACAAAAGTGGCCAAAATGGGTTGGTTGGTGAGTTTTTCCCAAATTCCGCAAAGAAAAGTTGCAAAAAGAGGTCCGGACACGCCCGTGTCGCCCTTAACGGCCGGCCGTCTTGTTTTATCACACAGGAATCGGGAGACATGGCGTGCTTCCCAACACGGCCAGGCCGTGTCTCGACACGGCCGTGTTGGGGGGAACACGGCCTGGCTGTGTCGGAGGCTGTTTTGTGCGAAAAAATCGAGTTTTTAGCTCGCGAACACGGCCGTGTTGCCCGACACCCTGCCCGTGTTGGACCAAAAAGGCCCCGAAATGACGCGTTTGGCTTGGAATTTCGAGCGTTTTGCATCCTTAAACTCCCGGTATGTTTTGACATGAATCCATGGTCCGAAATTCACCAAAATTAGCCCCGAATGGTCAATCTACATCAATAAAAGCACCTCTGAGTAATATGAACTATGTACAATAAAAAATTTACAAAACTAACAATAAAATAACTCGAATTCTACTCAAATATACACATAAAACGTGCATAAAAAGACCTTTATCAAACTACCTCCAACTTTGAACTTTGCTTGTCCTCAAGCAAAACATTATATCAAAAAGAGGGATTCAATAAATCACAACATACAAAGATGATTTTTTTCAACATATTGAACATAAGTAGTCAAGTTCTTGGCCTTCTCAACCCGAATTAACCATTAAGTAAAAACATAGTTTTGTAAAACGATCGATTGTCAAGAAAGACGTAATATCGGCAGCATTATTCGACTTGAAATCATCACTCCACAAATATCGATAGTTATGAACAACTTCAATTCAATAACGCCATGAAAATACAAGAATTCAATAGATCATTGTAGTTAGCTTACTAGTCATATAACCAAGCTTCTTGAACTTTATTGGAATGAGAAGTCAAGGAGTATTCATTCTCCTCTTTTTTTTTTCGTTCTTTTTTTTTTTTTTGGACCTTTCGAGACATGCTTCTACTAGGTTTATATTTTGAATTTCTGTTCAAACACTCCTAGGGTGGTTTTCCATACTCATATTCGTGTCGCCGTTTTACGTAAAAGACAAACATGGGGCTCATGAATGCTCCTAGTTACTAAGCAACAACAAATAGAGGAGTATAACCTCGATTGGTCCGTTTTTTTCTTCTTTTTTTTTATTATTTTTTTCTCTTTTTTATTCATTCACAAGCTTGGTTTAACAACTAGTTAACCACTACTAAATCATGAGTTCTCGGAAGTTCATAGCACTAAGTATCGTCGTATATGCCTTAACACATCAAGTATTTATGGTGTTGGAAATCTCGTCAAAATTTAGCCCGCATCCACGTCAATCTATCCTAGACAATCAATTGCTTCACATCAAAACACAAATTAACAAGTTAATATAGGTATAATTGGGCAAGTTATTGACTAGCAAATACTCAATTTGTTAAAAAAATCACATCTCTTGAAAACAAACACACAAGCATTCCGAAAATGTTATTGTACCCACCTCCAACTTTAAGATTCACATTGTCCTCAATGTGAAAGAAAGAAATGGACAAACACACACAAAACACTCAAAAAAAAAAACAAAGAAATTAGAATGATATAAAAGAGGTGGAAAAAAGAAAAATACGACCTTACTACAATAGTGGAATCGGTGTTGAGCGACCATTGGGTTGTTTTGGTACGGGACCTTCAACGGCATCTTCATACCTAATCAAAGTTAAGCAACACACAACTCGAATACCGTGAAATCTCAAATATTCCCAATTAGGACAAGCAAGAAGAAGCTCAAGAGTTTTTTTTTTTAATGATTTGAAAATGACTCTAAGGACTTGTGATTATTTTGAAAGAAAATAAAATAAAATAAAAATAAATGAAAACAATTGCACACAAACATCGGGTTGCCTCCCGGGTAGCGCTTCTTTAACGTCGTATAGCTGGACCATTTCACCTAAATGTGAAGATTTAATCGGGCGGAGCCTTGAACTTATGAAAAAATTTATCTCTTTGAACAACATCGCCACCCGTATCGATTTTCGAACAACTGACCTTCATGGTCTTATTTTTCTGCATGTTATTCTCAAAATGAGATTCATCTGTGGAAACTTTTGCACATTGAACATCACATACTTTCAAGGATTTAATAGAAGACATATCAATCAAAGAATCATTTATCCTTGTCTCAATCAAGTTTATAGGAAAACAAGTATCATTTATAGGATTTCTCAAAGGAATTTTAAAGATAACTTGTTCACCCCCTACTCTCAAAGTAAACTTTCCATCATGCACATCAATGAGAGATTTAGCGGTAGCCAAAAAGGGACGCCCTAGAATTAAGGGAACTTCTATATCATCATGCATGTCAAGAATAATAAAATCAACTGGGAATATGAATTTATCAATCTTAACTAGCACATCTTTAACAATACCTCTAGGATGTTTAATCGATTTATCGGCTAATTGAATGTCCATCCTAATAGGTTTAAGTTTACTTAATTCGCATGCTTGAATGTTTCATAAGACATCACGTTGATACTAGCTCCCAAGTCGGCTAGTGCCCTATCACGAGTAAACCATCAATTGTGCAAGGGATAATAAAGCTTCCCCGGATCATTAAATTTTTGTGGTAGTTCATTGGAAGGACATTTATCATTCAATCGCACATTTGATAATTTGTTAAGCTTATTTTCACTAGGAATAATGTCATTAAGATCCCTAACATGCTTTGAATGAGGGTCAACAAATGGAATATTGGCATGTAATTGTTTGAAAGAATCAAGGTACTTACCAAATTTGTCCTCCCTTCTATCTTCTTCGGTTAGACTCGGTAAGGGATCTTGGGCTTGTGATACGCAATCTCTTTTTTCATGAGCTTTTCTTTGGGTATGTCATCCTCCACGTATTTACGCATGGCGGCATTGGCATAATCATGCTCATGTGGAAAAGCGATGGTGATTGCCTTTATGTGCTCCATTAGGTTTGGCTCGGTATTACCGGCAAACTACCTTGTGGCCTTACGGAAATCATCTTCGCAATCGCCTATTTGATTTTCCAGTTATGGATAGATGCCTCTTGATTTCTCAAGGATGTTTCCACCGCTGGAATCGGGTATCGTTGATTGCACAAACTTTGTTATAAGATCTTCCAAGTTAGGCTTACCTTGATTTTTTGAAATCAGGGAGACATGTGTAGATCAAGATTGGGATTAGGTCGTGGTTGGCCTTGGTTTCCCCAACCGAAATTAGGATGTTGTCTCCACCCAAGATTATATGTGTTCTTTGTAAGGATTACTTGGGTAATTTACGCTTGATTCCCAACGTAATTAGCTTTGTTGACTTGAGGTATTGTGTGTGGGCGTCACGATGATTATGCAATCCTCCAAGTTTCACAAGATAAAATATGCGGCGGTGGTGGTTTAGGAGCCGCTAGATCGTCGATCTTTTGGGTCAAAGCTTCGACTGTGCGGCGAGTGTAACTACCACATCCGCATTATACACACCAACATACTGTTAGTTTTACCTTGTATGGATTGCCATTGGTAGCCGTTCATGGCCATTCCTCGATCAAATCCTCGGCGGCTTCCGGCGTTTTGTTATTAAGAGTTCCCGCCATTGCGTGATCGATCATTTGTCTTGTTGCGAGAAAGTAGCCCATTATAAAATGTTTGGACTTGCATCCAAATAGGTAGGCCATGGTGTGGGCACTTTCGCAATAATTCCTTAAATCTCTCCCAAGTATCGTATAAAGTTTTTCATGCGCTTGAGTAAATGAAGAGATTTCGTTCCTTAATCTTGCGGTCTTTGCCGGTGGGAAATACTTCAAAAGGAATTTTTTTACGCCATAATATTCCATGTTGTAATCGTTCCTTTTGGCAAAGTATTTAACCACTGTTTTGCTCGTCCCAAGAGAGAATGGGAATAAGCGTGGCGGATGGAATCATCGGAGACCCCGTTGATTTTGAAAGTGTCGCAAATTTCAAGAAAATTCGCGATGTGATTATTGGGAACTTAAATACGGTAGACCGTCAAATTGGACAAGTCATTGTTGCACCATTTGAATAACGTTGGGTTTAATTTCAAAATTGTTGGCATGCAACAGCCGGGCCTTACAATGCTTAACGTTGTGCCATTCATGGATGGCTTGGCGTAATCGTACATAGTTCTTTGTTCATCCGCCATGGCAAAATCTTTGATTTTGTCTATATCCTCCTCGAAATACAGTATTAATGCTTTCCTCCGTGTTACTATCTTTGGCGATTTCGCACTTCCGCCTCGACGACGAGTAGGCACGCACTGCGATAAATAAAGATGATAAGTATAATACAAGACTTACAAATATAGATAAAAAGAAAGATAATAAAAAAGGATTAAATTAACAAAAATAAGGCGTTCTTAATATTACAATCCCAAAACGACGCCTTAAAAACTTGATGGCTCAAAAGCTACCTTTAAAACCGTAGGCAAGTGCACCTATCGTTTTATAGTATAGATTATTGAGTGTCATTCCACGAGGATTGTAAGTACTAATAATTACCGTCTTTTTGTTATTTAATCTAACAATTTTCAGAGTTTTTGTTTGATAAAAAAAAAATAAAGAATCTAAATTATCGAAGTGTAAAAATGAAGTAAAATTTGTAGAATAAGAAATCAAGAGATAGAAGTGTGTTTGAATGTAAATCCTCTAGAATGTTTTTGTGATTAGACAAGTTAAAAATTCAACCATAAGCCCTTAAGCAAAAACCAACCTCTTTTAATAAAATCTCATGTTATGTGGACCGTAGAAATTCGATTTAAGTTAATCCCTTTCTCAAGGCGAAAAACTCCTAATCTCAAGTTGATTAATCTGAAATCTCTTTCTAGTTAAAACCCCAAGATTGCATTATAACGATTTATGAATTCCCATATTAGGTTTGACCCTAATCCGGAAGATTTATGTCGTCTATATCTAGGATTGCATGCAACTCTTTTCACTTATACAATTTCTTTTTCACCATAAATCTCTCGATTACCCGATGAAGAAAAGATATCAAATTAATATACCGGAAATATTAACTCAAATGAGATAAGCATGATATAAGTGAATCACACAAGACATGATGATTTTATTAAAAACATACAAACCTCAATCACAAATCCATTCTAGAGTTCATTACACTCAAACACTAGGAGTTTAGCTACTCATGATCTTGATAAAAGAGTAAATTACACAAGAAGATGTAAATATTATAGATATGGTATACTTATCTTTCTCAAAATCTCAATTGACTTCTTTCTTGAATGATGATGTTACTCCAAGCCTTCTTCCCCAATGTTGCCTCAAGCTTTCTTCTCCAAGACCTCTTGATCCCAATTCTACTTAATGAAGTGAATACAATGAATATTTCCTCAGTATCTAATGAATGAATCTTCCAATTTCAACCCTTGGCTTTTATAGGCAACCAATACATTGATAGTACTCTCTTTTATTAAACAATCACCCCCATTTTCCTTATTGGTTGGTGAATTCTTGTATTCAAGTGATGAGGGAGGGAACATGGAGACATGTTTCAAAGCAAAATAGGGTGTTAAAAGTGTACAAAAGTGGCCAAAATGGGTTGGTTGGTGAGTTTTCCCCAAATTCGCAAAGAAAAGTTGCAAAAAGAGGTCCGGACACGCCGTGTCGCCCGAGAACGGCGGCCGGGGCGTGCTGTTTTATCACACAGAGAATCAGGAGACATGGCCGTGCTTTTTAACACGGCCGTGTTGGAAACACGGCCTGGCTGTGGTGTGTCGGAGGCTGTTTTGTGCGAAAAAATCGAGTTTTTAGCTCCGTGGAACACGACCGTGTTGCCCGACACCCCGCCCGTGTTGGACCAAAAAGGCCCCGAAATGACGCGTTTGGCTTGGAATTTCGAAAGCGTTTTTGCATCCTTAAATTCCCGGTATGTTTTGACATGAATCCATGGTCGAAATTCACCAAAATTAGCCCGAATGGTCAATCTACATCAATAAAAGCACCTCAGAGTAATATGAACTATGTACAATCAAAAATTTACAAAACTAACAATAAAATAACTCGAATTCTACTCAAATATACACATAAAACGTGCATAAAAAGACCTTTATCATCTTGCTTGTCCTAATTGGGAATATTTGAGATTTCACGGTATTCGAGTTGTGGGTTGCTTAACTTTGATTAGGTATGAAGATGCCGTTGAAGGTCCCGTACCAAAACAAACCAATGGTCGCTCAACACCGATTCCACTATTGTAGTAAGGTCGTATTTTTCTTTTTTCCACCTCTTTTATATCATTCTAATTTCTTTGTTTTTTTTGAGTGTTTTGTGTGTGTTTGTCCATTTCTTTCTTTCACATTGAGGACAATGTGAATCTTAAAGTTGGAGGTGGGTACAATAACATTTTCGGAATGCTTGTGTGTTTGTTTTCAAGAGATGTGATTTTTTTAACAAATTGAGTATTTGCTAGTCAATAACTTGGACCAATTATACCTATATTAACTTGTTAATTTGTGTTTTCAGTGTGAAGCAATTGATTGTCTAGGATAGATTGACGTAGATGCGGGCTAAATTTTGACGAGATTTCCAACACCATAAATACTTGATGTGTTAAGGCATATACGACGATACTTAGTGCTATGAACTTCCGAGAACTCATGATTTAGTAGTGGTTAACTAGTTGTTAAACCAAGCTTGTGAATAAAAAAAAAGAGAAAAAAAAATAATAAAAAAAAAAAAAAAAAAAAACGGACCAATCGAGGTTATACTCCTCTATTTGTTGTTGCTTAGTAACTAGGAGCATTCATGAGCCCCATGTTTGTCTTTTTACGTAAAACGGCGACCACGAATATGAGTATGAAAAACCACCCTAGGAGTGTTTGAGCAGAAATTCAAAATATAAACCTAGTGGAAGCATGTCTCGAAAGGTCCCAAAAAAAAAAGAAAAAAAAAAAGAACGAAAAAAAAAGGAGAATGAATACTCCTTGACTTCTCATTCCAATAAAGTTCAAGAAGCTTGGTTATATGACTAGTAAGCTAACTACAATGATCTATTGAATTCTTGTATTTTCATGGCGTTATTGAATTGAAGTTGTTCATAACTATCAGTATTTGTGGAGTGATGATTTCAAGTCGAATAATACTGCCGATATAATGTCTTTCTTGACAGTCGATCGTTTTACAAAACTATGTTTTTACTTAATGGTTAATTCGGGTTGAGAAGGCCAAGAACTTGACTACTTATGTTCAATATGTTGAAAAAAAAATCATCTTTGTATGTTGTGATTTATTGAATCCCTCTTTTTGATATAATGTTTTGCTTGAGGACAGGCAAAGTTCAAAGTTGGAGGTGGTTTGATAAGGGTCTTTTTATGCACGTTTATGTGTATATTTGAGTAGAATTTGAGTTATTTTATTGTTAGTTTTATAAATTTTTGATTGTACATAGTTCATATTACTCCGAGGTGCTTTTATTGATGTAGATTGACCATTCGGGGCTAATTTTGGTGAATTTCGGACCATGGATTCATGTCAAAACATACCGGGGAGTTTAAGGATGCAAAAACGCTCGAAATTCCAAGCCAAACGCGTCATTTCGGGGCCTTTTTGGTCCAACACGGGCGGGGGTGTCGGGCAACACGGCCGTGTTCACGGAGCTAAAAACTCGATTTTTCGCACAAAACAGCCTCGACACGGCCAGGCCGTGTTCCCCAACACGGCCGTGTCCAGAGACACGGCCTGGCGTGTTGGGAAGCACGGCCATGTCTCCCGATTCCTGTGTGATAAAACAAAGACGGCCCGCCGTTCTGGGCGACATGGGCGTGTCAGGGACCTCTTTTTGCAACTTTTCTTTGCGGAATTTGGGGAAAACTCACCAACCAACCCATTTTGGCCACTTTTGTACACTTTTAACACCCTATTTTTTTGAAACATGTCTCCATGTCCCCTCCTCATCACTTGAATACAAGAATTCACCAACCAACAAGGAAAATGGGGTGATTGTTTAATAAAAGAGAGTACTATCAATGTATTGGTTGCCTATAAAAGCCAAGGGTTGAAATTGGGAGATTCATTGATTAGATACTCATGAAATATTCATTGTATTCATTTCATTAAGTAGAATTGGGATCAAGGGGTCTTGGAGGAGAAAACTTGGGGCAATATTGGAGAAGAAGGCTTGGAGCAACATCATCAATCAAGAAAGAAGTCAATTGAGATTTTGAGAAAGATAAGTACACCATGTTTACAATACTTAAATCTTCTTGTGTAATTTATTCTTTGGTCAAAATCATGTGTAGCTAAACTCCTAGTATTTGAATGTAATGAACTCTAGAATGGATTTGTGATTAAGGTGTGTATGTTTTTAATAAAATCTTCATATTTTGTGTGATTCACTTATATTATGCTTCGTTCATTCGAATTGATATATGCGCAATATTGATTTGAAGTTTATTTTTCATCCGGGAAATCGAGAGATTCATGGTGAAATAGAACCTATATAAGTGAAAAGAGTTGCATGCAATCCTAGATATAGGACGACATATATCTTCTGGATTAGGGTCAAACCTAATATGGGAATTCACAAATCGTTATAATCTTTGTCTTGGGGTTTTAACTAGAAATAGATTTCAGTTAATCAACTTGAGATTAGAAGTTTTTCGCCTTGAGAAAGGGTTTAACTTAAATTGGGAATTTCTACGGTCCACAAAACATGAGATTTTATTAAAAGAGGTTGGTTTTTGCTTAAGGGCTTACGGTTGTATTTTTAACTTGTCAAATCACAAAAACATTCTAGAGGGATTTACATTCAAACACATTTCTATCTCTTGATTTCTTATTTTACAAATCTTCCTTCATTTTTACAATTTATAATTTGTTTTCCTTTTTCATCAAACAAAAACTCTGAAATTTGTTAGATTAAATAACAAAAAGACGGTAATTATTAGTACTTACAATCCTCGTGGGAATGACACTCGATACTCAATAATCTATACTATAAAACGATAGGTGCACTTACCTACGGTTTTAAAGGTAGCTTTTGAGCCATCAAAAACCCTAGGTTAAAATCGAAAACAAATTAAAGAAAACAAAACACATACCTCTAAAAAATCAGTTGCAAGGATTGTGTATGTGAAGAGAAGATGATTCTGGGAAGAAGAAAGGACCGTGTGTTGAGATTGTGAAGAAGAAGATTGTGAAGAAGAAAGAACCGTCTGTTAAGATGGGTTCTTCTAATTCTGTAAAGAGGTGTTTACGGCAATGGGTTTGTGGGGGAATAGTTTTAGGGAAAAGATATGGATATATATGTTTATTCCTAAAAATTAGGAATATTACCTAAAATAAATATTTGCTTAAATCTAATTATATATAAAATTACTCCAATACCCTCTACATTTGTCAAAAAAAAAAAAAAAAAAAAATAAAAAAAAGGAAAAATCTTAACCATCTGAATAATAGATCAACAGTCCAGAATTGTCCCTACGTTCTTACCTAGGAACCTTGGACTAATTTGATCCTATTCCTATATATATATATATATATATATATATATATGATTTTTCGCCTTATTTTTAGCTTCACCGCAAGTGTACGGTGTAGTTTATAGAATAGGGTAAGCAAGATCGTATTCACGAAGACTAATAAATTTATGCACTACGTATTGTACTAAAATAGTCTTATTTTTATTTAGACGATCGAAATTTGATAATTGTTGTAGAAGTAAAGACAAGATTAACCACAAAAACACAAGATACTAAGAATAGTGGAATTATCAAGGGAATGAAATGGATTCCCGGGTTATGGTTTCAATTAATATTCCTCTTGTTGTCCGATTTAATCAAAGTCAAAGTTATTATCACTACACCTATAAGACGATCACAACGGTATTTTATCCTCCCTCTCGAGATGTATATAAAGTGTAGATTGAAATATCTATGCTAGCATCTCTACCCAACATAAGATACACAACTCCCAATTGCACAAAAGATCATATATCCTCACAAATATTCACAAACCTCTCGATTATGAAAATATTCATGTCAAGTACTCAAGATCTAATATTGAAACTCATCTCTCGAATTATGAATCAATATATCAAACATGCTAAATCATTGGCCAAATGATAAAACAAGAATAAGAACAAAGTACTCAAATAGGCTTCAAGACAATAACTTCAGTTAAGATTAAAACATTCAACAAGAGTTCAATTAATCTACTTCCAAAACCCGGAAATCACAAGTTTAGCTACTCATTACAAATAAACAACCCATAGACAAATTGTTCATATTCATGACAAGCTAAAATGAAAGATTAAAGCACAAATAATGAGAAAACTTAGGGAAATGGATAATCTCTCGATTGATCTTCAATCCTCAAGCTTCGATTCGACCCGATTCTTCCCTTGGTTCTTCCTTGATGAAGTTGATGTATTTCTTGTCTTCTTGGGTGTATTCCCAGCCTTTCCTTCCTACCCTAGATCAAGCCTCCCATGTATGTATTTATAGCCCCTCAAAAGTTCAATAAAAAGGTGGAGGAACATAGGAATTTCCGCCCCGGGGCGCTGCGGCGCCCAGCAATTTCCCACAAATGATCCGCCCGGGCGTTGCAGCGCCCCACTTGAAATTCATACGGCAGCGACCCTGTATCGGGCGCTGCAGCGCCCGCCCGATTTTTTCACCCACCAAATGTTGGAATTTGCTTTTGAGACCTTATTCAAAGTTGTAGCCCTATCTCTTAGCTTTCGATAGCCACTTGAATCATATCAATATCAATTTTGTAGAGAGAGTTATGGCCAAAATACGAAACGCTGCCAGTGATGGAAATTTCAGACGCGTTTGGACATTTCTTCAAATCAATCTCTCGTTGTTTGCTCGTTTGTACTTCTTTTGATACACGATTCATTATTATGACTATAAACTCAATATAATTGGCTCTCAATATGGCTTGGCTACTCAAATGACTCAAAATACTCAAAAACAACACAAAACTCAAGTCTAGGAAGCCCAAATCAATGGTATAAAACCAAGTGAACAAATACCCCCAAACTTAAACTGTTGGCCGTCCCGGTGAACAATTTTAAAAACAAGACAAAACATGACTGGGAGTAATGAAAAGTAGAACGCACAACAACTCCATAAAATTTTGTATTGTTCATCGTAGGTATCAAGCAATGAATTAACCAAGCCTCAAACATCTAACATAGAGCACATATTAAAGAAACCATGGTAAATGCTAAGAATTACACCTCACAAAGATCAAGTGTATACTCTCATCTCGAATGAATATAGGACGTGTTTACGCTCAATTCAATTCAATATTGCAGAATTACCATAGGCTTACAAATCGTCTCATATCTCCGCCACTAGGATGTATGCAAAATTGTGAATCAAAAAGGACTTTTTCCTTTGGTTGTAATGAAGGCTCTTTGGTTGGGGTAGGGAAATATGGATAGAGTGACTCAAACTCGAGCGTATAGACCGGTGAGCATATAATTCATCTACATTAAAGCTCAATATGCTACTCAAATCACCTCTCATTTTCACCAACTCTTCTTATCTCCATCCCCTTTATTTTGGAAACTCAACCATTCACATTACAATTCTTAACCTCCAAGTTCATTCAAAGAAAACTCATTCATCGAACATTTTTTTTTGGACTCTTATATGAGTTTTCAACATTTCATATCTCCTTTTTCTTTCTCTTTTGTTCCCATTAACCAACTCTAACATTATCTTCTAAAATTTTGATTTCACCCATTCAACCTCATTTAATCCCTTTACTCAAATGTTATACGCTCAAGTGTAGGGTAACAAATATATCAAGTTAAGTCTTGAATTGTGGCTATCAACAATTAAGCAATAGGCTCAAGTTGGCTAACTAGGAATTTCAACATCATTAGGTAAGCAAAAGGCTTGAAGAGCTAACAAAAATGGCCTTAATCATTTTCACAATTCGCAAACAACATGTGACTTTGATAGAGATACCAGAGCAAGTTATAGAATTCTAACAACATGAATGATACACTCTTATCACAAACAAGACTGCATATGATGAAAGCAGTAAAGGCTCAAAAGCTCACAGGCTTGTAAATATGTAATTCAAAGCATCAAACCAAGTTTTCCATCTTAACATGCTCAATGTTATCTATTCATAGCTCAATCAACTCATGCTCAACACTCAATCCAAACAATAAAAAATTTTCAAAATCAATCACAAGTTACAATCAAGAGATTAACTCACTACACTCTTATCACAAACAAGACTGCATATGATGAAAGCAGTAAAGGCTCAAAAGCTCACAGGCTTGTAAATATGTAATTCAAAGCATCAAACCAAGTTTTCCATCTTAACATGCTCAATGTTATCTATTCATGGCTCAATCAACTCATGCTCAACACTCAATCCAAACAATAAAAAATTTTCAAAATCAATCACAAGTTACAATCAAGAGATTAACTCACTCCCTAAAATCTATGAAAGCAATAAACATGCTAAAACTGTAAACATGTTACTAATGCAAATGCAACTTAAAATGCTCTACATGCAACTATATGAAAACACACAAACAAATGCATTTTTTTTAAAACACTTCAAATCAAAATACTCACACATTTCAAATCAAAATACTAACTCTCCCCCCAAACTTGAATGAAATTATATCGAAACAAGGGAAAAGATAGAATTTCAAGAAATAAAAATGTGAATTTACCATTGGGTTGCCTCCCAACAAGCGCTAGATTTACCGTCTATAGCTCGATGTATGAATTGGTGCCTCCCTTGAATGCATATATTAGCTGCTTTGGGTCATGGTCAAGTGCCATATTTGCCTTACTTGCACCTAATAATGCATACTTGGGGTGTCCAAGCAAGGATTTGAGTCCCGACGTAGGAATATACTGATCTGGTTTACGTGTATGTTGTTCGTTTGCGTACGTATGATCAATGTTTTTATCGTTCTGGAACAACTTTCTTATAATATCTCGCATAACGCGCTCATTCGTACACGCTTGGGTTGTGTGTTCCTTGTCTGTTTTTTGTTCCTTTTCGGCGCCACATACTATTTGACCGTGCATAAACATACAATCTGTGTGTGGTTCTGAACTTTCTTGCTCTTCCAGGATCTTCAACTCCTCGTATTCGGTATCATTCCTTCGATGAATGACACTATATTGTTCCTTTGAGTTGACTTGGTGGTGCTAAAAAGCGGCTCTTTTGTTGTTGCCCACCAACAATAGTAACTAATTGGCCCATTTGAGTCTCGAGATTTTTCAATTGTGAATCCATAGTATTGGCCAATTGTGTCAATTGCAACTTCATCTTGTCCATCTTTGCTTCGTTCTTGGTAAAGTTATTTCTCATTTCCTCATGAATAAATTTATTTGACTCATGAATGAAGTCGTTTGATTCATGAATGAAATGAGGGCGTCTTCCAAAGATGGTTTTGCCTGCATCGGTAAACCCATTTATTACATTGAAGCTTGATGGTGGTGGAATCACATTCTCCGTATTAGCATATGAAAAATCTTCGTAATTCCTCCAATCAACAATAGTGTGTAGGAGTAGGATTATTCCAATAAATCGTAGAAATTCGATTATTGAAATAATTGACTTCTTCCATCCGAACGGGTGCACCTATACCAATTCAAAGAAACAAATCAAGCATTGTAGAAGTAGAATTTACAAAAGAAAAATGAAATAAAATAAAAAAATGTCTAAATTAAGAATAATTCTATCTATCGCCATATTAGCACCAAAAATTGTATTAGTCTCCGGCAACGGCGCCAAAAACTTGTTCGCCTTATTTTTAGCTTCACCGCAAGTGTACGGTGTAGTTTATAGAATAGGGTAAGCAAGGTCGTATCCACGAAGACTAATAAATTTATGCGCTAAGTATTGTACTAAGATAGTCTTATTTTTATTTAGACGATCGAAATTTGATAATTGTTGTAGAAGTAAAGACAAGATTAACCACAAAAACACAAGATACTAAGAATAGTGGAATTATCAAGGGAATGAAATGGATTCCCGGGTTATGGTTTCAATCAATATTCCTCTTGTTGTCCGATTTAATCAAAGTCAAAGTTATTATCACTACACCTATAAGACGATCACAACGGTATTTTATCCTCCTCTCGAGATGTATATAAAGTGTAGATTGAAATATCTATGCTAGCATCTCTACCCAACATAAGATACACAACTCCCAATTGCACAAAAGATCATATATCCTCACAAATATTCACAAACCTCTCGATTATACAAATATTCATGTCAAGTACTCAAGATCTAATATTGAAACTCATCTCTCGAATTATGAATCAATATATCAAACATGCTAAATCATTGGCCAAATGATAAAACAAGAATAAGAACAAAGTACTCAAATAGGCTTCAAGACAATAACTTCAATTAAGATTAAAACATTCAACAAGAGTTCAATTAATCTACTTCCAAAACCCGGAAATCACAAGAAATTTAGCTACTCATTACAAATAAACAACCCATAGACAAATTGTTCATATTCATGACAAGCTAAAATGAAAGATTAAAGCACAAAGAAAGATAAAACTTAGGGAAATGGATAATCTCTCGATTGATCTTCAATCCTTAAGCTTCGATTCGACCCGATTCTTCCTTGGTTCTTCATTTATGAAGTTGATGTATTTCTTGTGTTATTGGGTGTATTCCCAGCCTTTCCTTCATACCCTAGATCAAGGCTCCCATCTTCTCTTTATAGCCCCTCAAAAGTTCAAGAAAAAGGTGGAGGAACATAGAAAATTCCCTGCGGCGCCCAACTTTAATTTTGGGGGTGAAAAGCCTCACGGCGCCTGCAACCTTAGATGACGGTGCTGCTGCGCCCGCTCGGTTTTAGCGCCCAATACATTCTGAATTTGATTTTGAGCCCTTCATTAAAGTTGTAGCTCTATCTCTTAGCTTTCCATAACCACTTAAATCATATCAATATCAATTTTGTAGAGAGAGTTATGGCCAAAATACGAAATGCTGCCAGTGATAGAAATTTCAGACGCGTTTGGACGTTTCTTCAAATCAATCTCTCGTTGTTTGCTCGTTTGTACTTATTTTGATACACGATTCATTATTATGACTATAAACTCAATATAATTGGCTCTCAACATGGCTTGGCTACTCAAATGACTCAAACTACTCAAAAACAACACAAAACTCAAGTCTAGGAAGCCCAAATCAATGGTATAAAACCAAGTGAACACTCAACATGGCTTGGCTACTCAAATGACTCAAAATACTCGAAAACAACACAAAACTCAAGTCTAGGAAGCCCAAATAATTGGTATAAAACCAAGTGAACAATGATAAGGCAGTGAGATCTTAAAGCTACACAGTGAGATCTTGAAATAGGGCCTGGAGCCCCGTATCCGACTCGGACTGGGTGAATGGGCCTAACCCGAAAAAGTGGACCGTTGGTCTCCCTGACAACATAGTACAACTCCACCCTTTAGATGATGACACTTGGCGCAACCACATTAGCCAAGGATATCTATAAATACCATGCTACAGTAACTTGATGGTAACTATTCATTCTGCCATTTTTACTCCTTACTTTACATTTACTGTCTTCATATCCTCGTATCTCAGGAACTCGATCCGATTTAGGCATCAAAGGGTCTTAGCCGGGACCACCTCCCTAGGTAGCCTGACGTGTTTTCATCTATTTCAGGTCACTTAAGAACTCGAACTCGGTTACCCAAAACTCCGCGACACGAAGGTAACTCACTGATCTAAATTAGTTAGCACTGTCTGTGGGAAACTTCTTTTCCCCTTTAACTCGAAAGGAGGTACGGAAGGATGGAGACCCCATTGAAACATGTTCAAAAGGGGGTGTTAGAGACCCTCAGGAAGGATAAAGAGGTGCTACATCCAGAGTTCTCTTCATCTCAATCTATCCCAGATCCTCCGGATACGGGGAGGAAAGACCCCGACCAGATGATCTCTATGAGGAAGGAAGACTTTGAGAAGCTGGTCATGGAAAGAAGTCAGCAGCTCGCGAAGGAGAGAGACAGGGAGAAGGGGTTGCCCGACCCCAACCCCATGACGGGTCTGGTTAAGAATAATGATGGTCATAAGCGTTTGGGTAAGAGGGGTATCTCAGGAGGTCTTGAGCAAGAGGACGAAGCTGAGAGTAGGACCCCTCCTGGGCCTCCTTCAAGACCCCGGTCCCCTGAGAAAGCGGGATTAGTGGTCGAAGGGTTGGGGGTGCCCATGATGCGAGTACCATTAGGCGATAACTTGCAGAAGCTTAGTGAGCAAATTGAACTCGCCACTAAGAAGTTGGAGGAGATGAAGATAAGGGGGAAAGTTACGTTCGCTCTACAAAAGAGAGGGTCTCCTCTTTGTGAAGAGATCTTGGTTGACGTAGTGACCCTGAATTTCAAGCTCCCAAACCTACCTCGATATGATGGAAGCAGGGACCCCCAGGAACACCTAATGGCATTTGAACACATGATGCAGCTATACAGGCAATCAGATGCTATTAATGCCCGTATCTTTATCACTATGTTGTCGGGTCGAGCGCAAGAGTGGTTCACGAGCCTACTGCCGAGTACCGTGGTGTCTTATGAGCAATTGGTGAGGAAATTCCTTTTTCATTTTGCCAGCAAGAAGAAGGCTAAGAGATCGGCCACATACATCTTTACTATTCGGCAGGGGGAGGAAGAGCCTCTTTGAGACTTCATTAATCGGTTCAACAATGAGGCCTTGGAGGTTGATAAACTAAGAATTGATGATCAGTATCATGATTCACGCTCTGAAAAAGGGACCTTTCGCATCACCATTAGCCCAAGACCCCCCGGGCAATGTCGAAGGCTTGATGGAGATGGCACAAAGATACATACATGAGGAGGAGATAAACTCCCTGAAAGATCGCGAGTGGTACCAAAATGCGAGAACCAAGGACAAGAGAGAGACCAAGGAGCCGAGCCGAGCCACGGATCGAAAAAAATCGTGAGAGATCCACCAAAGTTAGACGGACCAAAATTCCAAAACTACACCCCTTTGAACGGTCTAGGTTGCGCGCCTTGATGGCCATTGAGAACTCAAGGTTGGTGAGGTGGCCAAAGAAAATGAGATCCACTCCAAATAGGCGGACTCGGATAAATATTGCTACTTCCATAAAGACCATGGGCATGACACGAGGAGGATTGTTTCGGTTGAAAGATGAGATTGAGAGGCTCATCCAACAAGGGTACCTCCAAGACTTTAGGGCACAAGGTGAACAGTTCATAAGTAAGACCCGACGCGAGGAGGTCCCATGATGAGGTCACAAGAGCGTAATAGGGTGGTCCCGACAAAGGAAAGAGACCCGTAGATCGGCACACCTCATGGGCAAGATAATTTACCTCGGAAGGGGTAATACACGTGATAGCTAGGGGGCCAACTAAGGGGGATTCACAGAGAGCTCGAAAGAGTTAGGCAAAGAGCTTACAAGCGGAGGTCACGAGAGGTCATCAGTCAACACGATCCAGGGTCCCTTGATCACATTTGACGATGACAATCTTCAAGGATTGGACACTGGAGCATAATGACCCCATGGTTATTACGATGGATATGGAAAATTTCACCGTGCAAAAGGTCTTGGTTGATAGTGGCGGCATTCAATGGATGTTATATCCTGAGCGTGCTAAGGAAGATGGATCTTGGGATAACATCAATCAAGTGGTGGGGACCCTCTTATGGGGTTTGGGGTAATAAGGTCGTACCCCAGGTACAATCGATTTACCCACCTCTCTGGGTGAAGAGCCATGTAGAAAAACTTTCATGATTAAGTATCTGGTGGTGGAGGCGCCTTTTGCCTACAATATAATATTGGGAAGACCCGACCTGAACCTATTCCAAGCTGTGGTGTCTATTTACCATCTAAAAATGAAATTCCCGACGAAGTTTGCAGTGGGAGAAGTCCGGGGAAACCAACAAATGGCTAGGGAATGCTATAATTTATCTTTGAAAAAAAGCGAAGTAAAGAGGGCCACCCCGAAACCCGTGAGGCAAGTATGCTTGGGGGAGTCGAGCTCGAGCAAGAAGTCCAAATCGGAGGATTATAGAATGGAGGCGGTGGAAGAGTACCTCGTGGTTCAGCTGGACTCGAGAGACCTAGCAAAAACAACGAGATCGGGTCGCAGATGACTTGGACCCAAGAACTCATGATGATTGAATTTCTAAAAAAGAATTACGATGTGTTTGCCTAGGAACCAGCGAACCTGGAGAGAATAGACCCGGAAGTCATTGTTCATTACCTTAATATTGATCCCACTGTAAAGCCGGTAAAGCAGAAGAAGAGAAATTTTGGGGTGAAAATGAACAAAATAATAGAAGCCGAGGTCAGCAAGCTGCTCTAGGCGGGGTACATTGTTGAGGTGCAGTTCATGGATTGGCTCTCTAATGTCGTGATCGTACCTAAAATAGACGAAAGATGGAGGATGTTTACCGACTTTATGGATTTGAACAAAGCTTATCCTAAAGACTCGTACCCCCTCCCTCGCATTGACCTGTTGGTGGATTCGACCGCCGGGTGCGTATTGCTAAGCATGATGGATGTGTACCAGGGGTATCATCAGATATCAATGGTCGAGGACGATAGAGCAAATACCTTGTTTGTAATAGATACCGGGGTCTACTGTTACAAGGTCATGCCATTCGGGCTAAAAAATGCGGGAGCCACCTACCAGAGACTTGTCAATGTGATGTTCATGTAAGTCCAAGCGGCTACGATAATCTAGAGGGGGTTGAATAGATTATCTCCATCTTTTCAATTTTACCCTCTTTTTCGAACAAAACAAGCCAAGACAATAATAAAGGTGCGGGAAATAAACAACACGCGTCGATTTATAGAGGTTCAACCCACCTAGGGCCTAATCCTCTACCACCCCAGTATATCCGGGATGGATTTCAAAAAAAAAAAGATTTTATTAATTACCAAAATTAATACAACACCTTACAACATCACCTTGAAGAGTACCACACTCTTCTACAACACCACCTTTGAGATTACCACAATCTCTCTTGAAGATTACCACAATCTCCAACGGCACCTTGCGAAGATTACCACAATCTTTAACCTTGAAGAATACCAAATTCTTCAACACCTCAATAAGAAGATCACCACAATCTTCTTGCACCTATCACCTAGATCATCCAAGTGTGTTCTTACCACAAGAACACTCACAAGGATATCATCATTCCACGCATTATAACCATAAGGATGGGAGTATAGATTTTGAAAAATATTTTTGCAAAAGCTCCCCCTATCAACATGCACAACAAGAGTAATAAGAATCAATCAACAACAATCTAAAAGCTCAGCATATTGAGCTTAAGCATTAAGAGCATATAAGCTCCCCCTGTCAAAAAAAATCATTATACATGAATATGAGTCCATAATACATCAAATGGACTACTTATAATCCACAACTTATGGCTTTTAATAGCTACAACTTATAGCTTCTTTCTCGAGCTTATTTTAGCTTCTTTGAGCTAATAAGCTTATAACCTATTTCTCCCCCTTTGGAATCATCAAAAAGAATGTTAGCACGATAAAAATATCATATATCCATATCAAAGTGCGCAATGTAACCGATTTATCGAGCTATTTGAACATTGAAGCTCATAAGCCAAATAGGAGGTAAAAGTCGATCAAATGACTTGTAGAAGCTTGTAAAAACTCATTTGATTTGCAAAACATGATCTCTATAAATATACAAGACTTTTGAAATCGAGAGAATCATGTAGGTGATGAATTTTTCATTGAAACATTTTATCGAACACTTGGCGAGCGTCAAAAATAGAAGAAAATATATATAGCCCTTGTAAATATAATCAAGCCAAGTATTTCATCACCAAAATCATTTTTACAAATATCATTCATCAACGATCATCATTCACAACACAATTATATAAGAATTCCATCAATATATCAAGTAGAAGCATTTTCTCAAGGGTTCAACACAATTGAGCAAAGGAAGTAGAATTCTTACCATTCAATCGGTAAAGACGAGCAATGATGATGATAAACGAGCAATATAATCCCCATAATTGTTAGTTCAAGTGGGTACGATAATCTAGAGGGAGGGTGAATAGATTATCTCGGTTTTTCAGATTTTGCCCCCTTTTTTGGATAATCAAGCAAAGACGAAAGCTAAATGCGGAAAATAAACAACACACTTCGATTTATAGAGGTTCAACCCACCTAGGGCCTAATCCTCTACCACCCCAGTATATCCGGGATGGATTTCAAAAAGAAAAAAAGATTTTATTAATTACCAAAATTAATAATACAACACCTTGAGGATTACCACAACCTCTTACAACACCTTGAGGAGATTACTACAATCTTCCTTCACCACCTTTGAAGAGCACCACACTCTCCAAACACCTATCACCTAGATCACCCAAGTGTATTCTTACCACAAGAATACTCACAAGGATGTCTTGTGTTGAATGATGACCAAAATCAAGATTACAACTTAATAATGGATAATACAATATGAGTACAAGTGTAATCAAGAATTGAAAGCCTAGACCTCAAATGTGTTCAAGTGAAAGTGCTTAGGCTAATACAACAAGATATATGAAAGTGTTTGCTCGTATGTTCTTTGCTTGTGTAATGTGTTGTATCTTGTTGCTTGAATGAAGCCTCTATTTATAGGAGAGGTTGGCTTTGATTTCCAGGACATTGGCTCCTCATTGGGAGTGATTTGCTGCAAAAGAAACCATTTAAAATCAAGATTATAGCTGTTAGAAGTCAATCCCACAAATTAGGGAAAAGTTATGCGAAAAATGCAACGGATAGTTTTCGATAAAACAGGGTTCGATCGGTCGCACAGAGATAAGTTTGCAATGAGTTTTTGTGATTTTTACGGGGGGACCAGTCGGAGGGGTTCGACCGGTCGCCCTTGATGTTGATCGGTTGGGGTGTTCAAAAATACGAAAAGCAGAAGATCGCACCTTGGGGGCTCCTGTGCACGGTCACCCAGGGTCGACCGGTCGCCCTCTACCGGTCGATTGGTCGCCTCTTCCTGCATTTTCTCATCGTCCCTTTTTCTGTTTCAAAACTCAACTCGTGTACAAGTTGCCTATATGGGCGACCTGGTCGAGCTCGAAACAAAAGTGTTGTCCAATTTTTTATCGAAAATAAACTCCAAGAAATACTCCGAAAAATAGTAAAAACATTTTAAATCAATCGGAAGTATTTAGACAACATTTAGGGACATTGTTTTGGTTTAAAAACTCATTTGAACGAAATCATCAAAATCATGATAAAAACATTTATCTAACAAACTCCCCCTTTTTGATGATTACAAACCAAAACAATTTTCACGAGGACGATTTTGAAAATAAAACAATTTTCCGGTTTTATGAGAAGACTATCCATTTAAAAACGTTTTATAAATAGCTCCCCCTATCAATAAGCACAACAATAAGAAGTATTGCATAAGCTAGAAGCACAAACTATTACAAGCTATTACAAGATACACAAAAACATCATGAGCTAAGAAGCTCCCCCTGTCAAAATACCCATAATCCATTGCAATAAAGCTCATAATACAAGCAATGGACTAGATATATTTGGCCTTAAGAAGCCATAGCTTATAACTTTTATATCAAGCTTATATTAGCTTCTTTGAGCTAACGAGCCAATTTCCTGTTTCTCCCCCTTTGGAATTATCAAAAAGAATGTTAGGATGATAAAAACATCATACAATTATATCAAAGTGCGCCAAAGATACGTTTTATCAACCATTGAAAAAATAGGCTTAGAATCCGAAGAAATAGGAGAAATGTATAATGAAAAATCCATAAGCTCGTTTTGTTTGCCAAGACATGATCTTAATAAGTATTTAAGACTTTTGAAAGCAAGAGAGTCATGTAGAAGTTGAAATTTTTATTGTGACATTTCATCGAACACTTTGTGGGCGTAAAAAATAAAAGAAGTTGTATAAAGCCCTTGTAAATGAATCAAGCTAAAAATTTCATCACCAAATCATACCAAATACAATACAATACAACATAATAAATCACTCATCATGATCATATGACAATTTCATCAAGAAATTTACAAGAAAGCCAAAAAACTTCGATGGTTCAACCCAATTGAGCAAAGGAAGTAGAATTCTTACCATTCAATCGGTAAAAATGAGCAATAATGATGATAGACGAGCTACATTAAGTCCAAGATATGCAATGTATGCAAGAAAACAAATTTTGAGTGAAATTTGTGTGAATTTAGCGAAGGGACGAAAATGGCAAAAATGGGTTAAAATGACTAAGTAATGAAACATAACGGTTTTAATCCATAAAAAAGGTATGGGCGACCGGTCATCGTTGAGGGCGACCGGTTGCCCTCAACCCAATCAGCCCACTGTCTTGCCCAATTTTTCAAAATCCGAATTTTCAACCAAAAATCTGATTTTTTGCCCCTAAGTTTTAAAACATGCAAAATGCAAACGTAAACCTCATTCAACATGCATTATGCCTAACCGAGCTCATATTGACGCAAAAGTCTCGGAAGATAGCGGTTTTGTAAAAATGTCCGCCAATTGATCTTGAGATGGTACAAAAGATATCTCAATTTTTCGTTTAGAAACACAATCCCTTAGAAAATGATGTCGAATCTCAATATGTTTAGTACGGTTATGATGAACCGGGTTTTGAGCAATATTAATAGTGGATATATTATCACAAAAGATAGGAATATTTTCAAAAGAGCATTTGTAATCCGCTAAGGTTTGTTTCATCCAAAGAAGTTGAGTACAACAAAAAGTCGTGGAAATATATTCGCCGGCCGTTGAAAAAGAAACACAATTTTGCTTCTTTGAAAACCAAGAAACTAGTCAATCACCTAAAAATTGACATGATCCGGAAGTACTTTTCCGATCATCTATATTTCCCGCATAATCCGAATCACTATAACCTTTAAGAGAAAAAAATTCATTCTTCGGATAAAACATACCATATTGAATAGTGACTTTCAAATATCGAAAAATTCTTTGGCACTCATATGAGATTCTTTAGGATTGCTTTGAAAACGAGCACATAGGCATAAGACATGAAGAATGTTTGATATACTAGCGGTTAAATAAAGTAAACTACCAATCATACCTCGATATTTTGATTCATCCACGGACTTGCCTTTTTCATCTTTGTCAATTTTGACATTAGTTGCCATAGGGGTAGACACGGTTCTTCCTTCTTCAATGCCGAACTTTTTCAAAAGTTCCTTTGTATATTTTGATTGCAAAATGTATGTACCTTCTTGGCATTGTTTAATTTGAAGCCCAAGGAAGAAGTTAAGCTCCCCCATCATACTTATCTCAAATTCTCCTTGCATTAACTTAGAAAATTTCTTGCACAAAGATTCATTAGTAGCACCAAAGATAATATCATCAACATAAATTTGCACAAGTAAACAATCTTGCCCTTTTTCAAAAACAAAGAGACTAGTATCAAATTTACCTCTTGTAAAACCATTTTGCAAAAGAAAAGAGCTAAGTCTATCATACCATGCACGTGGTGCTTGCTTTAAACCATACAAGGCCTTTTTAAGTTTATAAACATCATTAGGCCTAGAAAAATTTTCAAACCCCGGAGGTTGTTTTACATAGACTTCTTCTTGAATAAAACCATTTAAGAAAGCGGATTTAACATCCATTTGGTAAAGTTTGAAATTTTTATAACACGAATAGGCAAGTAAAATACGAATAGCTTCTAAACGTGCTACGGGTGCAAAAGTTTCATCATAATCAATACATTCTTCTTGACAATACCCTTGAGCTACTAACCTTGCCTTGTTTCGAACAATGTTGCCTTGATCATCAAGTTTGTTCCGGAATACCCATTTCGTACCAATAATAGTTTGATATGGAGGACAAAGTACCAATTCCCATACATCATTTCTTTCAAATTGATTCAACTCCTCTTGCATCTCCAAAAACCAATCCTCATCCTCAATAGCCTCCTTAGCATTTTTAGGCTCTTTTTGAGAAATAAGAGCTTTCTCGAAAAATTTTCTTCGGGTCATTACTTTATCAAGGGGATCACCAATAATAAGTTCTTTTGGGTGATCTCCTTTAAATTTCAATGCTACGGGAAGATCAGAAGTATCACCCCTATCTTCGAGGAACATTTAAAGTGGATGGTTGATCATTTGATGTAGAAGGTTGATCATTTTGAGCATCATTTAGAACAATGGGTTCAATAATATCCTCTTCATCACTTTCATCATTGGGTATTCTTTCAACACCCGAAGCTTTATTGAATTTGACATGGATGGATTCTTCAACAACCCCACTAGTCTTATTGTAAACCCGATATGCTTTGCTTTTTGTTGAATACCCCATAAATATTCCTTCATCGGCCTTAGGATCAAGTTTGTCTAATTGATCCTTAGTATTCAAAATAAAACACTTACATCCAAATATTTTGAAATAACTAATATTTGGAGTTCTTCCTTTCTAAAGCTCATATGAAGTTTTATTCATTTTAGGACGAATATAAACCCGATTAATGACATAGCAAGCGGTACTTATGGCTTCGGCCCAAAAATATTTTGGAAGCGAAAATTCATTGAGCATTGAGTGACTCATCTCTTGTAATGTCCAATTTTTCCTTTCGACTACTCCATTTTGTTGAGGTGTTCTTGGAGCCGAAAAATTGTGTGCATATCCCTTGGTTTCACAAAAGACTCTAAATTCACCATCAAATTCTCCACCTCGATCACTTCGAATAGACTTAATAGTATCTTCCTTTTCATTCTCAATAAGTCTACACAACTTAACAAACTCATTAACGGCATCGCTTTTATTGGTAAGAAAAAGAGCCCAAGTATATCTAGAAAATCATCGACAATAACGAAAGTGTAAATTTTTCCACTTAGACTTGCCGTACCAATATCCCCATACAAATCAAGGTGAAGCAATTGTAGGGGTTTGGTTGTAGAAATTTCATTTTATGGCTTAAAACTACTCTTAACTAATTTGTTCTTTTGACAAGTGTCACATAAGCCAAGATTTTCAAAATTCAATTTGGGTAGTCCTTTTACATGTTGGTTTTTGTAAATATTTTTCAAACTTTTGTATCCAACATGTCCAAGTCGCCTATGCCATAAACTTGTTAAATCATTATTGGCGACCAAACAAAAAACATTTTGACTAACCAAATCACTTGTACAAATTTTGTAAAGATTGCCTTTTCTATTTGCTTCACAAATAATTTTACCGTTTTTAAGAATAAGACATTTTTCTTTATTGAAAGAAACATCATAATTTGAATCACAAAGTTGGCTAACACTTATCAAATTAAACTTAAGCCCATCTACTAAAAGAACATTACTAAGAGAGAAATAAGAGTTACCAATTTCTCCATTTCCAAGAATTCTTCCTTTGCCATTGCCGAACATGACCATACCCTCTTCTTGGAGCTTGATGTTGGTAAAAAGTTCTCTCCTCCCGGTCATATGGCGTGAACATCCGCTGTCCACGAGCCACTTTGAATCTTCCATTGTTGTTATGGCCTCTATTACCTACAAAAGAATTTCTTTTAGGTACCCTATAATTTTGGGGTCCATGGGGGTTAGTCTTGAGACCTTTGGGTCTCCAAACATGACTAGAGCTATTTCTCAATTTGCAATTGTTAGCATAATGTCCAACTTTGCCACAATAAAAACAAGTAGGAGTATTGGAGCTACTAGCACGTACAAATGTCGGACCTTGGTTATTTTTCTTAAAAACACTTTGAAATGGTTTATAACCAAGTCCTAATTTGGAATGTTCACCTCTTTGTGCATCTAAAATATTTGTAACTTTATCCGTGCTTATGTTAAAACGATGCACATCATTTTTCAAACATTCAAGATCTTTGGTGAGCAATTCTTTATCGATTTCAAGAGAGTGAACTTTAGTAAGAGTAAGAGCATGAGCTTTGTCAAGAGATTCATAAGAGATAAATAATTTTTCATTTTCAATTTTAAGCTCTTTATGCACCTTTTTCAAAGTCTTATATTTAATAATTAAATTTTGAAATTCAATTTGCAATTCATCAAAATCACATTGCAATTCATCAACTAAGGAGGAGGTGGAGGAGTTAGAGCGTACCTCATTATTCATCATCTATGGCCATAAGACCATGTTCGGTTTCATCTTCCTCATCGGTTGTTTCAAGTAGTTCATCCCAAGTTTTGACCTCCGCATTTAGAGCCTTCTTTTTCGCAAAAGGCTTCTTTTTCTTTTGTTCCTCCTCATCGAGTTTTGGGCAATCGGCAATGAAGTGCCCGGGTTTTCCGCATTTAAAACAAGCATTATCTCTTGGTTTTCTTGCTTTATGTTTATTCACAAATTTTGCAAATTTTCGAACTAGTGCGGCCGTCTCCTCATCATCATCATCATTATCATAGTGTTGGGAAATTTATTGTTTAGATTTTGATGAATGCCATGTAAAACTTAGAATAGGAAGTTGGCACCCCATTTTTTTGTTGTAAACTGCATTGCAACAAATAAATTTAGTCAAGCTGAGTTAAGACAACTATGCCTAAACATGCAAGAAGACAACCGGAGACTAGAAGGAAGACTCCGTTGCAAGACAGCTAAGTATGGAAAAGAAGAGAAGACGGGAACTCAACTGAAGGTGCAACTGAGATGCAGCTGAGTAAAGTATCAGTCAAGTCAACTCAAGATAGCCAAGTCTCAAATTGAAGTGGAGAAGAGTCATCCAATGATTGAAAGTCGACTCTAAGTCACCTGGGAAAGCAAGGAAATGCGGTCAAGTCGAGATAATGAAAGAGATCTGTTGCCTGAGAAATCAAGAGAATTACTTAAACAAGTAATACCTCCATGCTACCTTTCTCGAAGTGCTCACCCCGAGAAGCGTGCAAGGGGAATAAACCAATGGGAAGCACTACACCGTGTCAGAACTCTGAAAAGCTGAAGAACAATTCATACGAGGAAGTGGCAACTCCAAGGACTGCAATAAGACAAGCCAACGACCACAAGTGACTTTCAAAAATAAGCCTATCTCTTCAACGGGCGATTTTTGAAAGATCACTATAAAAGGCGAGAGAATGACTCGAGAATGGATCTTGATTACCGAACCACGAACATTCAAGCTAACATGTGAACTGTAATCGAAATATTCTCAAAGATCATTCAAGATTAATTCTCAAGTCTACACTACGAAGGAAATCAATCCAACACTCACCTGTGAAGGAAAGATAACCTCAATCAGTTGAAGAGGAAACTTTTGAAGAAAAGGGGTCTACATTCCGCGGAGGATTGTAGGAAAGTTCAAGGTCGAACGAGTCTCGAGTTTTTGGAGGGCTTCGTGATCAAATCCAAAGAGCTTGAGCAAGTGAGTCAGAGTAGCAAAGCGCAACTGCCCTGTGAAGAAAGCCGAGTCTCACGAGAAGCGGTGCGTGACCAAGGCATCTCAGGATCGAGTCCCAAAGGATCAAGTCGGTTGTGTGATCAAGACTTGTATGCGGGACTGCATTACCACTCTGTATATCGATCAATACTTAGTGGATTCCTCCGGGAGTTGGAGAAGAGAGGAGTAGAAGAATTACCCCATCTTCGAACCTCTATAAAAACTTATCGTGTCATTTACATTTCAAAGATTTTAATTCTTGCACTTTAACCTGTTTAACTCTTGATAAATTTGCTATCCACTTGATAATTTCTAAGTACTAAAACCAAGGACTAAATCATAACTAAACCAAATTCAAGGGTGTTAAGTCTTCCCCGAAAAACAAAGCTGCGATTGAGCTAATTCAGTCTTAACGGTGAGTTATTCTATCAACAACTCAATCGAGTGTTGAGTGACTAACTCTCCGATTAACTAAATTGGCTATCCACCAAGGACACAGCTGTGTAGTATCAACTCTGAACTTTAAAAAGGACTAAATCGAAAAGTTTGTAAGGTTTATTCAACCCCCCCTTCTAAACCTTACACTCACACCCCTTGGGACCTACAAGTGGTATCAGAGCGGTTGGTTCATTGAGGCATCGTGACCGGTTATCGAACTAGATCTCCAAATTTTTCAAAGTCTGTTTTAGTACTTAAGTTTTCAAAACTCTTTTTATTATCAAAAGTTATTATCATGGAAGCAAATTTGACATGTATCCCTATGTTCACAATTGAAGAATTTGATGATTGGAAAATTCGTATGCAGGCTCATCTATCAACATTACATGATGAGATGTGGATAGTGATAGAGGATGGGCCACGACAAATTTTAAAAGTGAAACACGGTAGTAAGAGCTGCAGCTGAAGGTGAAGAGGATGTCGCTCCTAGACCAGCTATGATTGAAAAACTAAGAGCTGAATGGATAAATGATGACAGAAAAAGATACAACCTGGACAATGTGGCCAAGGATATTCTTTACAAAACCTTGGACAAAACCATGTTCAATAAAGTCAAATCATGCAAAACGGCTAAAGAAATCAGGACAAGCTAACATTGATTTGTGAAGGCTCGTGAGCAAATCAAGGAAAATAAATTATCAGTAATTTGTACAAAAATTTGAGAATTTCAAAATGATCGCAGGAGAGAACCTGGATCAACTGGATGCTCGGTTCACAAAAATTACCAACGAGCTATCTGTTCTTGGAAAAGAATATACACAGAAGGAAATGTGTATGAAGATCCTAAAAAGTCTCCCAGCTGAATGGGAAATGAAGGTCATGGCACTAAGACATTCCATGGACCTATCAAAGACATCCAACCATGAGCTATTCTCGATCTCAAAGCCTACGAATTTGAGTGAGAAGAAAAGACCGAGGAAGAGACAAGTGTACCCAAAACAATTTTGCTCTAATTGTTAAGGATGGCAAGAAAGTCGAGGTCAAAGAAGTCATTGACCCAGGAGGAAATAGCCCGATGGTTAAAAGGTTCAACAAGTTCTTCAATAAGAACTACAAGAGAAGCAAGGGCGAATCCTCCAGAAGACACTCAGCTCCTCCAAGTCAAAGGAAGATAGGCCAATCAAGAGAACAGATCATCAAAAAGCTGAATAACAAAGGCGACAATCCAAGAATAGAAAGAGCGATCAAAAGGTTGAATATCTATCTTTGGAACTGTAGGCAACCGGGTCACTATGCCATTGATTGCCCATATCCTGTAGTCAACAAATACAGGAATGAAGAAGAAAGAAAAGTCTTGAGAGAAAGAAGACAAGAAAAGAAAAAGGCAATGTTGGCTGCAGAGACTCTTTGAGATAGCCAAGTCAAGAGACATAGGCTGATTGAGAGTAGTGAAACCGACTACTCAAGCGACTACGAAGAAGAAGCATTGATCTATCGATGGCCAAGGAACAAGACCAACCTGACCAAGAAGATGAGGTACACTCGACTCATCACACTCGATTCTAGTGATAGTGATCGTGACACACACACTTCATCACCCACTGATCTTTATGATTCATTAGGCAAAATGATGAAAGATTTTGAACACATTAAATCCTCACACACACTACTAAATGAGGAAAACAACCTACTCAAGAGCCAAAACTCACAGCTGACTAAGGAGCTGAGTACTCTAAGTCAAATAGCTGATGATGCCATAGAAAAGAGGGAGAATGACCTCAAAAATGTGATTGCCTCATTCACTAAAGCATCTAAGTCATTGGATGATCTTATCATGAGCCAAAGAGAATGTGGAGACAAGACAGGCTTAGGATTTAATTCCTCTGCGCTATGTCAAGCTCCAAAAGTGATTTTGGAAAAAGGATCTTCAAGCAATGAAGTATCTCAAAAATCCAAAACTCCAAATGGTGCACACACATTTATTCCAAAGCACAATTACAAGCAAACCGGCATTGGTTATAAAGGAAAAGGAAAAAACACAGAGTTGAGTGTGCTGAGAGGAGCGAGAAGAAATTCACCGAGTTCATCAGCAAACTCCAAACAGAAATACTCTGTTAAAGAAGAAACAGAGCTACCAAAAACCCGGAAGTTCTATAAAAGAAACACATTTGATGGGAATGGTAGAAAATATCCAAGCCAAGCTGATTGGAATGATGTAAACTATCAGAAAAGACCTATGGAATATAAGCCCAAATGACAAAGGCCTAGAACTCAACAAAGGCCATTCCAAAGGTATAAGAGCTTTCATCAGCACACATATGCACCTAGGCACTACACTCAGAGACATCACAACTACCCAAAGAAGGCAATTGCTAAAACACATATACGGCATACAGACAAAAGAGACAATTTGTATGAACCTAGAATCCCCAATCAATTTGCCAAAATTAATTATGATTATGGCACTGATAGATGGCAACCCCTTAGAGCCAAATCATCTGGCTATAGGTTGGTTGGATCATCTTACAATACTAACCCCTCAGGACCCAGACAAGTATGAGTACCTAAAACTTAATTTCCTTGTTTGCAGGTTCAAGGAACAGTTGAGTGCCAAGGAACCTGGTGTTTGATACATGTTTTTATCTTAATTTTGATGATTTTATTTTATCACCAAAACAATGTTTTTAAAGGTTGTCCAAATACTCCTAAAATGATTTAAAATGTTTTTAATATTTTCCGGAGTATTTTCTCTAAGTTTATTTTCGTCTAAATTGGACAACGCTTTTAATAATTTTACGTTATTGGGTTTTCACTCTCAAACGATGTTTCTAAATGTTGTCCTAATACTTCCGATCGGTTTAAAATGTTTTACTATATTTTCGGAGTATTTCTTGAGTTTTATTTTCGACAAAAATTGGACAACATTTGCCTCGTGGTCGACGGCCGCCTCTATAGGGCAACCCATATACGAAGATGTTTTTAGAAAGCAGAAAAAGAGATGGAAAGAAAACGAGCAGGTCGGCCGTCGCTACTCAAGGCGTCGGCCGTCGGCCGACCGTCGCCAATGTCGGCCGGTACACTGCAAGTGTGTTTGAAAGCGAGCGTTTTATCCTTGCAAAATCCATGAGGGGGACCGGTTGGGGTGATGGTCGGCCGGCCGAGGTAGACGTCGGCCGTCGCCTGCGTGTTATTTTGTCGTGTACTTTTTCCAACGTCTATTTATGCGACCGGTCGCTTCTATGTTTTGACAAAGAAATTTCGACCGTTTGACAAAACAGACAAACTTTCCTTAAATTGTGGGATTGATTTCTAACAGCTATATTCTTGATTTTAATTGTATTTTTCTCGTAGATTTTCAATCCCCAAGAGGAGCCTATACTTGATCAATCATCTCCTATAAATAGAGGAAGTTTTGGAGCAACCAACACAACAATTGAGATACAACACAACAAGATACACTTCAAGCAAACACTTGGTCTTTCATAGTCATTATTCTTGTTGTAATATTGCCTAGCTTATCACTTTCACATCTTTGAGGTCTGTGCTATTCTTGATTACACTTGCACTCAATTGTATTATTCATTATCGAGTTGTAATCTTGAATTTGTGGTCGTCATTCAAACACAAGATATCCTTGTGAGTGTTCTTGTGGTAAGAACACACTTGGGTGATCTAGGTGTTAGGTGTAAGAAGATTGTGGTAATCTTCTTGTTGAGGTGTTGAAGAATTTGGTATTCTTCAAGGTTGAAGATTGTGGTAATCTTCACAAGGTGCCGTTGGAGATTGTGGTAATCTTCAAGAAGAGATTGTGGTAATCTCAAAGGTGGTGTTGAAGAAGAGTGTGGTGCTCTTCAAGGTGTTGTAAGTTGAATTTGTATTAATTTTGGTAATTAATAAAATTCTTTTTCTTTTCGAAATCCATCCCGGATATCTTTGGGGTGGTAGAGGATTAGGCCCTAGGTGGGTTGAACCTCTTTAAATCGACGTGTGTTGTTTACATTCCGCACCTTCATTATTTTGTTTGAGCATTCGATTGTTAAAAGAGGGCGAAATCGAAAAGATGGAGATAATCTATTCACCCCCCCCTCTAGATTATCGTAGCCGCTTGGACTTACAAGTGGTATCAAAGCCAAACTCTTTGGCAAGCTCGTTTCACATGGCGAGTAAAGAGAAACGATCGTCGGCTACGAACGAAGCTCACCTTTCCGGCACTTCCACCACCAAGCCACCTCGGTTTGATTCCAAAAATTTTATATTTTGGAAAGAAAGAATGGAATGCTACTTACAAGGTTGCGGGTTCGACATTTGGAACACCGTCATTAATGGAGAATCCATTCCGATGAAAGATACACCACACACCTCAAAAGGCTTCAAAAAGCTCAATGATGAAGAGAAGAAAATCATCTCCTCAAATGGTAAAGCTCTTAATATCTTACATTGTTCACTTACCACTTTGGAATTTGATCATATTGTAGGTATTCGATCGGCACATGGAGTATGGCAAAAATTAGAAGCCATCTATGGAGTATTTGCAAATGAAAGAGTCAAACAAAAGCATCTACTTCTCAAGATCATACAAGCTCAAATTTAAGGAATAAGCCTCCTACAACTTCCAATTATGAAGAAGTTGAATATTGTTTTATGGGCATCAATGAAGAAAAAGAGGTATGTCTTAAGCCCTCTACTTCTTATGATATTGTTATTCAAAATGATTATAGTGATTTGCAAAATGATTTTGATGAGCTACAAGATGAATTCCAAAACTTACTTGTTAAATACAAAAATTTGAAAAAGGAATTCATTGTTTTGAAAAATGATAAGGATAGTTTATTTACTTCCTATGAATCACTATCATGTGCTCACACCACCACACTTGACAAGGTTAGAAACCTTGAAAAAGAAAATAGTACTCGTTGAGAATATTGATTGTATGAAAAAGGATTTATTAAAATCCAACTTGAGTACCAATAAAATGTCCAATATTGTTGATATTCATAATTGTGATAAAGGACTTGATCATAAGCCTAATGTTGTTAATCATATGAAAAAGGATCAAGTCAATATGCATATTGGTCATTATGCTCCTAGAATTATTACTTGTTTTTATTGTGGCAAAAAGGGTCATACGGCTAATACTTGTCGGGCTAGAAATAGCTCTAATTATTGTTGGAGACCTAAAAGTCTCAAAGCTAATTCTAAAGGACCCAAACACATGAGGGTACCACAAAACAATGTCATATTAGGTACCCGGCGAAATAATGATCGAAGAAAAGTTATACCGCCACGAAGACATCAAATGACCGTTTCATTTGATCAAAGAAGGAGAAACTATTTTCGACAAAGCCAATTTCCAAGAAGAAGATATAATCAAAAATGGGAAGAACACAATCCTTGGAAATGGCAAAGACATCATCAACAAGGTGATTTTCAAAGAAGAAGAAACCATCAACCATGGGAAGGTAACCAAACTTGGAAATGGAGAAGTCATCATCAACAAAGTGACTTCTCAATGGGAAGATATCATCATCAACAATGGGAAAGACACAACCCATGGAAACGGCGAAATTGGTAAACCGTATCTCCCCATTTGTATATGCATTTTATTTCTTTTAATTATATGCATGTTTTTAATTGTGTATTAATTGCAAAATGATTTTTCAAGCATTTATTTTTAAATAGGTCTCTTATATATTTATGAGTTTCAATTTTTTTTTGAAAGAGACCTTGCATGTTTTTCTAAACTCTTGAGCTTTTTCATTAGACTTATGTGGCTTATTATCTCTTATGAAATCTTAGCATAAGCTCTTTTTGTTATCTCATATTATTTGCCTACACTTGTATTTTCTATGCATATGTTGTCTAAGAATTGTGTAGGATACATACTTCATACTCATTGGCTATTACGTCATCAAGTTTCTTAAACCATCGAGGTATGTCTACTCGTATTTTTTTAACTCGATTTTATGCTTATATCTTTCAAGATATTTCTTTTTGACCCCTTTAGTGCCCCAAATTGAACTTGCAAATATTTTCTCTTAAAAGGCACTACGTGTTTAGTCTCGATTTTATCGTTTATATGTTTTCCAAAACCCATATTTGTTGGATATAGTCCAAACTTATATTTTTGCAAAGTTTTAAAACTTTTGGGGTGGAAAATCGAATTTTGGAAAATGCGGGAGAAAGAAAAATCACTGGGGGCCAGTCACGACGGGCGGCCGTCGCCCGCGCCTCGACCGGTCGCACCCCACCTCGACCGGTCGCCTGAGGTTAATTTTTGCACTTTAAATCGTTGCTTCTTCTTCTCAAAACAGACGCACTAAAATCCCCAAACCCAAGAGCGATTCTTTCATCCCCTTTTCTCTAGAATCTTCAATTCTTCATCATTTTTCACGATTCTTGTTGCTAATCTTCTTATTTTCTCAAGAATCTTTCACATATGGCACCTCCAAAGAATTCCACGGTCGAAATCCCATCTCCAAGCGTAGAAGGGATTAGAGGGTTCATCAAGAAATCGGCAAGCAAGTTCGAACAAAGGGATATTCGAGCCGTTCAAAGAAACGTGGCTCAAGAAGGTGATGATGTTCAAAATCCCATTCTCTCTCGGGCCCAAATCACCGAGCTCCGCGAACAATTTCGCTCGAAAATTGCCGTTGGGGCGAAAGGTAAAAAATCTTTTGTTACTCAAGCTCCTAATTCCCAATGCTATTAATTTCATCAATAAGTATGCGGAATGGTACTATGAGAATACGGGGATGAAAGGTAAATCTATTGCGAGGACTAAAATGTGTCGTTTTAGTTCTTTTTGCGAATGAGTATCCTACGATTAGAGGATTTTTGAGGAGCAAGTTGGATGTATCTATGGGAGCATGCTTATGTGTTGTATGATGATGATATTATCCAACTTTTTTATGCTAATATGTGGGTGCAATATGATAATGATAGAAAGCCGATTGCCGTTAATTCACTTATAAAGGGTCGTCATTTTAGATGGACTCCCAATGATATTTGCCGGCTTTTACATGTTAGAGAAGGTGGTTGGGATTATTTCTCTTGCGGGACTTGGAATGATGAAATGTTAGGGGTATCAATGAAAGAAGTCAAGACGTATTTGGGAGTATGGCCTAAGTATTCTTTGTTGGCAATGACACTTGAGCATCGCATTTTATCGGTCATTGTCGCATATTGCATTTGTGGTAAGTCGGGAAAAATGCCTAGCAATATGGATTATTTTTTGACTTATAAGATTGCTAGGAGGGAACCACTTAACTTTGGTGCCATACTTATTCAATGCCTAATCGAGTCCATTACTCAAGGTAATAAGAAGTTGGTTATGGGAAATTGGATTTGTAAACTTCTTATTCAATCGGGACTTTCGCTTCGGAGTTTAACTCGGAAGTTTTTCAAAATGACTTCGACATTGACTATATCTCCCAAATAGTCACGATGCGCAAGAATATGGACATCCGACCAACCAAAATGGCAAGAGGAAGAGGTCAAGAGTCTCCGATCCTAATGACATCTTTGATGACGCCGGGGCCGCAAGATTAGTGGAAGAAGCGAACCGAGCAATCCGGAGAGGGTATCTCCCAGGTGCTCAACCACCTAGGAGGTATACTCAAGCCGAATTTGATGAGATGAGGGCTTTTCATGAGACGAGGTATGAGGCTTTGGAGCAAAAGACCTCTAAAATGCAAAAGTCTATCGGCAAGTTAAAGAAATTCATCAAGGACTTTATTCCCGGATCTTGCTTCTCCTCGGATGAGGAATGATGTTACCCCACCCCCTTTACTTTCTAGCATTTTCATTAATGATGTTTTGTATTTTGATGAATTTTTGTAAAACTCATTTGTACTAATGATATTTGCTTGTTTTTCTTAAAAGGGTTTATATTGCAAGTTGATAATGACTTGTGGATGATCATGATTTTTGATGGAGTATTTGATGGTAAAAATACTCTAAAGCATTGTTTGATCATTGGTATGAAGTACTTGATGGTAAAAGTGCTTCTTTTTATTGCTTTGTTATGCTTAGTTGAATATGTTGGGACATTTGATACATGTATTGTTGAAAGCATGACTTATTACTTGATGGTTGCTCTAATTTTTGGCATTTGTAATGCCTTGATCATTCTTAGCTTATCTCAATTGGGTTGAACCCTTGAGAATCTACTTTGAGCTTCTTTATTGATGACAAATTATTGCATATGGTGCATATGATTTTTTTGCTTTGAAATGAGGTTGATGATATGTAAATTTTTGGCTTGAACCATTTACAAAGGTTTTATACAACCTCTTCTATTTTTCACGCACTCAAAGTGTTTGTTGAAATGTTTCAATGAAAATTTCAACTTCTACATGATTCTCTCGCTTCCAAAAGTCTTCTATACTCTTTGAGATCATGTTTTGGGAAATAAAACAGCGTATGAACTCTTCATGATGCATTTCTCCCATTTTCCTTGGTTTTTAAGCCTAAAATTGCTCAATGGTTGATAAATCGTCTCTTTGGCGCACTTTGATATATCTATGATGTTTCTATCATCCTAACATTCTTTTTGATGATTCCAAAGGGGGAGAAACAGGAAATTGGCTCGTTAGCTCAAAGAAGCTAATAAAAGCTTGTCATAAAAGCTATAAGCTATGGCTCATAAAAGCCATAAGTTGTGATTTATTTTTAGTCCAATTGTTGCTTGATGGACTTATATTATTGTTTAATGTTGTTTTGTGGCGGGGGGAGCTTATAAGCTCTTGAACAAATTGTAAAAGCTAAAGCTTTTAGCTTATGGATTATTGCTCATACATTATTCTTGATGTGCTTGTGAATAGGGGAGCTTGTGCTTATTATTGAAATTATTTACTCCTACTTGGTTGCTTTAATATTTTTGGAAATTTTGGTTGCTTCCAAACGGTCAAATGTTTTTAGGAAAATCATTTCTAAAATTGCTCTCTTAGTTTGTGTAAAAATTGTTTTGGTTTGTAATCATCAAAAGGGGGAGATTGTTTGATACATGTTTTTATCTTAATTTTGATGATTTTATTTTATCACCAAAACAATGTTTTTAAAGGTTGTCCAAATACTCCTAAAATGATTTAAAATGTTTTTAATATTTTAGGAGTATTTTCTCTAAGTTTATTTTCGTCTAAATTGACAACGCTTTTAATAATTTTACGTTATTGGGTTTTCACTCTCAAACGATGTTTCTAAATGTTGTCCTAATACTTCCGATCGGTTTAAAATGTTTTACTATATTTTTGGAGTATTTCTTGAGTTTTATTTTCGACAAAAATTGGACAACATTTACATGTCTCGTGGTCGACCGGTCGCCCTATAGGGCAACCCATACGAAGATGTTTTTAGAAGCGAGAAAAAGAGACGGAAAGAAAACGAGCAGCGGGTCGGCCGCATCGCAGGCGTCGGCCGTCCCGGTCGGCCGTGCCAATGGATCGACGGCCACTGCAAGTGTGTTTCAAAGTTAACGTTTTATCCTTGCAAAATCCATGAGGGGACGGTTGGGGTGATGGTCGGCCGGTCGAGGTAGACGCGTCGGCCGGTCGTGTTATTTTTTGCAGGTACTTTTTCCAACGTCTATTTTACGTGCGACCGGTCGCCTCTATGTTTTGACAAATTTCGACCGTTTGACAGACAAACTTTCCTTAAATTGTGGGATTGATTTCTAACGGCTATATTCTTGATTTTAATTGTATTTTTTTCAGAGATTTTCAATCCCCAAGAGAGCCTATGCTTGATCAATCATCTCCTATAAATAGAGGAAGTTTTGGAGCAACCAACACAACAATTGAGATACAACACAACAAGATACACTTCAAGCAAACACTTGGTCTTTCATAGTCATTATTCTTGTTGTAATATTGCCTAGCTTATCACTTTCACATCTTTGAGGTCTAGGCTATTCTTGATTACACTTGCACTCAATTGTATTATTCATTATCGAGTTGTAATCTTGAATTTGTGGTCGTCATTCAAACACAAGATATCCTTGTGAGTGTTCTTGTGGTAAGAACACACTTGGGTGATCTAGGTGTTAGGTGTAAGAAGATTGTGGTAATCTTCTTGTTGAGGTGTTGAAGAATTTGGTATTCTTCAAGGTTGAAGATTGTGGTAATCTTCACAAGGTGCCGTTGGAGATTGTGGTAATCTTCAAGAAGAGATTGTGGTAATCTCAAAGGTGGTGTTGAAGAAGAGTGTGGTGCTTCTTCAAGGTATTGTAAGTTGAATTTGTATTAATTTTGGTAATTAATAAAATTCTTTTTCTTTTCGAAATCCATCCCGGATATCTTGGGGTGGTAGAGGATTAGGCCCTAGGTGGGTTGAACCTCTTTAAATCGACGCGTGTGTTGTTTACATTCCGCACCTTCATTATTTTGTTTGAGCATTCGATTGTTAAAAGAGGGGAAATCGAAAGATGGAGATAATCTATTCACCCCCTCTAGATTATCGTAGCCGCTTGGACTTACACTGGTACATGGATAGTGGTTGTTCCGGACATATGACGGGGAAATAAGAAAAATCTGTCAAAATTCAAGGAAGTTAAAGGAGCAAAAGTCATATTTGGAGGAAATGAAGCTCGGGGGAGAAATAAGAGGCATTGGATCCATCAAGAAAAATGGATTAGAAATCACGGATGTTGCATATGTTGAAGGACTAAATTTCAATCTGCTGAGTATTAGCCAACTCTGTGACAAGGGTTATAATGTTGGATTTAACATGGGTATATGCCAAATCAAGGATACTGAGAAACAAATGAAGTTGTGTTGCAAGGATGCGACAAAAGAACATGTATATCGTGGATTGGTCAACAAAGAACACCCAACACTGGCCCTGTAGCAAAGAGCAAAACCAATTTGAATCAAGTTGGTTTGGTACGAAGTTTGAAGTCACTGAATTTCAAAACAATTAACAAGCTTGCGGAAGCAATCTTGTGGAAGGACTTCAGACTCGGTATACAAAAAGGAGAGTATATGTGACGCATGTCGAAGGGAAAACAAATCAAATCATCATTCAAAGAAAAGGCATGTCCATCTTCAACAAGAATATTGCATATGCTACACATGGATCTATTTGGTCCATTGAACGGCCAAAGATAAGTGGGAAGAAATATACCTTGGTGGTAGTAGATGACTACTCAAGATATACATGGACAATATTCATGTGTAAGAAGAAAGAAACTCTACGAAACTACCACGGTGATGAAGAGGATTCAAAATGAGAAGAGCCAAACCATTATCAAAATAAGATCGAGGCAGAACCGAGTTTGTCAATGGTATAATAACTCGTATTGTATTGAAAATGGCATTGGTCATGAATTATCTGCAGTAAAGGACTCCAATGAGAATGGAGTTGCGAGAAAGAAGGAATAGAACTCTCAAAAGAAGCGAGCAAGGACCGTGTTAGCGAAAGCGGGGGCTACCTAAAGGATTTTGGGTCAAGCAATAAACACAACATGCTACACTCAAAATAGATGCATGATAAAAGCAGACGGTGACAAAGACTCCTATGAGATTTGGACAGGGGAGAAAACCAAATGTTGCATATTTTAAAATATTTGGATGTAAATGCTTCATCCATAACAATGGCAAAGATAATCTAAAGGCTTTTGATGCTAAAGTCGATGAAGGTATCTTCTTGGGATACTCGGTGAAAGCAAAGCCTCAGAGTACTCAACAAGAGGACTATGGTTGCGAAGAATCCATTCATGTGGTATTCGATGAGCCAAATGTAAATGGAGAAGACATTGAAGAGTCACCGATAAGAATCAATCATCCACCATGCGAGAAAAGTCCCTATGTTTGAAGAAAATTTGGAATTATAAACTCGGATGAAGATGAGATAGTGAGTCTCAAAAAAAATTTGGAAAATCTGCGGCTAAGTGATAACGAGAGAGGCGATTAAAGCAACACACGGTACCGCAAGACGATCGAACCACTAACTTACTTCAACCGATGTAAGATGGCCGAGAGACCATCCACGTAACTTGTCATTGGAGATATAAGAGAAGGTGTCAAAACAAGATCCAAAACTCAACAAGAAGCCATGTTCACATGCTTTATCTCACAAATAGAGCCTAAAGATGTGTCACAAACATTGGATGACACACATTGGATTCAAGCTATGCAAGAAGAAGAGTGGATCGGTTTGAAAGAATTAAAGTATGGGAGTTAGTTCAAAGACCCACCCATCAAAATGTTATTGGCACTAAATGGGTGTTGTAAACAAGATAAACGGGAAGGTTCGCTGTGGGTAAGTAAAACAAAGCAAGATTAGTAGCCAAAGGATATTGCCAAGAAGAAGGGATAGATTTTGATGAAACATTTGCCCTCGTAGCAAGATTGGAAGCTATTAGGATGTTTCTTGCCTATGCAACTCACAAGAATTTTATTGTATATCGATGGATGTAAAAAGTGCATTCCTAAATGGTTTATTGGAAGAAGAAATGTATGTTGAACAACCTCCAGGATTTGAGCAAACAGACTCTTGGAGATAAGGTATACAAACTCAAGAAAGCTCTATATGGATTAAAACAGCAGGCTGAGCATGTATGATACTTTGTCACAATTCCTAACCGAGAATGGATTCACAAAAGGAAAAGTGGATAAAACACTCTTGAATTCAAGACAGAAGAGCACTCGATCACATGTCAAATGCTTGGAAACAGACTAATTTCCTGGTTTAGCAAAAAGCAAAATTCAATAGCCACCTCAACGGTGAACGCAGAATACATAGGCTGGGCGGTGTTGTTGTGCCCAAATCCTATGGATGAGACAAAGAATGAGAGACTATGAAATTGAAGAAAAGGAAATTCCAATCATGTGTGATAACACAAGTGCTATTGCAATCACTCAAAATCCTGTGTTGCACTTAAGAACAAAGCATATCGATGTCAGATATCACTTCATAAGAGATCATGTTGAAAAGAAAGACATCACCTTGGAATATATTTCAACCGATAAATGATTAAATGACATATTCACAAAACCATTATGTGAGTCAAGATTTGAAGAACTCAAGCATGAGTTAGGGTTAACTGAGCTGAGCTGGCACTCAGAAGACTCAAAGAAAGGCAATGAAACACAAAAAGGGAAAAAGGGCTGAATTCTCAAAATCAGCTAAATGAATCAGTCGTATCGGAAAGTCAGCTACACCGAATTAGCTGACAGCTGAGTCATTATGAGAACCGTGAGAAGAAGAGTTAAATCAGCTAAGGGATGTTTCGAGTCATTTATGAGCAAAGTGACAAAAACGCAGTCGTTTTTACTAAGCGGGAATGTTTTTAAGAATGACGTCAGCATAATGATGATGTGTACAGACAAAAGCTGCACACCAAGCTTATGATTGGATATAAATGCTGCCGCATTAAATTCGAGACATTAAATGCTAATCGACATGCAAAATCTAAGCCGTTGATTTCGATCACATTTCAAAAACCACCCGCACGTCCTTTCAGAAACCATACTTAAACCATTTTCGTCCGTTTCTGTCACATATTACCAAAATTGTTCATTTCTCTCTCGAAGCAAAAGGCAAAACTCTCTCAAAACCCTATCAATCTTCAAATCAACTTCTAAGTTTCTTTTCGTGAAATCTTTGAAAAATGGCATCAACTTATGATTTCGTCGAGGCTAAGGAAGCAAACCGGGTCTCTTTGTGGATTTCAAGGGTATGGTCAAACAGGGGTCCGATGACGCCTCATAAAGAAGATTCTGAAAAGCTCGAAAAGTCGGGCTAAAACCATTTCGACGATGGAGATCCCGATGACCTATGTGGAAGAGGTCGCTCGATTCTACGTGAACGCCGAAATTCACGATGAGGGGATCAAATCCTCCTGTTCACGGGGAAGGAGTTCATCATCTCGCCAAAGATTTGGCGAACACCGCTCATTACCGAGCGGAAGGAGCACGAGAAATCAATGAAGGCCGATGTAGACTTGATCGTTGCTTGGAAGGAAGTAGCAAGACCGACTATCCGATAAGATGGTCTACACGACCAACAAGAGGTTCTTGAAGGAGGACTACCACAAACCTGTTGGACATAGTTTCCAAATGCATAGACATCAAATTTGGCGACTTTGACCAACTATCCAAAGCAAAATTGATCGTCATGGTTGCGATCATTGAAGAAAAGCAAGTAAACCAGCCGAGTTTGTCTACGCAGACTCTGCAGAATGTAGGAAACAAATCCTTCAAGGAGAATGGAGCATTTGGAGGATCTCGGGATACGGCCGGTGATTGGCCGGTGATGGAGGTAAAAGGAGTCCTCTTCGACATGGAAAGGCGTTCCATGTAAACAAGAGGATGTTGAGATCAAACCTCTCAGGCGCACGTAGAAGAGAGAGCCTACGCCAAAGAGAGCGATACAAGTGAGGGGAATCGGTGACCCTCAAGATACTGTTGTTTCCTCTCCACCAAAGAAAAAGCTGCGCCTGCAGCTACTAAGAGAATCACGCTTTGCCCCCTGCAAAGAAAGAAAACCAAATCTGCTCCGCCCCGCATGGTGAGTCACCCGCCCGCAGTAGTGTCTCCCGCCCGATGCTTGGCCGGCTGAGAAGGAATCTCAAATACCTTCTCTCCGGCCGTCAAAAAGAGGAAAACGATAAGCCAAGACGGCTAGCTCCTCGAAGAAAACAACAAAGAGGCCCCCGTCGCCCAAGACTTGGAAGAAACTCTCTCCGAACCGTAAATCCCTCTCGGTACAAACTAGGAGAAGAAGAAGAATCTTCAAGCGTTCGAACTTGAGAAACCGAGTTGAGTTAGCCACTCAATTTGAAATAGATCGAGAGGCCTGGAGAAGTAGAGTCTCGAAATTATTGATGAAACACAAGAAATCAATAAGACAGAGGCAAATCAAGACCCGATTGTAGTTCGAACAATTTGAGACACAAGAAGTAGCCGAGAAATCTAACTCGATCGTTGACATGAGGATCGTATCCCCCCCGCAATGACGCACGGTGATAGAATGGAGCACGAGCTTGCTATCTTCTATCCCCGAGAATGAGGGACAACAAGAAGAAGTCGATAGAGATGATGATGTGATGATCCTATCCCCACCTTATCCGGACATCCAAAATCGTCGAGAATGGAGGAAGTGGAAGTTAAGTCGATCCAGGAACAGTTCCAACGGCCGAGTTTATCGAAGAAGAAGAGGAATCGATGAATTTTCTTGGAGTGACTTTGTGATCCAAACATCGGATGAAAAAGCGCACGGATATCTTGCAGATCTTCAAGGACAAGGAGAAGGAGAGACAGTAGAGGAAGGCGAGGCACGTGAGAAGGCCAAAGATCTCCGCCCTATCACCGGCACCCGAGAACATACACATCCTCTCCTCGGCGCCCTATCGAAAAACGATGAGGATCCGGACCTGTTCGCTTTGCCACGAAGAGTTGCAAATGCAGCAAGCAATGCACGAATCCGAGTCCTTCATGAACAAAAAATGATGGAGGGACCAGGAGAGTCCTCCAAAACACGGTGGAGATAGACCCAATGGGAGTGGTGCAAAGACATTGCCATCGTTATTGCCGCCACCACTTCCCCACTCACTCGGAAGAAGGAACTAAGGGAATTGGCGATGAAACGGGTTAGCGGGGACCCCGGTTGAGCCAACCCCTAATGAAGGTGTCTTACCACCGCCCCATGGCCGAACACTCGAGAAAGCAGTGGGAGTTTAGAGACGAGTGACCCCATTCCAAGTCACTCGGTGGTGCGCCACCGGGGGGAAACTCCCTCCACCGCAGAAGGTCGGAGGATCTTTGCGCAGATGACTCCACAACGAATCTAGGAGGCGAAGTGGAGAAGGAACAAACACAAAGTACACAAAGCAAGTTGTCATCAACGAAGCTCGGGGCGATTGAGACTGTCTCACTGAGGTGCCAATCGCTCGAAGGCTAATGACGCGTTGCGATGCGATCGAGGCACGAAGGAAAACCATGGGAGTTAACACTGGGATCGAAAGTGCAATCCATGGGATTGAGACTCCAATGGATGCCACCGCATGAGAAGACCCTAAGACATACCGACATCGCCGAAAGGGATGTCCAATGCCTCATTGCGATTGAGATCAGTAGGAGGTAATGAAGGCCAACGGGAGGTTGAGACTTCCGGGGTAAAGAAGTCAAGTACGTAACATCTCTCCCGCTATCATTGATCCATCGAAAAAGGAGATAAGCGCTTCACGATTCCCAGGACAACCCCGATGTAACCTTTTCGGGATCGGAAGAAGACGATGCCGAGTCATCCCCTGTGGATCGATCCAAAAGACTCGGTGAGGATGTTCCAACCACGAGCAAGTCCGACCTCAAGACTACTCGTCAAACTTTCAATTTTGATGATGAGCCACCCATGGAAATCTCATCATCGTCCGATGACGCTTCTAAAAAGGCCGAGGACCAGATCAACTCAATTGGAAAAACCCGGATGAGACCGACGAAGCTGTTGAGACAGTGAGGCTCAAACAAGTCGGGTCAACTTCACAACAGACCCAAACAGAGTCCATCAGCAGCTCCCAAGATGCAGCAGGTTCGACTCCACAAGGAACTTCACACGCACCACTCATCATTGAACAAATCCCGGTGGCCCGTGATGATCCCTTCGTAGAATCATTTCCTTTTTCTCTCGGAGGTACCCGACCTCCTGAAGAGTCGAAAGAGATCTCGAGCGCTTCCACAGACAGATCCTGTCATTCCATCGGACACCATCGTTCGGTGACTATGATTTTGACGCTTGGCCGTCAACCGCAGCTTGAAGGAACAATCAAGTTCGGGAGGTGTTCAAAGCATTATTTCTTGAAATTGAGCGGATGGAGAGGCATCATGCCTCGATGGACATGAGATTGGATAACAGAGATGCCACCCTTACTGCTGACTTAAGAGGCATAATAGTCAGAATCCGGGAGTGGTGGCAACAAAGAAGAAACAATGCGCATGGAACAAGCTAGATATTTGAGAACATTGTTCAACAAATGTTGGTATGGCGAAATGAGAATGCCGATGCAAAGACAAAGTGAGAGAACACATTGAGCACTTGCATGAATCTCACATTCCGAGATCAAGTCGCTGCGTGAGCAAAATAAGATTGAGCTCATGCGTATGGAAGACCACATGGATCGAAAATTCAGCCTTCTCATGGCCGAGATGAAGTTGCTTAAAGTCAATCCAACGCTACTCGTTCGAGTTTAGTGCAAAGATATTCCCAAAGAGACTCGGCGTAACTTCGACTATCGCCAGACTCGACTTTCGCTTGCTAGTATGTTTCAGCCTCTCTCCTTTGATGATGCCAAAAAGGGGAAGAGGAATACCTTAAAGTTGAAGAGATCGAGGCGTTGAGAAGGAGGAAGCGGTGTAGAAGGTAAAGACACGATTGAGGAGGTCTCAAGAGCAAAGAAAGGAAAGTCTATTGAGGGGGAAGGATCGGGAGATGTCACCCTAATGATTGCACAAACCCCAACAAGGTCTTGTCACGGTGATATTATCGCAGAAGAAACTCCAGTGACTCGCCACCTCAACACTTTCCGTGTCTATGGTCGAAAAGAGAAAAAGACAGTTGAAGCGAGGGATGGAGGAAGTGGAAGGAAGGATGAATGCCCGAGTTATGAATATCTTGAAACAACATGGAGGCATTCCAAAGAGACAGAGACACTTATGCCATCTCGATGCCGGAATCGAGCCAAGATCGAGTTGATGAATTTAAAACGCCGCATTTGAAGGATACTTCGCAAACATGTCCATGGCTCAAGCTCGGGACTTTATCGGGAAAAGGGTCTCACGCTATGTGAAGAAGGCCGACAGCGGCAGACTCCGGCGATCACTCACTATCGGGTCACTCCGGTCACTCAATTTGGGAAGAAGAAGACCCCAAGACAATACACGCCCGAGGAGGAAGAGGTAGAAAAAAGCGATGGTGGAGGAAGAGGTTTGGACCCAGGCCTCTGCCCAAAAACATTGAGTACATAGATCCAGGCAAGAAAGGAGGGATCTATCGGGTGGTCTTGACCAAGTAGCCAATGCAAGTGGCTAAGAACAATGTTGAGTATGTGAAAAGAATTGAAGAGGAAAACAAAAGACAAACTCATCTATGAGAGAGGAAAGACAAGAGAGACTAAGAAGAGATGAAGCGCCGGAAGGCATATGAAAAGAAAAGAAGAAGAAAGTAGGGCACAAGATGAGAAAAAGAGAAGAAGACGAGGAAGATGACAGAACTGAAGAAGATGAAAGAATGAGGCAGCGAAGGAGATGAAGTGTTGTTGTCCACCCCTTCATGTATCTTACTTTGTAAATACATTTCATGTAAGTCTTCTGTAATAAATCTGTAAATTCTCTATTTTTGCGTAAACATAAATGTTGCTCTGATACACCTTGTAAAAGTTGTGTAAAAGAACAAGAATGTTATGATCAATAATAGAATTGATTCTACGCATACATTCTCTGTAAATACACTATCTGTATGTATCTATGCTATTTACATTTTGAATGTTTTAAGTTTTGGCATCATCAAAAAGGGGGGAAATTGTTGGGAAATTTATTGTTTAGATTTTGATGAATGCCATGTAAAACATAGAATAGGAAGTTGGCACCCCATTTTTTGTTGTAAAGCGCATTGTAACAAAAATAGGGTGGTCAAGCCGAGTTAAAAATGACTATGCCTAAACATGCAAGAAGACAACGGAGACTAGAAGGAAGACTCATTGCAAGACAATTTGAGTATGGCAAAAGAAGAGAAGATGGGAACTCGATGAAGGTGCGGTGAGATGCGGTGAGTAAATATCATCAAGTCAACTCAAGATAGCAAGTCTCAAATTGAAGTGAGAGAAGAGTCATCCAATGATTGAAAGTCGACTCTAAGTCACCACGGGGAAAGCAAGGAAATGCGGTCAAGTCGAGATAATCGAAAGAGATTCGTTACGTAAATCAAGAGAATTACTTAAACAAGTAATACCTCCATGCTACCTTTCTCAAGTGCTCGACCCCCGAAGCGTGCAAGGGGAATAAACCAATGGGAAACACTACACCGTGTCGAACTCGAAAAAGTCAAGAACAATTCATACAAGGAAGTGGCAACTCAAGGATCGCAACAAGACAAGCCAACGACCACAAGTGACTTTCAAAAATAAGCCTATCTCTTCAACGGGTATATTTTTGAAAGATCACTATAAAAGGCGAGGAATGACTCGAGAATGGATCTTGATTACTCAACCACGAACATTCAAGCTAACATTTGAACCGTAATCGAAATATTCTCAAAGATCATTCAAGATTAATTCTCAAGTCTACACTACGAAGGAAATCAATCCAACACTCACATGTGAAGGAAAGATAACCTCAATCAGTTGAAGAGGAAACTTTTGAAGAAAAGGGGTCTACATTCGCGGAGGATTGTAGGAAGGTTCAAGGTCGAACCGAGTCTCGAGTTTTTGGAGGGCTTCGTGATCAAATCCAAAGAGCTTGAGCAAGTGAGTGTAGTAGCAAGGCAGTGCGCCTGTGAAGAAGCCGAGTCTCACGAGAAGCCACTGCGTGACCAAGGCATCTCCAGATCGAGTCCCAAAGGATCAAGTGGGTTGTGTGATCAAGACTTGTATCCGGACTATTACCACTCTGATATCGATCAATACTTAGTGGATTCCTCCAAGAGTTGGAGAAGAGAGGAGTAGAAGAATTACCCCATCTTCGAACCTCTATAAAAACTTATCGTGTCATTTACATTTCAGCATTTTAATTCTTGCACTTTAACTGTTTAACTCTGCTGATAAATTTGTTATCCACTTGATAATTTCTAAGTACTAAAACCAAGGACTAAATCATAACTAAACCAAATTCAAGGGTGTTAAGTCTTCCGCTGAAAACAAACTGCAGTTGAGCTAATTCAGTCTTAACAGCTGAGTTATTCTATCAACAGCCCAGTCGAGTCTGTTGAGTGACTAACTCTACTGATTAACTAAATTGGCTATCCACCAAGGACACAACTGTGTAGTATCAACTCTGAACTTTAAAAAGGACTAAATCGAAAAGTTTGTAAGGTTTATTCAACCCCCCTTCTAAACCTTACACTCACACCCCTTGGGACCTACACATAGTATGCATTATTAGAAGAAGAATCAAGACCTTTAAGAATAATTTGCGTACCCGATTGATTTGTGGATGGTTTGGAATTTTTCCTCTCTTTGAGATAGACTTCATAGATGAAGAGGTTCCCGATGAGCTCGTCAAACTTGAGTGTCTCAAGATTTTGTGCCTCCGTGATTGCCGTCACCTTTTCGGACCATGAGCCAGGAAAAGCATTCAATACCTTACTCACCTTGTCTTCTTCGGAGATGACTTTACCGAGGGCCACAAGAGGATTGACAATGTTGTCAAGCCTTTCCACCATCTTAGATATGCTTTCACCATCATGCATGTTAAAGTTTTCAAAGTCTTTAACAAGCATGGTATTTCTTGCTTGCTTGACCTTCTTAGTTCCTTCATAAATTGTCTCCAATTTTTCCCAAACCTCATGTGCCGACCTTATGCCTCTTATGCGATTGTACTCGGTGGCGGTAAAGAGAGCAATGCAAAATATTTAAGGCCTTACCGTTTAGAGAGAAAGCCTTTTGTCATTTTCATCGAACTCCTTGAAAGGTTTCTGAGCCGAAGTGCCATCCTCCAACTTCTTGGTTGGTTGATCAACTCCTTCAACAACCACATTCCAAATGTCGAACCCGCACCCTTGTAGAAAGCACTCCATACGGTCTTTCGAAAATGCGTAGTTGTTGGTGTCGAATAGTGGTGGCTTGTTGGTGGAGACGCCGGTGGTGAGATAAGCTTCATTCGTAGCCATGGATCTTTCCTCTTTACTCGGGAACGAGCTAGCCAAAGAGTTTGACTCGATACCACTTGTTAGTCAGTGGCTACGATAATCTAGAGGGGTGAATAGATTATCTAGGTTTTTCAGATTTAGCCTTTTTTTCGGATAATCAAGCAAAGACGAAAGCTAAATGCGGAAAATAAACAACACACTTCGATTTATAGAGGTTCAACCCACCTAGGGCCTAATCCTCTACCACCCCAGTATATCCGGGATGGATTTCAGAAAGAAAAAAAGATTTTATTAATTACCAAAATTAATAATACAACACCTTGAGGATTACCACAACCCTCTTACAATACCTTCAAGGAGATTACTACAATCTTCCTTCACCACCTTTGAAGAGTACCACACTCTCCAAACACCTATCACCTAGATCACCCAAGTGTATTCTTACCACAAGAATACTCACAAGGATGTCTTGTGTTGAATGATGACCAAAATCAAGATTACAACTCAATAATGGATAATACAATATGAGTACAAGTGTAATCAAGAATTGAAAGCCTAGACCTCAAATGTGTGCAAGTGAAAGTGCTTAGGCTAATACAACAAGATATATGAAAGTGTTTGCTTGTGTAATGTGTTGTATCTTGTTGCTTGAATGAAGCCTCTATTTATAGAAGAGGTATTGGCTTTGATTTCCAGACATTGGCTCCTCCTTGGGGAGTGATTTGCTGCAAAAGAAACCATTTAAAATCAAGATTATAGTTGTTAGAAATCAATCCCACAAATTAGGGAAAAGCTGTCTGAAAATGCAACGGATAGTTTGTTGATAAAACAGGGGTTCAACCGGTCGCGCAGAGATAAGTTTGAAATGAGTTTGCTGCGATATTTACACAGGGGGACCGGTCGGAGGGGGGTTTGACCGATCGCTTTTGATGTTGACCGGTTGGGGTGTTCAAAAATACGAAACAGAGAAGCCTGCACCTTGAGGGAGGCTCCCAGGTACCGGTCGCCCAGGGGTCGACCGGTCGCCCTCTCTATTTTCTCATACGTCCCTTTTTCTGTTTCAAAACTCAACTCAGGTACAGGTTGCCCTATAGGGCGACCGGTCGAGCCTGAAACAAAAGTGTTGTCCAATTTTTTTTATTGAAAATAAACTCCAAGAAATACTCCGAAAAATAGTAAAAATATTTTAAATCGATCGGAAGTATTTAGACAACATTTAGGGATATTGTTTTGGTTTAAAAACTCATTTGAACGAAATCATCAAAATCATGATAAAAACATTTATCTAACAATAATATGTAATTTATGCAACAAAACTCATTTGAAGTGAATTGTGTGTGAAAATGGCAAAGGGGACGAAAAATGAACCAAAAGAGCCAAAATAGCTACCTGATAGAACATAACCGTTTTTATCACAAACATGGCTATGGGCGACCGGTCGGCCTTAGCCCAGGCAGCCCACTGGTTCAGTCTGTTTTTAAAAAAAAAACGAAGTTTGAACCAAAAATCTAATTTTTCGCCCCTAAGTTTTAAAAGCGTGCAAAATGCAAACGTAGACCAAATTCAATGTACATTATGTCATAATCAAGCTCGAAATGAGGTAAAAGACTCGGCGGAAAATGGTTGAAAATAAATGTCCGCGAGTTATCCTTGAGACGGAATTAAACACATCTAAATTTTTTTTAGAAGCGCAATCCCTTAGAAAAAAAAATATCAAATCTCAATATGTTTCGTTCGATTATGATGAACCATATTTTGAGAAATTTTAATCACCGGACTTGTTATCCCGAAAAATGTGAACGTTTTAAAATTTTGGATATACAAGCCATAAGAAGAATTGCCTTTCAAATATTTGAAAATTTCTTTTAACGGCACTTTAATGAGATTCGTTGGGATAATTTTGAAGTCGAGCACATAGACATAAGGCATAGAAAATGTTGAGTCTAAAAGAGTAATAAACGAAGATAAACATACCTCGAATTAGTTTGGTAATCAATATTCCTTTCTCAACTTTTGTCCATCTTGATATTGTTGCCATAGGAATATAGATTGTTCTTCCTTCCTCAATGCCTAACTTCTTCAAAGGTACTATTGAATATTTTGATTGTGAAATATGACCACCTTCTTGGCATTGTTTAACTTGAAGTCCAAGGAAGAAATTTGAGCTCCCCCATCATGATCATCTTAAATTCACCTTGCATCAACTTAGAAAATAACTTGCACAAAGATTCTTAAGTAGCACCAAAAATGATATCATAAATTTGCACAAGTAAGCATTCTTTTCCCTTTTCAAGAACAAAGAGAGTAATGTCAACTTTACCTCTTGTGAAACCATTTTGCTAAAAAATAGCTAAGTTTATCAAACAAAACACGGGATGCTTATATCAACCGCAAGGCCTTTTATAAAAAGAATTTGGCCTAGATAAATTTTCAAACCCCGGTTGTTTTACATAGACTACTCCTTGAATAAAACCATTTAGAAAAGTGGATTTAACATCCATTTGGTAAAACTTGGAATTCTCTTAAAACAAGAATGGGCAAGTAAAATGCGAATAGCTTCAAAAGCATGCTACGGGTGCAAATGTATCATCAAAATCAATACCTTCTTCTTGACATTACCTTTGAGCTACTAACCTTCCTTTGCTTATCAAACTTGTTCCAAAATATCAAAAAAATTCTGCAAAATCTCAACTAGATATCTTTGCACAAGAACATAGTAATATCGAATGATAGAGATACAATAACAAGTAACACGTACTATGCTTTCAAACAAATCACCAAGAGTTCAATAAGACATGTAAGTTCAAATAAGCTTATAGAAAGCTATATAAGGTCTCTTTTGAAATTTGAAAATCCGAGAGCATATAGTTGAGACCTCATTTAAAAGAAGCATTTGAGCAAGAGTTTTGACAAGAATGAATATGAGCAATCAAATGCATAATTTTGAGAAGAGGATAAAAAATCAAATGTTTTATCAAAACAAATATAATCCTTTACAAGTCTCGGATAAAACAAACTTTATAGAATAGTGCCTTTCAAAAATCGAAAAATCCTCTTAATGGCACTTATGTGAAATACTTTGAAATAACTTGAAAAACAAGCACATAGGCATATGACAAAAATATATCGAGTCTATAGGATGAATACCAATGATGAGCGTACCTCGATAGTTTAAGCATCTCTTGAAGGAGATGAGGAAATATATATCCTACACGTATCTTAAACAAGTATAGCACAAAACGAATATGATACAAGTGTAGGCTAAAAACAATAAGATATATCACAAGTATGCTTATGCCATAAAAATCCATAGATTATAAAACATTTTAGCCTTAGTAAATGCACAAGATTTTATTAAAACATTATGCAATGTCTCCTTTTCAAAATACTTAAAAACACAAATATATATTGAAGACCTTAATTTAAAAAAATATTTGAAAAATCATTTTGACAAATAAGGCACAAATAAAAACATGCATAATAAAATGCGTATTTAAATGGGGAGATACGATTTACCAATTTCGCCATTTCCATGGGTTGTGTCGTTCCCATTGTTGATGATATCTTCCCTTTTGAAAATCATCTTGTTGATGATAGCTCTTCCTATTGCTCAATTTCCAAGGATTTTGTCCTTCCCATTTTTGATAGTGTTTCCTTCTTGGAAATTCATTTTGGTGATGTCTTCTCCTTTGATCAAATGAAATGGGCATTTGATGTCTTCTTGGCGGTATGAATTTTCCTTGATTCCGTCGGGTACCTAATATGACATTGCTTTGTGGTACCCTCAAATGTTTGGGTCCTTTAGGATTAGCTTTGAGACTTTTAGGTCTCTAAAAATAATTTGAGTTATTTCTAGCCCGACAAGTATTTACCGTATGACCCTTTTTACCACAATAGAAGCAAGTAATAATTTTAGAGCATAATGACCAACATGCATAGGGACTTGATTTCTTTTCACATAATTAACAACACTAGTCTTGTGATCAAGTCCTTGTTTCAATTTATCACAACTATAAACATTAATAATATCGGTCATTTTATCGGTACTCAAGTTGGATTTAGATAAATCCTTTTTCATGCAATTAATATCCTCAACAAGAGTACTATTTTCTTTTTCAAGATTTCTAACCTTATCAAGTGTGGTGGTGTGAGCACATGGTAGTAATTCATAGGAAGTAAATAAACTATCCTTATCATTTTCAAGACATTGAATTCCTTTTTCAAATTTTTGTATTTAACAAGTGAAGCTCGTCATAATCATTGAGCAAATCACTATAATCATTTTGCAATTTATTGTCATAAGAAGTAGAGGGTTTAGAACTTACCTCGTTTTCTTCAAAGCCCATAAGACAACACTCGTTTTCATCATCGTCTGAAGTTGTAGGAAGCTCATCCCATGTTGTTGGGTTTGAGGTTGTACCCATTTGAGAAGTAGATGCTTTTGAGTGACTCCTTTCATTTGTATATACTTCTTCTAATTTTCTCCATGCTTCATGAGCCGATTTAATTCCTACAAGATGATCATATTCCAAAATGGTAAGTGAACAATAAATAATATTAAGAGCTTTACCATTTAAGGAGATGATTTTTTTCTCTTCATCATTGAGCTCTTTGAAGCCTTTGGAGGTGTGTAGTGTATCCATCATAGGAATGTATTCTCCATTGACGATCGTGTTCCAAACATCGAACCCGCAACCTTGTAGATAGCATTCTATTTTTCTTTCCAAAATGTAAAATTTTTGGAATCAAATAGTGGTGGCTTGGTGGTGGAGGTGCCGATAAGCTAGACTTCATTCGTAGCCGGTGATCGTTCCCCTTTACTCGCGATGTGGAACGAGCTTGCCAAAGAGTTTGGCTTTGATACCAATTGTAAGTCCAAGCGGCTACGATAATCTAGAGGGGGTGAATAGATTATCTCCATCTTTTCGATTTCGCCCTCTTTTTCGAACAAAACAAGCCAAGACAATAATAAAGGTGTGGGAAATAAACAACACGCGTCGATTTATAGAGGTTCAACCCACCTAGGGCCTAATCCTCTACCACCCCAGTATATCCGGGATGGATTTCAAAAAAAAAAAAAAGATTTTATTAATTACCAAAATTAATACAACACCTTACAACATCACCTTGAAGAGCACCATACTCTTGTACAACACCACCTTTGAGATTACCACAATCTCTCTTGAAGATTACCACAATCTCCAACGGCACCTTGTGAAGATTACCACAATCTTCAACTTTGAAGAATACCAAATTCTTCAACACCTCAATAAGAAGATCACCACAATCTTCTTGCACCTATCACCTAGATCATCCAAGTGTATTATTACCACAAGAACACTCACAAGGATATCTTGTGTTGAATGATAACCCAAGTTCAAGATTACAACTCGATAATGAATGATACAAATTTGAGTGCAAGTGTAATCAAGAAATAAGCCTAGACCTCAAGATGTGAAAGTGAAAGACATTAGGCTATTACAACAAGAATAATAACAATGAAGAACAAATATGTTTGCTTGAGTGTATCTTGTTGAGTTGCAGTATTCTCTCTTGTTGTTGTGCTTCAAATCTTCCTCTATTTATAACAGATGATTGATCATTGATAGGCTCCTCTTGGGAACTCTGATTTCTACAAAAAAAAATTGCAATTAAAATCAAGATTATAGCTGTTAGAAATCAATCCCACAATTTTGGGAAAAGCTGGCTGCTGCACAACGGTTAGAATTTTGCTGTCAAACCATAGGGCGACCGATCACGCACTAATACGGAAAATTGAAGAACACAGCAAAATTACACAGGGTAACCGGTCCAGGGGGTGCTCGACCGGTCGCCCAGTGGTGCGACCGATCGGCCCCATAGAGGACCGGTCCCCCTCAACCAATTTACGAGACAGAGAGTTCAGTTTGTGAAAATCTTTTCCCAGGTACCGGTCGATGCTTAGGTTGACCGGTCGACCTTCCAGGGTCTTCCAAAACATCGTTTCTGTTCCAAAAACAATCTTTCAGATACGGGTTGTCCGATTGAACACGAGACAAAAATGTTGTCCAATATTTTATCGAAAATAACCTTCAAGAAATACTCCGAAAAATTAGTAAAACATTTTAAACCGATCGGAAGTATTTTGGATAACATTAGAAATATTGTTTTGATGTAAAAACTCATTATCTCAAAATCATTAAAAGTGTTGTCCAATTTTGTCTAAAATAAAACTTGAAGAAATACTCCGGAAAATATTAAAACCATTTTAAATCATTTAGGAGTATTTGGACAACCTTTAAAAACATTGTTTTGGTATAAAAACAAAATAATTAAAATCATGATAAAACCATTTATCAAACAGTTCAAAGATCTAATCAGAGTAACCATGGAGGTGTATGTGGGACGATATGTTAGTGAAAAGCGAACAAGAGAATGACCACTTAAACCATCCGGCGGAGTCCTTTGCGGATCGAGAAAGTACAAAATGAAACTCAATCCCAAAGAAATGCACGTTTAGGGTTAGAGGTGGCAAGTTCTGGGTTACCTTGTCAACGAGCACAGAATAAAAGCGAATCCCGAAAAAATTAGAGCGATGCTCCAGATGACATCGCCTAGGAGCATCAAAGAAGTCCAGAAGCTGATTGGAAGGGTAGCATACTTGAACCGCTTCATTTCCAGGTCTGGAGATTGTAGTTTATCCTTCTTTGCTACTCTCAAAAAATGTGAAAAATTTCAAGTGGACGAATCAGTGTGAGAAAGCCTTTCAAGATCTCAAGACGTACCTGACCTCACCTCATTTGCTCGCGAGCCGATTAAGAGAGAACCCTTATGTCAGTAAGGTTCTTCAAGGGGCGGAGGAGCAGTACTCTGAGGTCGAGAAGCTAGCCCTGGCCTTGGTGACCTCAGCTCGGAAACTCCAACCTTATTTCCAATCGCATGTGATCATAGTCTTGACCAATCAGCCACTAAAGCAGATCTTGGGAAAATCGGATCTCGCGGGTCGTTAATTTGGTCAAATGGTCAGTTGAGTTAGGAGAGTTCGATATCAAATACCAAGTAAGGACAACCATAAAGGGATGAGTGGTACTTTGAGGTCAAGAAGCTAGCCCTGGCCTTGGTGACCTCAGCTCAGAAACTCCGACCTTATTTCCAGTCGCATGTGATCATAGTATTGACCAATCAGCCACTAAAGTAGATCTTGGGAAAACCGGATCTCGCGGATCGCTTGGTCAAATGGTCAGTTGAGTTAGGAGAGTTCGATATCAAATACCAAGTAAGGACAACCATAAAGGCGCAGGTCTTAGCTGATTTATGATAGAGATGTCAAGCCCGATTGAGCCTATCTCAGAGACTTGGATGTTTCATGTGAATGGTTCCGCAGTGGCGGAAGGAGGAGGAGCCGGAATTCTACTGCAATGTCCAAATGACCTAGATCTAGAAATAGCACTAAAAGAGTTTGAAGTCACAAACAATGAAACGAAGTATGAGGCCTTGATAGCAGGCATAAAATTGGCCCAAAAATGTCAAGTGAAGAAATTAGTAGCCTACACGGATTTGCAACTGGTGGCAATGCAAGTTCAAGGAGAGTATGAGGCCAAGGAGAAGACCATGGTAGCTTATCTGGAGCGGGTAAAACAATTAATCAAAGGCTTCGAGCAATTTCAGCTTCACCAGGTCCCAAGGGCGGAAAACGGGCGAGCTGATGCATTGGCAAAATTTTCAAGCAGTATCACAGGGGTTAGCTCTAGAAAAGTGGTCGTCCTAACCGCCGAAGAACCCGAGATCAAATTTGGAAAAGACCCGATTGGCTTATGCCCCACAGTAGGTCTCGTGCTCAAGATCTGATGTCCCGGACTGGATGGAAGACATCAAAAACTACCTCTTGCAGGGTCACTTACCAGTTGACCCGCTAGAGGCGAAGCGCCTCCGGTAAAAGCATCCCGCTTCTGCATGTATGATGGGAACCTCTATAAAAAAATCAGTAACCGGGATCATGCTCAAATGCTTAGCTCCAGAAAGGGTTGCGTACATAGGGATGGCAACGGGGTGGGTCTGAGACAGGTTTAGCCAAACCCAGGACCCGTCCTGCCAAGGAAAAATTAGACCCGGGACCTATCCCATCCCGCCATGGACCCGGGACTCGGTGGGTTGAACCCACCGAACCCACCAAAATAAAATTATGTCTGAAATTGCTGCTTGGGTCAGTTACGTCACTCAGATTTTGTAATTATTTTTTTCTATTTAATATTAAATTTCAAGGAGTGCATGACTATTAAGTTCAGTTATTTTAAAAAGATAAAAGCTCTATATATGTTGCAAGTTGAAGCCCTATAAATAAAAAAAAGAAAATACACAAAGAAAAAGAGAAAAAGAAAAGGTAAAGAAACAAAAGAAAATTCATATTCAGATGGGAGTAACATGGACACAACATTTCAACTATGCACTACATATATCTATATATATAACACACTGACATACATTCAATATTGGAAGGGAATCAAAGAACTTCGAGAGAGATAAATTAGTAAATATATACTGTTAATTAATATACGGGACGGGTCCAGCAGTGTGTCTAAGGACTCGTGACCCCCTGCCAACCGGGTTTGAAAAATATAAACCCATTACACGTCCCCGAACCCGACATGACGGGTTTTTTTATAGGTTTAGGGGGTGGGTTTATTGTGGGTTTGGTTTGAACCCGCCCTTTTGCCATCCCTATGCGTACGTAATGCAAGAGATACACGAAAGGTGTTGTGAGAATCATTCAGGTGGAATCTCACTAGCTTTGAAGGTCCTGCGCCAAGGTTATTTTTGGCCAACATTAGCTCAAGACACCGTTGAGTACGTCAAAAAATGCTAGAAGTGCCAATTGTACTCAAACCTGCCGCATCAACCAGCTGTGCCGATGACCTCAATACCCATAACATGCCCGTTCGACTAGTGGGGGATCGACATCTTGGGGCCATTCCCACTAGCCTGCGCACAAAAGAAGTTTATCATCGTTGCTATTAAGTATTATTCTAAGTGGATAGAAATGGAGGCCTTGGCAAAGATCACAGAAACCAAAGTCATGAACTTCCTATGGAAGAATATAGTGTGTAGATTTGGAGTACCTCGAATCTTGATCTCAGATAATGGAACCCAGTTTCAAGGAAAGAAGATAGTGGCATGGTGCAAAGAAATGAAGATCCAGCAGAACTTCACCTCAGTGGGAAACCCACAAGCCAATGGGCAAATAGAGGTCGCGAACCGCATAATCCTACAACACCTAAAGACACACCTTAAAACAAATGAAGACCTATTGGGTTGATGAGCTCCGGAGTGCTATGGACTTATAGAACGACCAAGACGGCCACGGGTGAGACGCCTTTCCGCTTGTTGTACGGCTCGGCCGTGATCCCAAAGCAGAATCGGCGAGCCCACTCATAAAATTGAAAATTTTGATGGAGAATGAGAACCAAGAGAACAAGGCGATGATTTAGACCTCATAGAAGAAAGGAGGGAACGCGCTATGGGAGGATCTTATTGGCTAAGGCAAGAATGATGAATGAATATAACAAAGAGAGTAAAGAAGAGGAATTTTAAGGTAGGAGACCTCGTCCTTAAAAAGGTGGAGGTATCTAAGCACGTGGGAAAGTTAGATCCCAATTGGGAAGGCCCGTATAAAGTGGTTCGCATCTCGGGAAAAGGGGCTTATCGTTTGGAGGACCTACAAGGCAATGAGCTCCTAAGCCTTGGGAACGCCCATAATATACAAAGGTTCTACGCTTAGTGTGGATAACCCGCCTTTGCTAGTTTTTATTTTAGGTATTTACTTAAAAATTAGGGGGCAATTTTACAACCCCATGTTTTGTTAGTAAATATAGAGGTTAGGAATTATAAGGCCTAAACTTATATAGCTCATTATGGGAATTTTTTGTTAAAAGGGTAAGGGGCGCGTGCGCGCAAGTTGCTATTCCTTGACCCCGTATTTTGTTAAAAGTTGTGGAGATCAAGTTAATGGCTCCCTTAATTGGAAATCAAAATGATGTACATATTTATGGTAAAAAAGCGTGCGCGAGAAAGGTTCAACCTGAGAGAACTCGAGTTCAAGGACCCTCTAGAACTTGAGTTCAGGGTTCATCCCAAGTGATCCCCCAGTTCGCAACTGAGATCTCAATATCTCAATAACTTGTGCGAAAAATAAAAAGAGGGATCCCAAGAGATCCCCCAACTCGCAAGTGAGATCTCAAGATCTCAATAACTTATGCAAAAATAAAAAAGAGGGATCCCAAGAGATCCCCCAGCTCGCAAGTGAGATCTCAAGATCTCAATAACTTGTGCGAGTAAAAAAAAAAGAGAAAGGGATCCCAAGTGATCCCCCAGCTCACAAGTGAGATCTCAAGATCTCAATAACTTATGCGAAAATAAAAAAGAGAGATCCCAAGAGATCCCCCAGCTCGCAAGTGAGATCTCAAGATCTCAATAACTTGTGCGAGTTAAAAAAAAAAAAGCAAAGGGATCCCAAGTGATCCCCCAGCTCACGAGTGAAATCTCAAGATCTCAATAACTTGTGCGAAAATAAAAAAGAGGGATTCGAAAAGATCCCCCAGCTCGCAAGTGAGATCTCAAGATCTCAAGAACTTGTGCGAAAATAAAAAAGAGGGATCCCAAGAAATCCCCCAACTCGCAAGTGAGATCTCAAGATCTCAATACCTTGTGCAAAAATAAAAAAGAGGGATCCCAAGAGATCTCAAGTGACCATCAGTTCTCAAAAGGGATCTCTAAACTTGCTTGAAAATAAAAGGGGACCCAAGGGATCCGAACTCGTGATCCGGAGAAGGAGAGCTCGAATAATAATAATAATAATAATAATAATAATAATAATAATAATAAATATATATAAATACACGAGGGAAGGCAAAGGGCCTTTAAAGACCTCATGACCTAAGGGGCCTCAAGGACCCCAAAATAGGTGTCGTGATCGTGAAAGACCCCACTAACCTCGAACTGCAAGAGGTCTAAAAAGACCCCAATACTTGCATCAAAATGCTAAGGGCCAGCGAGACCCCCAAAACTAAGTGAAGTAAAAAACCCAGGCAAAAAAAAAGGGCAAAAATGTAGAGACATAGACCAAAAAGAAAGGGTAGCGATGTCTTAAGATGCACATAATTACATTGTTCAAAGCAATTAGATTCGTGCATACTTACACTGAACAAAGCAATTAAAATCCAGGGTCCATACCCCTTACAAAACAACCCTACTTCCAAAAAAGCAAAAACCGAAGGAGGGCCAAAAAGATAATAACGAAGAACTCATGTGGTTGGCCCCAAGAGGGAAGCAACGTCCAGCAGGTCATCTCCCTCCACGACCCCATCACCTCTCCATCTGGGGGAGAAACTCTCTCGATTCATGGGTGCGGGTCCCTGAAGAAGGAACCCGAACTCATGACCTTCTAAATTTTCTTCATCCACCTCCTTAAGGGAGGCCTTCTCACCATTACCATCAAGTTCCAGATCTAACTTACTCGGATCAAAATCAGGCTTGAAACCACCGGATTTTTGAAGCTGAGACTGGCACTTGTAGAAACCAAGACCTTGAACTCGGCAGCTTTCTCTACCACGAGCCTATAAAAAATGGGCGAATTTTTGAAGTCCCGAGCTCCCTTGTGGCGTGCATCGAGGAACTGATTCGCGAACTCAGGAGAGTTAAAAACCTCCCACTTCCCGGCCTCTTGACCAGCACTAAAGCTCTCCTGACCTTCGTGGATCAAACGGGCAACCTCGTCTCGTTCCATCTTCAAAGACGCCTCAGCATTTTCAGTTCGGGTCTTGAATTCAGAAAACTTAGATTCAATCAACTTAATGCAAGTCTCGTACTCGGACTTCGTCTTAGCTTCAATAGTGGCCTTTTCTTTTTCAAGACAACGGCTCGGGCTTCTGCCTCCATGAAGCGAACTGCCAGTGATGACCTCGAAGGGTCAAGTTATGCACAATATTGGCAGCCTGAGTAAAAGAGGTCACCGTAATAAGATGAGTCGGTGAAAAGTACAATAAAAGATGACACAAAAAGTTAAAAAGGAAAGGAGCTCGAGGAGAAAAGAGTACCCTCATGAGATCATGAGCCGCAATATCCTCCAGCCTAGTGTCTGACATTGCGCCTAAATCAATCTGGTCATGAGGAAGGATGCAAGCTTGGTAGAGCTTGAGAGAGTCCTCACCTGTTCGAGTCTTCATGATAGATCTCTTAGGTGAGATATTCCAGCTCGGAATTACGCGAGTACCCAAGAACTCCTTTTGGGGACGAGAGGTCTCGATACGAGCCAGCTCTCGAGCTTCATTCAATTTTTTCTGGCAGATGGCTATTTCGACCAAGGTTGCGTAGATCTTTTCTTCGCTAGGTCCTTCATTTTCGACGCGGGCCTTCTTTTTCTTCTATTTGCTACCGCCAGAGCTCTCTCTGGCTCTTGCTACCGCTGCGGTTCAAGCTCTTGTTTTTCTTACCCTTACCCTTACTCTTACCTTTGTCTTTGGGATCGGAAGCCATCCCAACTTCAATGGTGAGAACCAAGGAGGATTTTCAGTGGGCAAGTCCCTCGGCTCATGAGCAACGAGTTGAGTACCCAATGAGGGTTCAGAATCTAGAGACCTCACTGGCAAGAGCCAGTGGAGCTAGGATCACTTGAATGAACGGAAGGAGAATGAGGGATGTTTAGACCCGAAGATCTAGCAGCTGCTATAAGACGCTTCTTATTCTCCTTTATAACTTTAACGACTAAAGATGATCGCACAGCCATACCTGTTAGGAAAAAGACACAAAACCAATGAAAAGAGCAACAAAAAAATCTAAAGAATAGTAAAAACGTAAAATTACTAATTACCAAGTGTCTGGGTCCTTGGAATGACATCGGGGCTTAGACCCACCAGAGACATGACCTCTTCCTTAATGAGCTCTCGAATATCATAGTATTGAGCAATGAGTTTCTTCGAGATAAAGTCCTCATCCCAAGAACACTCTCCAAGAGAAGGGGTGAGGACTCGGGGCCTAGAAAGACAACATCTACTCGGGATTCTCCTAGGACGATCACGGGGAGCCTCGATAAAAACAAAGCACTTGCGCCAATCGCCCGAAGAAGAAGTGTAGGTCCCAAGGGGTGTAAGTGTAAGGTTTAGAAGGGGGTTGAATAAACCTTACCAAATTTTCGATTTAGTCCTTTTAAATATTGAGTTGATACTACACAATTGTGTCTAGGTGGACACCAATTTAGTTGATCAAGAGAGTTAGTCTCTCAATGACTCACCGAGCCATTGATGGAATAACTCACTGTTGGATCTAAATTAACTCAACTCGTGGTTTGTTTTATTGGAAGACTTAACACCCTTAAGTTTGGTTAAGCAAGGATTTAGTGCTTGGTTTAGTACTTAGAAATTATCAAGTGGATAGCAAATTTATCACAGATTTAAACAATTAAGATGCGAGGAAGTAAAGTCTTTGAAATGTAATGACACAATGAAATTTTTATAGAGGTTCAAGATGGGGTAATTCTTCTACTCCTCTCTTCTCCAACTCCGGGGAATCCACTAGGTATTGATCAAGATACAAAGTGGTAACAGTCCAAATACAAGTCTTGATCACACTGGTGACTTGATCCTTTGGGACTCGATGCCTGAGACGCCTTGATCACTCATTGGCTTTCGACGACTCGCCTTCTTCACAGGCGCTTTGCTACTACAAACTCACTTGCTCAAGCTCTTTGGATTTGATCACGAAGCCCTCCAAAAGCTTAAGACTTGGTTCGACCTTGAACATTCCTACAATCCTTCGTGGAATGTAGACCCTTGATTTTTCAAGATTTTCCTCTTCAACCGATTGAAGTTATCTTTCCTTCACAGTGAGTGTTGGATTGATGTTCTTCGTAGTGCAGCTTGAGGATTGAGAGTATTTCGTGTTTCGATTCTAATAATTGCTTGAACGTTTTGGTTCCGGGTCCGTCTTTTTCTCAAAATCATTTCTCAGCCTTTTATAGTGATCTTTCAAAAATTTGTCCGTTGAAGAGATAGGCTTATTTTTGAAAGTCACTTGCGCCGTTGGTTTATCTTGTTGCGATCCTTGGAATTGCCATTTCCTCGTATGAATTGTTGTTCACCTTTTCGTAGTTTCGACACGGTGTAGTGCTTCCCATTGGTTTGTTCCTTTTGCACGCTTCCTCGGGACCGGGCACTTCGAGAAAGGTGGTATGGAGATATTACTTGTTTAGGTAATTCTCTTGATTTCGCGGCAACGGATCTTTTTCGCTTATCTCGACTTGATCGCATTTCTTTGCTTTCCCAGGTGACTTAGAGTCGCCTTCCAATCATGGATGACTTCCGTCACTTCAACTTGAGACTTGGCTTTTTCTTGAGTTGACTTGATCGATGCTTCACTCAACAGATCTCATCTCGCTTATTCAAGAGAGTTCCCGTCTACTCTTTCTTTGCCATACTCACAATTTGCCTCGCAATGAGTCCTCCTTCTAATCTCCGCTTGTCTTCTTGCATGTTAGGGCGAGTCTGTCTTAACTCGCCTTGGCCATCCCTATTTATTACAATGCATTTTATAACAAAAATGGGGTGCCAACTTCCTATTCTAAGTTTTACATGGCATTCATCAAAATCTAAACAATAAATTTCTTAACAATTTCCCCTTTTGATGATGCCAAAACTTAAACCATTCAAAAATGCAAATAGCAAAGATACATACAGATAGTGTATTCACATAGAATGTATGCGTAGAATCAATATTTTTATTGATCATAACATTCTTGTTCTTTTACACAATCTGTTTTACAAGGTGTATCGAGCAAACATTTGTCTACACAGTAAAATAAAGAATTTATAGCTTTATTGCGTAAAAACTTACATAGTATGTATTTACATCATAAAATACATGAAGGGGTGATCAAGAACACTTCATCTCCTTCGTTGTCTCCTTCTTTCATCTTGTTCAAAGATCTTCTCGCTTCTTCTTCTCTTTTTTTTCGTCACCGCCTTCTTCTTTCTTTTCATATGCCTTCCTCGGGTAGCTTCATCTCTTCTTAATCTTTCTTGTCTTTCCTCCCATAGCCGAGTTTGTCTCTTGTTTTCTTCTTCTATTCTTTTCGCATACTCAAGATTACTTTTAGCCACTTGCAAATTTGCTATTTGGTCAAGACCAACCCAAGAGATCCCTCCTTTCTTGCCTGGATCCACGTATTCAATGTTTTTGGGTAGAGCCCAGTCCGAAACCTCTTCCTCCACCATCGCTTCTTCCTCTACCTCCGGGCGTGTATTGACGGGGTCTTCTTCTTTTCCGGTGAGTGACACGGAGTGACCAGCAGAGCGATCACGTAGTAGTCCGTCGCTGTCGCCTTCTTCACATAATGTGAGACCCTTTTCCCAATACAAGTCCCAAGCTTCGAGCCATGACATATTTGCAAAGTATCCTTCGGGATGCGAGCGTTTTAAATTCATCAACTCGACGCGGCTCGCCCCAACATCCGAAATGGCATAAGTGTCTCTCTCTTCATCGGAATGCCTCCGTGTTGTTTCAAGATGTTCATAACCGGGCATCCATTCTTCCTTCCACTTCCTCCATCCCCGCTTCAATTGTCTTTCTTTTCACCCATAGATATAGCAGGTGTTGGAGTGGCAGAGTCACAGGGGAGTTTGTTCGATAATGTCACCGTGACAAGACCTTGTTGGGGGTTTGTGCAATCATAAAGGTCACATCATTTCGATCCTTCCTCCTCAAAGATTTTCCTTTCTTTTGTTTCATTGCTTCATCATTGTCTTTCCTTCGCACATCCGTGATCCTCTTTTTCGCTTCAGATCTCTTCTTCGTGCTTTAAGGTATTCCTCTTCCCCTTTTTGGCATCATCAAAAGAGAGAGGAACGCTCGAAACATATCGCAAAGCAGTGAAGTCGAGCCTCGCGATAGTTGAGTTCTATCTCGAGTCTGCTGCGAGTATGCAAAGACTAAATCGGATCGAGTAGCGTTGGACTCACGAATTAGCTTCATCTCAGCCATGAGAAGGTGAATTTTGTATTCATGTTTTCTTCCAAACGTCGTAGATCACTCTTATTTTTGCTCACGCAGCAGCCTTTATCTCGGCAGTGTGAGCTTCATGCATGTGCTCAATGTGTTCTCTCAACTTTGTTTTTGCATCGCATTCTCACTCTCCATACCAAAGCCTTGTTGAACAATGTCCTCAAGTATCTAACTTGTTCCACACGCATTGTTTGTTGGCATTGCCACCATTCCCCGATCCCGACCGTTATGCCTCTTAAGTCGCAAGCAGAAGATTGGCATCTCGTTGTCGGCCGCATGTCCATAGAGGCTCGATCCTTCTCCATGCGCTCAATCTCAAAGCAAATAATGCCTTGAACACTTCACGAACTTCGCTTGATTCTTCCGCTGTAAATTTGATGGCCATGCACGCACACAAAGTCATAATCACCGGAACAATGGTACTGATGGAATAACAGAGCTGGTCTCGTGCGGGAAGAAGCGCGCGTTCGCTTCTCTCGATTCTTCAAAGTGAGGTCGGGTATCTCCAAGGAGAAAGGAAAATATTCTATAAAGGAATCATCACGCCAATCGGTATTTGTTCAATGATGAGAGAGTGCGCGTGACGTTCCTTTTGGAGTCGAACTCGCGCAGCGTGGGGAGCTCGCGCAGCTGGACTCTCGTCTCACTGGGTCTCGTTGTGAAGTGGACCCACTTTGCCGAGCCTCACTGTCTCAACAGCCTTCGTTGGTCTCAATGATTTCTCCAATTGAGTGGATCGGGTCCTCGGCCTTAAAGCGTCATCGGATGATGATGAGATTTCCATTGGTGGCTCATCATCAAAATTAAAGGTTTGACGAGTAGTCTTGGGATCGACTTGCTCGTGCTTGGAACATCCGCAATTTGAAGTCTTTTGAGTCGCCACGGGGACGACTAGCTCTTCTTCGTCGCTTTCCGATCCCTAAAGGTTACATCAAGATTATCCACGGGAATCATGAAGCGCGCTTTATCTCCTTTTCGGGACGGGTCGATGATAGCGGGAGGATGTTCTCTACTTAGCCTTCTTTACCCCGGAAGTCTCAACCTCCCGTGGGCCTTTAGTACCTTCTCGCAGCCTCGACCGCAATGAGGCTTGACCTCCCTTTCGACAGTGTCACTGCCTTAGGGTCTTTCTCGTGGTGGCATCCATTGGAGTCTCAACCCCATGGATTGCACTTTCATCTCCTGCAGTGTTAACTCCTGTATCGTTCCTTCTCGGCCTCGACCGCATCGCAGATCATTAGCCTTCGAGTAGCTTGGCACTCACCAAACAGTCTCAATCGTCCGAGCCGTTGATGACAACTTGTTGTTCGCTTAGTGTTTGTACTTCCTCCACTTCACCTCCTAGATTCGTTGTTGAGTCATCTCGCAAAGATTCTCCAACCTTGCCGCAGTGGAGGAGTTTCTCACCGGGCGCACCACCGAGTGACTTGAATGGGGTCACTCGTCTCCGGACTCGATCGTTTCTATTGAGTGTTCACCGTTTGGGCAGGTGGTAAGACACCTTCAATAGGGGTTGGCTCGACCGGGGTCCCCACTATCCCGTTTTCATCGCCAATTCCCTTATTGCTTCTTCCGAGTGAGCCGGAGAAGTGGTGGCAGAACAACAAAGGACGATTTGTTGAACCACTCCCATTGGATCAATTTCAATTGTGTTCGAGGACTCTCCGGTCCCTCCATCAATCTTTGCTCGTGAAGGATTCTCGATTCGTGCAATGCTTTGCACGATTTGCAACTCTTCCGCGGGCAAAGAAGAGAGTTTAGATCCTCATCATTTTTAAAAGACATCAAGGAGAGGATGTGTGTGTTTCTGGGGTGCCGAGATAGGCAAATGCTGGCCTTCTCGTGCCTGCCTTTCCTCTCCTGTTTTTCCTTCTCCTTGTCCTTGAAGATCGCAGGATATCGTGGCAGCTTGTCTTCATCCGATCTTGGGATCACGTAGTTAGTCCAAGGAAGTTTAACAGCTTTCTCTTATTCTTCTATAAACTCGGGCCGTTGGAACTGTTCCTTGATTTACTCAATTTCCATTTCCTCCACTCACGCAAACGATTTTGGATGTCCTGGGTAAGGTGGAGATAGGATCATCACATCACTATCGCCTCTACCACCTTCTTCTTGTGTCTCGATTTGCGCGATCTACATCTATTTCTTCAGTTGCTCACGACGCTTCAAATGAGACTTAGATGTTTCATCAATTACATCTGGGACTCGACGCGATTTATAGTATTTGTTCGAGTGGTCGACTGGGGCCGGTTTTTCAAGCTCTGAGCGCTTGATGATTCTTTTTTTTCTTCTTCTAGTTTGTACTGAGGGATTTTCTGTTGAGACGCTTTTTTAAGTCTTTGGCGGCGGGGCCTGCTAGTGTTTTCTTTCGAGGAGCCGGACGTCTTGGCTTATCGCTCTTTTTTGACGATCGGAGAAGGTATTTGAGAGTCCTTCTCGACCATCGGGCAGAGAGAGACACGGCCGCAGGGCAGTGACTCGCCGCAGGGCAGGAGCAGTTTGATTTTCTTTCTTTGCAGAGTGAGCAGCTTTTTTTAGCAAAACCAGCAGGGCGCTTTCTTTTTTGGTGGAGAGGAAAATTTATCTTCAGTGGTCACCGATTCCCCTCACTCGTGGCCGCCTCTTGGCGTAGCTCTCTTCAGGCGCGCCAGAGGTTTGATCTCGAACATCTCTTGTTAACATGGAACGCCTTTCCATGTCTAAGAGGGACTCTTTCACCTCCATCATCCGCCAATCACTGGCCATATCCGGGATCCTCCAAATGTGCCATCTTCCTCAAGGATTTGTTCCTACATTCGCATACCGGTCAGAGACAAACTCATCCTAGCTTTATTTTCCTTTCTTCAATGATCGCAACCATTACGATCAACTTTGCTTTTGTGAAAGCTTGGTCAAAGCTCCGCCAAATTTGATGTCGATACATTTGGCAACTATGTCCAACAAACCTTGTGATAATCCTCCTTCAAGAAATTTCTTGTTTCTTTGTGTAAACTATTTTATCAAGATAGTCGGGCTTGGCTATTTCCTTCCAAAAGCAAAGCCAGGTTTACATCGCTTCGCTTAATTTCTCGATGCTCCTTCCGTTGGTAGTGAGCAATATTCAGCCCAAATCCTTGGCGAGATGGTGAGTGAGTTGCTTTCCATGAACAGATGACTTTATCCCTTCATCGTGAATCTCAAAGATTCACGTAGAACTACGCGACTCCTCCACATAAGTCATCGGATATTCCAAAGATCGTAAACGATTTCAAAGAGACGCATTTCCAATTTTTCAACGATTTTCTTCACTAGGGTGTCATCGGACCTGTTTCACCATGCCGCCGAAATCCACAAGAGACCGGTGTGGATTTGCTTTCCTAACTTGACAAAATCATAGGTTGGTGCCATTTTTCAGATTTTATCGAAGAAAACTTAGAGATTGATTTGAAGATAGGTAGGGTTTTGAGAAGATTTTTGCTTTTCCGAGAGAGAGAAAATGAAAGTATTTTGGTAGTGTGTGAGAGAAACGGACGAAAATGGTTTAAGTATGGTTTATGAAAGGACGCGGGTGGTTTTTGAAATGTGATCGAAATCAACGGTTTAGTTTAGATGTTTAGATTTTGCACGCCTATTTAGCATTTAAAAAATTTAATGAAGGCGCAAAGATTTATATCCAATCATAAGCTGGTGTGCGCACTTTATGTCTATACTATACATTATCATTATGTCGACGCCATTCTTAAAAACATTCCCGCTTAGCAAAAACGATCGTTTTTGTCACTTTGCTCATAAGTGACTCACTTATCCCTTACCGATTTAACTCTTCTTCTCACAGCTTCTCTTAGTGACTCACCTAACGATTGACTTGGTATAAATTGTCTTTTCCAATGGTGATTTACTTAAATGATTTGTGAGTTCATTTCTTTTTCCTTTTGTGTTCCATTTCTTTTCTTTGATTCTTCCGAGTGTCACCACCAATTAACCCTAACTCATGTTTGAGTTCTTCAAATCTTGACTCACATAATGGTTTTGTGAAGATGTCACCAATTGTTTATCGCTTGAGATATATTCCAAGATGATGTCCTTCTTTTCAACATGATCTCTTATGAAGTGATATCTCGACATCGATATGCTTTGTTCTTGAGTGCAAACACAGATTTTGAGTGATTGCAATTGCACTTGTGTTATCACACATGATTGGAATTTCTTTTTCCTCAACTTCATAGTCTCTCATTGCCTCATCCATAGATTGGGTAACAAATACTGCGCCCGCCTATGTATTCTTTCACCAGAGGTGGCTATTGAATTTTCTTCTTGCTAAACCAGAAATCACTTGCTTTCCTAGCATTTGACATGTGCCTCGAGGTGCTTTTTTTCGTTAACTCGCATCCAAAGATAATGAGTATGAATAGCCAATTAGCTTGAATCCACCTTCCTTTCGATACCATAATCCAACTTCGCTTCCTTTCAAGTATCTCAATATTCTCTTAGTCATTCTGTCATATGGCTCTCTTTTGGAGCAGATTGAAATCTTGCACATACACCTACAAAGAAAGTGATGATGTCGCCTACTTGCCGTAAGATAGAGCAATGATCCAATAAGTGCTCTCAGATCTTGTTTGATCTACTGTGCTTGCCATCGTGCATCCATGTCCATTTTGATCGATGTATTCATTGGTATTTTCACAAGACTTCTCCTCCATACCAAATTTCTTCATTAAGTCTTTGGTGTATTTTGTTTGACTTATGAAGGTTCCATCCTTCAATTGTTTCACTTGGAGTCCAAGGAAGAATGTTAGCTCTCCCATCATGCTCATTTCAAATTTACTTTGCATGAGGTTTGAAAATTTTTCACATGACTCTTTGTTTGTGGATCCAAAAATGATGTCATCCACATATATTTGAACAAGCAAAAGATACTTATTTTTGTCTTGAATTTCAAAAGTGTTCTATCTACTTTTCCTTTGTGAATCCATTTTCAGTTAGAATTGTGACAAAGTATCATACCATGCTGGTGCCTCTGCTTCAATCCATACAAGGCTTTGTTGAGTTCGATCTTGTTTTGACACTTTCTCTTATATCTCCAATGACAAGTTCTCGTGGATGGTCTCTCACCATCTTACATCAAAGTTGGAGTAAGTTAGCCGATTGATGCGTCTTGGTATTGTGTTGCCGTGTTCACTCTCTCTCATAATCACTTAGCCAAATTTTTCAGCTTGTTTTTGAGATTCAACTATCTCATCTTCTTCTCGAGTTTATAATTCCAGTTTACCAAAAGATAGGGACTCTTCTCAGATGGTTGGATGATTCACTTATCACCGACTCTTCAATGTCTTCTCCATTTACATTTCGCTCATCGAATACCACATGAATGGATTCTTCGCAACCATAGTCCTTTTGTTGAGTACTCAGAGGGCTTTGCTTTCACCGAGTATCCCAAGAAGATACCTTCATCGCCTTTAGCATCGAAAGCCTTTAGATTGTCTTTGTCATTGTTGTGGATGAAGCATTTACATCCAAATATTTTGAAATATGCAACATTTGGTTTTCTTCCACCCAAATCTCATAGGAGTCTTTGTCACCGTCTGCATTTTATCATACATCCTGTTTTGAGTGTAGCAAGTTGTGTTGATTGCTTCAGCCCAAAATCTTTTTGGTAACCCCGTCAGCCTAACATGGTCCTTGGCCGCTTCTTTTGAGAGTTCTGCTCCTTCTTTTCGCAACTCCATTCTCACGTGGGGTCCTTGTCTGGCCGATAGTTCATGACCAATACCATTTTCAATACAATATCGAGTTATTATTCCATTGACAAACTCAGCCTTCCGTCTCGATCTTATTTTGATAATGGTTTCGCTCTTCTCATTTTGAATCCTCTTCATCACCGTGGGTAGTTTTCAGAGAGTTTCTTTTCTTCTTACACATGAATATTGTCCATGTATATCTTGAGTAGTCATCTACTACCACCAAGGTGTATTTCTTTCCACTTATGCCGGGCCGGTTCCATCGGGCCAAATAGATCCATATGTAGTGATGCAATATTCTTGTTGAAGATGAACATGTCTTTTTCTTTGAATGAAGATTTGATTTGTTTTCCCTTTTGACATGCTTCACATATACTCTCCTTCTTTATAATCGAGTCCTGGGAAGTCCTTCCACAAGACTACAGCAAGCTTGTTAATCGCTTTGAAATTCAGTGACTGTTTTTTGTGCCACGTACCAACTTGATTCACTTGTACTTTGCTAATAGACAGTGTTGTGTGTAGCTGTTGACCAATCTACTACATACATGTTCTTTTTGTCCGCAACCTTGCAACACAACTTCATTCGATTTAGTATCCTCGTTTGACATACACCCATGTTGAATCCAACATTATAGCCCTTATCACAGAGTTGACTTATGCTTAGCAAGTTGAAGTTGAGTCCTTCGACATATGCAACATCCGTGATTTCTAGTCCGTTCATCTTGACGGATCCAATGCCTCTTATTTCACCTCGAGCTTCATTTCCTCCAAATATGACTTTTGCTCCTTTAACTTCCTTGAATTTTTGATTTTTCTTATTTCCCGTCATATGTCCTGGGAAAAAACCACTATCCATGTACCAGTTCCTTGGCACTACCTATTCCTTGAACCCGCAATCAAGGAAATTAAGTTTTAGGTACCCATACTTGTCCGGGTCCCCGAGGGGTTAGAATTGTAAGATGATCCAACCAACTTATAGCCAAATGATTTGACTTAAGGGGTTGCCATCTATCGATGCCATAATCATAATTAATCCCGCAAATTGCTTGGGGATTCTAGGTTCATACAAATTGCCTCTTTTGTCGTATGCCCGTGTATAAGTTTTAGCAATCGCCTTCTTTTGGGTAATTGTGGTGTCTCCGAGTGTAGTGCCTAGGTGCATATGTGTACCGATAAAAGCTCTTATACTTTTGGAATGGCCTTTGGCCGAGTTCTGTGCCTTGCCATTTTGGGCTTATATTCCATGAGTCTATGCCGATGGTTCACATTATTCCAATCACCGCTTGGATGTTTTCTATCATTCCCATCATATGTATTTCTTTTATAGATTTTCTTCTGGGGTTTTTGGTAGCTCGCTTCTTCTTTACGGAGTATTTTCTGCTTGAGTTTGGACCGAGGGACTTGGTCAATCTCTTCTCACTTGTCCTTTCAGCCGCACTCAACCGGTCAAGTTTTCCTTTTCTTTTATAGCCAAGGCCGCTTTGCTTGTAATTGTGCTTTGGAGTGAATGTGTGTGCAACATTTAGAGTTTTGGATTTTTAGACTCTTCATTGCTTGAAGATCCTTTTTCTAAAATTACTCTTGAAGTTTGACATATCACGAGGAATTAAATCCTAAGCCCTGCCTTGTCTCCACATTCTCTTTGACTCATAATAAGATCATCCAATGATTTAGATGCCTTAGTGAATGAGGCAATAACGTTTTTGAGGTCATTCTCCTCTTCTCTATGGCAAAGAATTTTCGCTTATTAGCTTAGCATTTTCAAATTTTTTAAACTTTCATTCTCATCTTGCCTATTTGACTTAGAGTACTCACTCCTTAGTCTTTGAGTTTTGGCTCTTGAGCAGTCGTTTTCCTCATTTAATAGTGTGTGTGAGGATTTAATGTGTTCAAAATCTTTCATCATTTTGCCTAATGAATCATAAAGATCGTGGGTGATGAAGTGTGTGTGTCATACACACTATCACTAGAGTCCGAGTTTGATGAGTTAGAGTGTACCTCATTTTCTTGGTCGTTGATCTTGTTCCTTCGCCATAAGCAGATCGGGCTTCTTCTTCGTGAGTCACTTGAATAGTCACCACGCTTCTCAATCAACTATGTCTTTTGACTTCACTCGATTTTCAGCATCTCTGCAGCCAACATTGCCTTTTCTTTTCTTTTCTTTCTTCTTTCTCTCAAGATCTTTCTTTCTTCTTCATTCCCGTATTTGTTAACTACAGGATATGGGCGATCCATGGCATAATGACCTGGTTGTCTACATTTCCAAAGATAGATATTCAGCCTTTTGATCACCTCTTTCCATTCTTGGATTGTCACCATTTGATATTCAGCTTTTTGATGATCTGTTCTCTTGGTTGGTCTATCTTCCTTGATTTGGAGGAGCCGAGTGTCTTCTCGAAGATTCACCCTTTCCTCTCTTGTAGTTCTTATTGAAGAACTTGTTGAACCTTTAACCATCGGGCTATTTCTTCCGGATCAATGACTTTTTGACCTCGGCCTCTCTTCCCATCTTTAACAATTAGAGCAAACGTTTTGGGTATAAATGTCTCTTCCTGGTCTTTTCTTCTCAGCTCAAACTCGTAGGCTTTGAGATTTGAGAATAATTCATGATTGGATGTCTTTGATAGGTCCATGGAATGTCTCAATGCCATGACCTTCATTTCCCATTCACGGGAGACTTTTTAGAATTTTCATACACATTTCCTTTCGTATATTCCTTTCCAAGTGCGTATAACTCGTTGGTGATTTCGTGAATCGAGCATCCAGTTGATCCAGGTTTTCTCCCGAGATCATTTTGAAATTCTCAAACCAGATGACCACCGATAATTTGTTTTCTTTGATTTGCTTCCGAGCCTTCACAAATCAATGTTAGCTTGTCCCATTTCTTTAGCCGTTTTGCATGATTTGACTTTATTGAACATGGCTTTGTCCAAGGTTTTGTAAATGATGTCCTTGGCTACATTGTCCGTGTTGTATCTTTTTTTTGTCATCATTTGTCCATTCGGGATTCTTGGTTTTTCAACCATGATCGTCCGGGAGCTACATCCTCTTCTCCTTCACCGCAGCTTCTTCTTACAGCTTGTGTTCACCTTTAAGATTTGCTAGGTGGCCCATCCTCTATCACTATCCACATCTCATCATGTAATGCCGATAGATGAGCTCGCATACGAATTTTCCAATCATCAAATTCTTCAATAGTGAACATAGGGATGCGTGTCAAATTTGCTTCCATGATAATAAATTTTAATGATAAAAAGAGTTATGAAAGTTTAAGTACTAAAGCAGACTTTGAAAAGTTTGGAGATCTAGTTCAAGAACTGCGGAAGGCTCAATGAACCAACCGCCGATACCACTTGTAGGTCCCAAGGGGTGTAAGTGTAAGGTTTAGAAGGGGGTTGAATAAACCTTACCAAATTTTCGATTTAGTCATTTTAAATATTCAGAGTTGATACTACACATCTGTGTCCTAGGTGGATGACCAATTTAGTTGATCAAGAGAGTTAGTCTCTCAACGACTGGTGAGTTGTTGATGGAATAACTCTTTGTTGGATCTAAATTAACTCAATTTGTGGTTTGTTTTTTGGAAGACTTAACACCCTTAAGTTTGGTTAAGCAAGGATTTAGTGCTTGGTTTAGTACTTAGAAATTATCAAGTGGAGAGCAAATTTATTACAGATTTAAACAATTAAGATGCGGGAAGTAAAGTGTTGAAATGTAAATGACACAATGAAATTTTTATAGAGGTTCAAGATGGGGTAGTTCTTCTACTCCTCTCTTCTCCAACTCCTCGGAGGAATCCACTAGGTATTGATCAAGATACAAAGTGGTAATATTATACAAGTCTTGATCACACAAATGACTTGATCGTTTGGGACTCGCCCCGAGACGCCTTGATCACTCGTTGGCTTCTCCACGACTCGGCCTTTCTTCACAGGCGGTTGCGCTTGCTAAAACACTCACTTGCTCAAGCTCTTTGGATTTGATCACGAAGCCCTCCAAAAGCTTAAGACTTGGTTCGACTTGAACATTCCTACAATCCTTCGTGGAATGTAGACCCTTGATTTTTTCAAGATTTTCCTCTTCAACCGATTGAAGTTATCTTTTCCTTCACAGGTGAGTGTTGGATTGATGTTCTTCGTAGTGTAGCTTGAGGATTGAGAGTATTTCGTGTTTCAGTTCTAATAATTGCTTGAACGTTTTGTTCGGGTCCGTCATTTTTCTCAAAATCATTTCTCGCCTTTTATAGTGATCTTTCAAAAATTTGTCCGTTGAAGAGATAGCTTATTTTTGAAAGTCACTTGCATAAATGCCGTTGGTTTGTCTTATTGCAAATCCTTGGAATTGCCATTTCCTCGTATGAATTGTTGTTCACCTTTTCATAGTTCCGACACGGTGTAGTGCTTCCCATTGGTTTGTTCCTTTTGCACGCTTCGGGGTCGAGCACTTCGAGAAAGGTGGTATGGAGATATTACTTGTTTAGGTAATTCTTCTTTGATTTCGCGGCAACGGATCTTTTTGAGCTTATATCAACTTGATCGCATTTCTTTGCTTTCCCTGGTGACTTAGAGTCACCTTTCCAATCATGGATGACTCTTCTCCGTCACTTCAACTTGAGACTTGGCTTTTTCTTGAGTTGACTTTGATCGATGCTTCACTCACCGCATCTCACCGCTTCTTCAAGAGAGTTCCCGTCTACTCTTCTTTGCCATACTCAATTTTGCCTCTCAATGGAGTCCTCCTTCTAATCTCCGGTTGTCTTCTTGCATGTTGTTAGGGCGCCTTATCTTAACTCGCCTTGGCCATCCCTATTTATTACAATGTATTTTACAACAAAAATGGGGTGCCAACTTCCTATTCTAAGTTTTACATGGCATTCATCAAAATCTAAACAATAAATTTCCTAACAAGAAGGTAGAGAGGTGAGGAACTTACAGTGAGATCTAAAGGTCACATAAAAGAAACCGCAATCATTGGTCCGCACGGAAGTGGCAATCGAGTATAAGGACCAAAAATGGGCCACGGAGGGCTCGACCTTGAAGTACTTCATCAAATAATGAAACCGATTATGTGCTTTATGGCATTAGGAGCAAATTGGGTAAGGCAAACACCTAATCGCACTAAAATTTCTTCCAGGGTCGAGTTCAAAGAGAACCGTAACCCCGCATCCAAAGAGGCAAGATGAAAGATAAAACAGTTAGAGGGGATTATGCATTCGGTCCTCACGACCAGGAATAATGATTTTATACTTAGAAGGAATAAAATATCGGTGCCTAATGTGAGAAACGTCATCACGCCGTACCATGGACCCAATGATCTCCCACGAGTCTCGTATAGGGGGATCGGATAGCACCTGCTCAGAACCGGTACCGGGAGCCTCGCTAATCCTATGGGTTAGACCGGGGGATAGAGGGATCAAGCTTATTGGATCTGGTCTATTTACATCGCGACCCGGGCGATACGGGCCAGTTACATCGCCACTAGAGGAACTAGAACTCGACTGGGAATCAGAACCGATTGAGCTCGAAAGAGCCGCATTTATTGGGTTACTTCGGGAATGGTCCGAGGTGGTTCTAGAATCCATTTATTTGCTAAGAAAAGAATAAAGAAAAAAGGTAAAATGGAGAAGAAAACAAGAGCTACCTGAAGAATTGGAGACTATGCGAAGACCTAAGGCAGGGCTGGAGGTCGATAGTTCTTGAGTTCGAGGGAGCAGCGGCCAGTGAGGAGTTCTTCAGACGCCTTGAAGGATGTCTCGAGGTCTTGAACGATCATGTTTTTTACAGAGGATGATGAATGTGATTTTATTTTTTTACCATCCAACCCTATATATAGGGGGATAAAAACCGCCTGTCATTAATGATGAGACAGGCGACAAAAACGAGGAGGCTGGAAACCCTAAGGGGACACAACTTTTCGTCTCCCAATTTTAAAAAATATATAATGATAAAATACGCGTGGCAAAAAATGTCCAGTACGCGGGTTCGAGTTCGAGAATTTGGGTTATCGCATGACCTCTACCTCGAACTCAAAGAGGGCCCAACGGTTAAGGACCAAGGTTCACGAGCTTGTTACCTACCTCGAGCTCATCCAAATGATCCCGAGCTCTCCACAACCTCGTGAACGGGAATAATGATAAGGCAAGAAGATCTTAAAGCTATATAGTGAGGTCTTCAGATAGGGCATGGAGCCCCATATCCGACCCGGACCGGGGAATGGGCCTAACCCGAAAAGGTGGACCATTGATCTCCCGACAACATAAGACAACTCCACCCTTCGGATGATGACACTGGGCGCAACCACATTAGCCAGGAATATTTATAAATATCATGCTACAAGAATTTGATGGTAACTATTTATTTACTTTTTTCTCATTACTTTTACGTTCATGTCTTCATACCCCGCACCTAACGATTCGATCCGACTTAGACATCGGAGGGTATTAGCGGGACCAACCCCGCTAGCCCCGACGTGTTTTTGTTTATTTCGGATCACTTAAGAACTCGAACCAGTTACCCAAAAGTCCGCGACCTAAAGGTAACTTATCGATCTAAATCAATATATATATATATATATATATATAGGATATGGATCCTATGACTTATGAGTCCACTCATTTGGGGAGAGCATGCAAGGACAAATCTCAATCGTTGAAATTCTCTTTTTAGTGGTTCAAATTTAAAGGGTATTTTCATTTTCTTTATTTTTTAAACGGTTGAAAAGGGTATTTGAGTAATTTTGTTTTTAAAAATGAATAAGTCAAATTTTATTATAATAAAATCATCGATTCCGTAGTGATCAAATGACGTGTTGTCTCTTTCATAAATACGATTTTGCTGATTTTTCGAGTAACAGTTTTTTACATGATATATTTTATGCATATGTAGTATAAGTTAAGTTGGTGCATTTTGCGTGTGTATGTATTGTTTATTGAAAGTTAGTGTATTGCATATATAGTATATTTTTATTGCTTATTTTATGTGTTTGTGTTGCTTATATAATATAAATTTGTATTGCTTATTTATTGTAATTTATTGCATATAAATTTGTATATATATATATATATATTATATTCAATCAAAATATTTATCACTGTTAATTTTGAAAGAGCAAGCAGTATTTTAATATTTTCCTTTGGGTAGAAGGACTGTGGGCTAAGCTTGTCCAAGTAAATGGTTTTCACCGTGCAAGCAACAAATAAAAACCAGCATATATGCAGATTAAGAAGAAAAGATCATTTTTTTCATGCCTCAAAGCTCGCCATTTGGCGGAAAAATCTTTTGAAGAACAAACTGGTACGTATGAAGTGAATTTGTTGGCGAAGTTCTGTTGACATTTATGTGTGCTCAATGAACGAGAGTCATAACAAGAAAATTCAAATGTGAATAAACTAAATCTGTATACATTGTATTAATGTTTGTTATCCACCTAACATGGTATGATTTGCTCCCACATCATGAAATTCACCGGAATTCATATAACCATCTGATATGGTGGGTTAATTCGATGATACCCATTTGGGTTCTATCGGACTTCACACATGTATTGATAATTGTAAACAACTTTCATTCCAACCACACAACTTTAACTTGATTTATTTTTTGGCAAAAAAATGATACATGTGTCAATCAATGGATGGACTTGGATAGAACTTAAGTGGGGTAGCATCGAATTTCCGTGGTGTTAATCAGATAAGGTAGAACTAAACAAACCGGCTCCTTAATACTAATATATTATTTTTTTTAGATGAGAGTAATATATTAATTTGTATACATATGAGCAAGATATAAATTTAAATATATTGTTTGAGCAACGATAAAAATTTAAAGGATTACCTTTATATGTTTTGTGTAGTAACGTTTTGATTATTTAAAAATTATATTTTGAGTCAATACATATATGATTATGAAAACAATACTAGAAATAAGTACTTGAAAATAATTATCATTTTCATTACAGAAAATATTGAGTTGACACTTGTTAACAACTTTAACATAATGTTTTTTGATCATTCAGTAAATATGTGTGAATGATTATTCAAATCAATGTAGCGGTTTTTGTTATAATCAAAATGCATAAGAGATAGATGGCCATTATTTTCAATTGTTGAACATGCATTCATGCAAAATATAAACCTTTTCCTATAGCTAATACGAGTATAAGACGATTTTTTCACAAAATAAAACCATCCAATTCAAAACAACCAACTCATTCCGTCAATATAATCCACCTCTCATCCAATCAAGGAACGGACTACGAACCGATCAAAAAAAAAGGAACGAACTACGCGCTCAACTTAGCAGTAGCAGATCGCGAGAAGAAAAAGAAGAAGAAATAAATTTAAGACGTGTTTAACAACACAAAGAAACATTTCTTGTTATTTATTTTCCAAGTACCATCCACTCAGAAAAGCATACACAAATTTGGCTTCCACCAAGAATGTTGAAAAGATTTATGCTATCAGAAAAACCATCATCCACCAGGTGATAACTGAAACAAAAGGAAAGGAAGCGAAAAAGAAAAATCTCCGCCATATAGGCCTTCTTCACTGACCAAGCAAATCCAGTACTACTATTTTCATCTGCAAAGGAAAATATGAGTATAAGAACCGAGTACGATTGAATACAACGGTTTTCACAGAAGACCAGAATGCCAACACTTGCTAGGAATTAGAACACTAGAACAGGCAAACACAGCATACACCAAGGAGTCATTTATTTACAATCTATTTAACTTTGACAGAACATGTGTAAGTTGTAACATACAGTTCACTATCCGCTTAGTTATGTGACAATTTGTATGAACTATACAATCCATTAATATATACATGTTAAAAGATGATGCATTCATCAGTGAGCATTAACCAATAGTACAAAGTCCAGAAATTCCTGAGAGATACTCAACAACTTAATATGAAACGACCATGCAAATTAACTTGTTTCCAGCAAATATCGGTTGATTTAAAAAGTACAGGGCAATATGGCTAGAGAATTTTCTGCAGAACTATGTTGAACACAACAGGTGTTGTAAACACCAAGCACGTGTCACAAGCCTAAAGGATGATAAAAAATTTAGGTACTTTTTTTAATGTCAAGCACGTGTCACAGGGAGCACAGAAAGAGAAATATGAAGAACCCCCAAGATTGATTATACAGAAATGGACTAAGAGTCTACTTCAACCTTGAATGAAAAGATAATAAAAAATATTGTTTCAGACATATCAATTCATCATATTCACTTCCTTTTGAAGGATGACCAAAAGTATATTCAAGTGAAAAATGAAACAGACATGGATAAGGCAGTTTGGTATCTAAAACCTGCAAGGATATATTTATAACGATAAAAAATGAACTATTATAACTAAAAATGTTTTTCCTTGAGTCAACCATTAAAACGCTTTGACTCTATATAATCCTAGAATTGAACCACAGATGAAACACAAATAACATAGAATGAACAAAGTTAATATTTTATTAACCTAAATAGTAGAATGAACTACATTTAAATAACTAAATGTGGTTACCAGCATAGAAAACATTCATTTAAATATGAGACTTGTCTCATATGCGGCTGCTAAAGACCAGGAAAAGTTACAATCAACATAAGGAGTACAATCATCGGTTATTAATTGAGACAAACCAGAAATTGCAAGCATATCGACCCAATTGGAGCACTTCCAGAATTCATCTTGTCAAAATAAAACGAAACATGACAATGAAGTTGAACTCATACATTGGAAAAAATGAAGCAAAATTGCCGTCTCCCTTGGTTTTGATAAGTTTCTCTCAAAGTAAACAATTCTACTTCTCCAATTTTTGAAAATGTGCACAACTTCACAACAACATACAATTAATCAAATAAACCATATAAAGCCTAATCCCAAATCCCACTTGATACTAATAGTACTCTCAATTAGCACCCATTGGAAACATCACACAACAGATTTAATGTAGGATTACCTTCATATAATTTTGAAAACTATAATGAACATCAAAATGAGTTGGACATTACCGAGTGTAGCTTTTCCATATTAATTATATTAGCAACAATGAGTGCCAATCACATGATAGAATCATGTAAAAATCATTAAATTGAAACCAAATGACCATTTTTTTCCAGAAAATTGCACCCTTATCATTATCTCGGATCAGTAAACAACTTGGATGAAAAACAACCAAAAGTAGATAAACAAGCACAAGTAGATTCAAAAGTACAGTACCCAAAAAGCCGGCATCAAATACCAGGAAAAAATGGTTACTACCACCGTAAAATCAGCAAAATTCAAATCTAAAAACACAAAAACAAAAAACATAGATCTACACTTACTAATATTCCGCTAGGGTTTGCAAGCAAAAGATAAAGAAACGAAAACTTACTTCCTATTGTGCCTCTGCACAAACGGAGAGTTCTTTGCGTCCTCCTCTGAGAACAAACAAATAAATCAGGAAAAAAAAATACGAAATTGCGCATAAAAAACCGAGAAATAGGGGAGAAAACCAACCGGTGAGACCGAGGGAGAGTTTGGTGATGATGGTTCCAGTAACGGCGAATCCTACAAGGAAAGGCCAGTTCCGATTCCACTCCCTCCTGAAGAACACAGGCCATGGATCGAATTTCCTCATTCCGGCGTTGTTTTGTTGCTGGTCTTTTTCTTCCTTCTCTCTCTTAAATCCACAGTAAATCGTAATTCGTAACACAGAGAAATGGAAATGTGAGTGGTGTAGCCTTGTAGGGTAGTCGGGGGAGCTCTTGGGCGGGCCATTCATTGACGTGGGCTTGGCCCAGTTTGAGAAATGATAAACGGGTCAATGTATTACAAACTGTTTCGGCCCAGCTCTGTCTGATTGGTGATCACATATGAATACCTAGTCGATTTGATTAGGTTATGTTTAAATAAATCGTTTTGAGGATCAATCGATTAATTATAAAGCAAATTGATTAAATTAAATTAAGTTTTTAAACTTTTTGTTACATAATTTGTTAATTAATTTTTGTAGGAATATTAAATTCTTAAACTCAGTTTGTATTATATATAAATGATTATCTGAATTTTAGACTTTGTTAAATTCTTTTAATCAAATGTTAATTTTTTCGCCGTATTACACAACAATTAGTCTATTATATTATCATTTAGCATGGTACAATTAAAAATATGATTACTTTTTATTAGATGAGCTGAGCAAGGCTGATTTCGAACTAAACGGCGCATTGAACCAATTAAATAGCAGAGCAAATCAGTTTGATCATCATCCAATTTTAAAAACATTGAAAAGGATATTAGTATTATTGGCCCTCCCCAGAGTTGATAAAGACAGTTTACTTCGTAAAATTAGGTTACAATCACTAAAATATCCAACTTAATGCAATATTTCAATATGATTAATGTAGTGTTCTCTGCTCCAAACTACATGGTAAACTTATTACTGAATGGTCAAAATATCCTAAGATCCACTGCAGCAAACTTGGTGCATGATGGAAGACAACATCATGAATGACAAGTATTTTAATTTATAAGAAATGAGACCATTATATGGTAGATATATCTACACTAAATGTAACAAGACCAATACTACGAAATAACTCAGAAATTCTATTTCATATCATATTTTATTTTCTATTTCAATATTATCAATATATTTCATTTTCTATTTCAATATTATGGTGTATTAATATTTACTATACACTTGGGATATAATAATAATGTTTGAAAAATATTAAATACTAGTTGAAAATAATATTTGTTCTAAAAATCCCCACCTAGCTCCGATTAGTCAGCCCCGCCAGCGCTAGGCTAGCCCTTGTCCATCTCACGTTATTTTCTCGACAGCCCCCGCTAATCCCGCCAAGACTCCGCCTACCCTGCAGTAAATGACCGACTAGTGTCGATGCTTTTTAGAACATTGGTTGAAATAGAAGATCTATAGATTTCTACCGGATCCATTAAGAATGACCTAACCTTGTCATTTATGCTAAGAGAAAAAAAGGTCCATTGTAAAACATATAGAGCCATTTTCATCCGTGAAATAACTGAATCACGTGAAATAACTGAATCATATAACACAACACCAGAATCATGGGATCTTCATGACAATGTTTTGAACCCGAATTTAACTTTTAATGGAGGAAGTAAAGTAAACAATCAACCAGATTACACAGAATTTTAAACTCCTTATTTACAGCACTTTATACAGCGAAAGAATAAAGACTACAATGGCACAGAACAGCTTCAGAAGCCACTCAAGAAGGGGAAGGAAAGACCTAGCTCAGGTAATACGATAAGTCGACTACTATCCACAAATGCCTCACCGAGATTCATTTCCTCGGTTAAATGTGAAGTAAATACAAGTATTGCTGAAATGAAAAGACAACAAAATTGATTATTGAGGTACTCCACATGAACGAAGATAAAATGCATCATACAAAAGAGCATGAAAATACAAAAGAAGTGGCAACCTGTTCTACATGGAACACCTCCTCAGCCACTTGTAACAACTAAGCCTATTTTTTCCAGTTCACAAAATGGCGCATCAGAAAAAGAGTCCCAGATGTCATGTACACATTGCAGCACAAAGTATAATAAGTTTGGAACTGTGGATTACGAGAACATCCGTAGGAAGTTATTCGCATATGCCATTGGCTTCACATCAGGGTGTGGCTGCAATTTATCCAAAAAAAAAAAAAACAATCAACTATTACGTTTTTTTTATATAATTAATGATAAACAGAACAGAGAAGGCCTCTTTCGTCACCAAACTTCCCATCCAGCAACGAAACTCTAAAGGGGCACAACGGCAAAGGAAATGGGTGTTTCTATTTTTCGGTTTGGGGTGGGAGCACACGCAGGAGACAAGAGACTAACCACAGCTGAAAACGTGACTATGTTTGGTTTCAGATCTGGAGCTTCAAAACGAATAAATGCACCTTTGTTTCCCATCTGCATCAAGCAAGATAAATTTTAACGCTAGGACAAAATTTCAGTGTTCCAAATAATATACCAGCCATTGCAAAAAAACACCACATGAAGATTTAAAGGTTAAAAGCTAATCTGAGGTAGTTTTACCTCTACATAATCAGCAGTAGACCATGTTCAGAGCTTAGATGTTCGGATACAAAATACCACCACCAAAAATAATTACTAGTACAATGTACAGAACAGAGTTAGTTATATGGTATTAATCTACACCGGAATTTTCCCTCAAAAAAATATCTACACCGGAATGTGAGAGCACATCCAATAGATTGCATAACCGTAATCAACAGTATGAATATTGATTTAATGAAATTTGAAATAATTTGTCCATTAGTTTTTATTTATTATTATTATTATTATTATTATTATTATTTATTTATTTATTTGAAAACTTTAAGTGGAAAGAAATGCTGTTCAGAGGAAACGTTTCATACAACAGACAAACGACCAAACAATCAAAAGCATATACTTTATAGATACTTTTCTGCAGTAACTGGTCCAGCTATAGTACTGAAATATCATTCCATTAGTGTCATACTGAGGCTCGAGAGATTTGGACGTAAGATGGATTCAGAAAACCACATTACCTGATCACAGTAGTTTGGAGCAGAAAACACAGTAATAAGTTTACCATCATGCTCAATCTCATAACCATCATCTTTAACTTCATGTGACCGGACTACTAAATCTGTAAAGCAAGAACATGTTTGGTTTAAGACAAAACACATTAACAGTTATAAATTGACTAGGTTGTCACTCATAAAACAGAAAATTAACCTAGGTTGTTGTCCTGCAAAAATCGTTTCGTTACATCTGCACCAAACGAAAGACCAACACCACGCTTGCTTGGTCCCCTCCCGAGCTGAGGTTGGGGGTCACTCCAGAGCAATTCACACATCAACCCTGGATAACATCAAAAAATAATGAATATATCTTACCTGCAGATATAAACTCTGCTAATTCATGATATAACATGTCGCAAAAAGTTTTAATTGTTTAAAGGTTTAGCTTATCATTTATCAAGCTAACAGCATGATTTGACCGTAAAGGCATTATGCAGCAACATGAAACATATGAAATAAAAGTTCGAAACAAAAAATCACATATCATTCCCAAAGACATAAAAGGTAAACCCAGACAAGCTGAAATTCAAATATTAAAATATTATTTGTGTATTGTGATGTCAGCAAAAATGCAACCCTAAATCATGGTGACATCTAATACATAAGTGTGCGGCGTCAAAAATATTCTATAATATCCACTTTATAACCTAGTGTCTACTTATTTAGAATAGAACTTACAGGTGGTGCAAAAAGAGGTTTCAACCACAAGGAACTTTAATACCATTACAAACGTCAAAACAAAAGGCCATAGGACAACCTCAAGCAATGCATTATCAATGATCCTACTGGAAAATTGGAAAAGAAAAGGGAGCAAAAGCAGATATTCCCTCAAGTGTATATCATTAGTAGGAAGGAAAACTGTATCCAAATATTCACATAGAAAAAGATTCGAGTATGGATAAATTTCTTGAACACTCGGACAACTTAAAGCTAAGAACTTTATAAGACATGCTAAGACAAACAGAAAAGCCAAATGAAACAAAAAAAACAAGGAATTATATCAATACATTTGAATCTTACCCTCCTCAGGTGGCTCACAAAATCGATCAATTGCTCTAATGTCAGAGAGCTTCACTCCGTCAACGCTGAAAAGGCCACCATGGACCACAAAAACTTTCTCATTTATGACATGAGCCAATGGTAAACAACAGAACACCTCCGCAAATAGTTCCACGAACATATCACTCAGTTTGGACTTGACCTCACCCTCAAAACCATATATTTTGTTCATGCTCTTGCTTTCATGGTTCCTCGAGATAGGTAGATTGCTGGGGAAAAAGAAAAGAACAGAAGAACTATCAGAACCAATGCCTCATACTGTAAATGTTGAGAGAACATATCATATATGATCAACAACAACAACAAACTAAGCCTTAATCCACTAGTGGGTCGGCTATATGGTTCATATCACACAATCATTTATGGTCAAAAGCCATATTTTCATTTATTTCTAGATATAACATGTCTTTTTTAATAGTTTATTTCCAAGTCTTTTTAGGTTTTCTGCTTTTTTTTTTTTTTTGATTTGGGCGAGTAATTCCCGCCTTCCACACACGCCGCACGGGTGCATCTAAAGATCTCCTATAAACGTGTCCAAACCATCTTACTCACGTTTCCTCTAATTTTCTCATCTATTGATGCTGCTCTTACTTTGTTTCCAATGTGTTCATTTCTTATTCTATCTAATCTAGTGTATCCGCACAAACATATCATATATGATCAACGTGAGAAAATAATAAAAAAGAAGAAATGATCCACTAACAGGAGAAGTCAGTAAAAGCCTCAGAACCTTGCAGAATTCCAGCAAGATTATGAGCAGTTACTTTAGCTCAGGGTGATGGAAGTGAAACAACACATTCATCCCTTGGTAGAATGTGCACGACCTTGGTTGATTTTGTAAAAATACTATCACAATTCCATAGCTATACACATTAACAATTACCAACATGATCTGCATATTGTGAACCAATTGGCCATTTGTTTCATTAATGTAAAATAAAATTGAAAACAAACTTCATATGTAGGCAACAAATAAATCAAACCAAGTGATTCCTTCCAATGCTTTACTGGATGCTGGATATTTAGTACATAAGGCTGTCACTAAAGCAGTAAGCAATGAGTACCAAAGACGCAAGAATATGAAGGCATCACCTGATGGAGACATGCACTTGAAGGCAAATAGTGTGAGTATGACCTCTACAGAAAAGGAACCCCTATCCACAAAGTCTCCATTGAACAGATATGGATTGTCTTCTGACGGAAGTCCATTGAGCTCAAATATGTTTATCAAATCATAAAACTGCAAACCATGTAACATGAGTAACTATATATTAGTTTTCGCACGAGAATAATAGAAAAGAAAAATCAAGACCTTCTGTCATGGTATTAAGCATGCTATAAACTTGAAAAAAATGGGTACTATCAATTAGCTTAAATCCAAACCACAGAAGGACCAAACATTATTTCTTGTTTCAAGAAAGAGCAAAATAAGAAAAACCCTCAACATATCTTAGGCATCTAGGCTGCATGGATTTTCTTTTCATGCTGGTGTGTTTAATACATCAGCAAACACAGAATGCATACACCCTTTTTTTCTCAGAGTAAAACAAGCATTTTTGTATTGCACCTCCTAAATAGGAAAGGAAAGTTTCACACATCCCAATACACCTCGTATTTTAGTGCATAGGTAACAAAATAATCCAAGTTTCTTGGAAAGATATTGCATCCATAGGCGAAGAAATTGTAGTAACCGTGTTTAAACTCAAAAAAATTATATGTGATGGCCAGTGTTTTGCATGTTTTTGTGTGTGATTTTTGTGTTTCTTATTTTCCTTGTGTGATTGTGCGTATTTTTGTGTATTTATGTTTGGTTTCATAGCGTTGAATGTTACGTAGAGTATTTTTGTCATGTTTGTAGGTTTTGGTAAAGAGGAGTCTTGAAAACGGGCTAAAACGGGCAAAACTAGCACTACAGTTGGACGACAGTCGAACGTCGGCTGGGACGGAGACGGAACGCAGGTGCGCGGGCGCGCACGTTGGCCATCATTGTTCAAATACACACATAATTATGGGCTTATATGCGATAGATGCCAAAGGACTGGAAATATTTGTAAGAGGAATGAAATGCCTTTGAATAATAACTTGTTAATTGAAATATTCGATGTATGGGGCATTGATTTTATGGGCCCATTTCCTAATTCTTTTGGATATGAATATATATTTGTTGATGTTGATTACGTGTCCCGGTGGTTGAGGGAATCCCCACAAGGACTTGCGATGCTAACACTTTGTCATCAAGTTTGTGCGGGAAGATATTTTAAGCGGGTTTGGATTCCTAGAGCTATCATAAGCGATTGGGGAAATCATTTTTGCAACAAGTTATTCGATAAACCGGTGAAAAAGAATGGTATCACACATAAGGACACCTTATCATCCTCAAACGTCGGGACAAGTGGAGACAACCAACAAGCAGATAAAAGGGATTTTGGAGAAGACAGTAAATCCTACGAGAAAAGACTAGGCCACCAACTTAAATGATGCGCTCCGGGCTTATAGAACAACTTATAAGACGGTTTTGGAATGAGCCCCTATAGACTAATCTACTAAAAAGCATGTCATTTACCGGGTTGAAGTGGAGCACAAGGCATACTGGGCCATCAAAGCAACAAATTTCGAGTTGGGTGCGGCAGGAGCCGAATGCAATTGTCAGAAATTCGCAACGAAGCATATGAAAATGCGCGGATATACAAGGACAAAGTCAAACAGTTGCACGATAAGAGAATTATTCATAAAAATCTCGAACCAGGTATGAAAGTCCTTCTATTTAATTCACGATTGCGTTTATTCCCAGGAAAATTAAAATCAAGATGGAGCGGGCCTTTTGAGATTGAAGAGGTATACCCTTATGGCACGGTTAAATTGCTTAATCCAAGGACTTATGAATCCTTCAAGGTGAAAGGACAACGGTTTAAGCTGTACTATGAAGGGGTATCTCGAACTGAAGGAGTCGAGAGCATGGTGCTCGATGAGATCACTTAAAATCGTGCTTAGATATCGTCAACTAACAACATTAAATAAGCGCTTTTGAGGAGGCAACCCAAGTTTTTAAGTGACCTCATCGAGCACCATGTTCTCGACTTCTTGATTCGAGATACCCCCTTAAAATTACGGCTTAACCCGTTGACCATTCACCTTGAAGTATTCATGAGTCTTGGATTAAGCAATTTAACCATGCCATAAAGGTATACCTCTTCAATCTCAAAAGACTCGCTCCATCTTTATTTTAATTTTCCTGGGAATAAACGCAATCGTGAATTAAATAAAAGGACTTTCATACCTGGTTCGAGATTTTTATGAATAATTCTCTTATCGTGCGCTTGTTTGACTTTGTCCTTGTATATCCGTGCATTTTTCATGCTTCGTTGTGAAGCTTGTCAAGTTCGGACAATTGCAACTCCCTTTCGCTCCTCTGCCGCACCCTTTTGGTCGAAATTCGTTGCTTTGATTGCCCAAGTATGCCTTGTGCTCCACTTTGACAAACTAAAAGAAGATGCTAATAATGAAGAGATTCTTCGACAAAACTTGAGTGAAGGTATTGGTACTACCTGACCATGTACATCACCACACACAGTAAAATGTTTCCCTTCAAGAACAGTAACATCGACAAGAGAAGGCAAAGCTCTCATCATTTCTCTTATTTGCAGCACAATCTGGCATGCATATCTGAACCAGATAAGAAAAGCCCACTTAGATTCAAATACAATTTATTTTCCAAAAGAAGTTAGGACTCACCAATTCACAATGCAAAAACATATGAAAACTGCATCATACAGAGTGCACATTTTAATGTGCTAGCTTTATATACCTCTTGTGCAAGCACTTCTGGTTCTTGAAGTGATCCATCATTTTCTTCACAAAGTCCAAAGTTACAACATCTCCCTCTATACTTGGACCAGAATATTGTGGTTCCACATCTGGTTTTGGAGAAAACACAAAAATGATTGTTAACTTGCTTGCCCTATGTTTCTTTTAAGGAGCATAAGGAATAAAGTAAAACAGTTAAAGAAATTGTTGGTATTATTTCTAACAAGCTGAAACAGTAAAAGTCACTAAGTAAATGAACAAATGACAACTGTTGGATAAAAAAAAATAAAAAAAATGTATCTCTTTCTATAAGTCTCTTTAAAAAACTTGCGGAAATACAAGAAGAAGAAAAAAGCAAATAACATCACATGCCCAACTGTTAGATAATCATTCTATTCAATACTTTCCCAACTTCATGCAGAACACCTTGTAGAAAAAAGTGATTAACTAATTTCTGTTAGATCAAGTTCCAGGGCCAATATATCCAATTATATATCATCAGTGAAAACATAAGATGTAGTCTTGTAAACAATTCTCTTTCAGCATACAAACTCATCTAGAGCATATATATGTTTTCTAAATTTAAACACTCAATGATTATTAGTCTTGTGATTTCTTCTCAATGCTTAATTTTAATCTCAACGAATTGAACTAAAGTGAAGTGTTCGACACTTGGTAAAGACACTGTCTTTGCAGCGACACTGCCAAGATGTTTCCAAACCACCAATACCATCGTCATAGCTGTTGCTGCCACTGTCCTAGCTCCTTTAGTCCCCACATGTACTCCTAGTACTGTGATAACTGATGCTGCCGCTGCTACAACATCAACTTTCAAAGAAACAAAAGACGAACTGGTCTAGTCCCTAAATGATAAAATAGGTATATAGTAATAAGTAAAGGAGTTCCAATGGATATCATCTCCAGTCATGAACATGAGCAATTTACAAGTTGAGTATGTCCAATGTTTTTCTTTCGTTTCTTATGCAAGAGGCAATCCTAGATTCAAAAGTCCTCCTTGTTGTATAACTACATTGTAAGTAGGCATATCCCATTTGTATATAAAGTGATCTCATGTTACACTTACATCCCAATAGTTATAATCAGCATTTTCATACCCAATATCATTGTGATTCCTTCATGCAATATTTGCATATGTAGAAGTTGTGGGCAGGAGGAGGCTCATGAAATCCTATTGTAATAAATGGCAGATACAAATGAATTATTCATCACTACTCATTGCCATCTTCATGATTCATAAGTAGCAAGATAATGCTGAATAGTTCCCACTTTTCACTTATTTCATTGAGATGTTCCCATGTACAGTTATTATCTTTTCATATGGAGGATGAAAGAAGATGAACAAGTTTAAACAGCCACCTTACACCCAACTTCAGGAAAAAGTGCATTTATCAAAGGCATTTGTTTGTTAATTCCATTAGGGGTAGAGGAAACAGCAACCACACCTTTGAACGAAATAGCAAAGACCAGGAATGATGCAACCACAAAGTAATTTATTCAGTGACAAAATATCCAGAGTTGGCCAGATAAGAGAAGAAGGAAGTGTGTGTGTGTGTGTGTGCGTGAGAGAGAGAGAGAGAGAGAGAGAGAGAGAGAGAGAGAGAGAGAGAGATGAATATGGAGGAATAACTAAAGCTTTTTGGCCATCCACCAAACATATATATAATACTGTTCTAATAAAAAAGAGGAAAATTTTGAAATCAATTTTGCATACCTATGGTGTGATAATCAATAGAATCAGCTACTGAACGCGTCTTTCAGATTCAGGTGCTGAAATAGCTTCTTCAAATTTTAGCTTCATAACTGCTTTCTCACATTCCTTTAATTTCTTGGTAGCATCAGGGTCATTTGGACATATTTTCTTGACCTATATTCAGAAGGTTTAGTAAATACAGTTCAGCGCAACTAAAATCTATCGATGAGAAGATCATTTAAGTAGCTTCTTGAAAAACACTTGAGAAATTTCACGTAAAAAATATTAATAGGGTGAAAAGTGAATTTAAAGGAGGATCGATACAGAGACAACTATTGGAATTATTGGAATAAGTCATAGAAGAGCAACATCAAGCCGAATGACTCCATTTTTGCGCCATGAAATTCGTTTTCATTTTTTCAATAATTATGGGAAACCAGTAAGATAGGCAGAATAAGCAAAAGGAGTTCAACAATAGAGTGGATGATTAAAACCCAGAATTTGTGAGCAACAATATTTTTTGTTCATTGATGGTTATTTTATGCCAAAGAGGATCTTTAGAAAAAAAAAACAGCAGGACATCTATCCAGCATCAACACAAAATCAAATATCAAATATTCTGGACAGAAAGTAAAACTAATAATATTTTACTTAAGCAAAAGGAGATGCCCTCCAAATAATAATAATATTCCACCTCCCTCCGGTGTTAGTGTTAACTATCTATTTTTACCACAGGAACATGTTGCCATTCAAGATGAGCTAATATGTAACTCAATTCGGCCACTTTCAAGCCCTTCAACATCATGGATGGAACCAGAAATTTTGGCAATGTTGTTTGTGTTTCCTCAAAACAATCTTATTCTCGATTCATTCCAAACACATATCACATCCTTCAATACATTTTCCCTCCAATAAATCACATTTCCCAATCAATTCAATCTCTATTTATTCTCCCAAAACACCTCCCGGAACACTCAAAACATTCCATTGGATTCAGGGGAATATATTGACAAAAGCATCTAAAAGCATGAGCGAATAAATCAACTTGGCCATTTTCAAGCCCTTCAATATTGTGGATGGAACCAGAAATGTGGGTTTGGAGGGGGAAGATATTGACAAAAGCATCCACAAATAGAACAACACTCAACTGCTTTGTTCATGAACTTAACAAAACAAAAAACCGAAAAAAGAAAAAAGATATTGATATTTGGCGATCAGCAAATGTAAAAAGGCGCTTCCAAAAATATAAAATGAAAGAATCATAAGAAGTTTGAAGAAGTAAAGGATAAACAAAACATGAACAAAACTTTAATGCAATCACTAATAGATAAGGGAACTTAAAAATCAAGACCAACTTGAGGTAGCAACAATAGTATTGCTACAGAAAACAATACAATGCTTTTAGCCCAAGATTGTAAATAAAAGTATCAAAAAACTATATCATATTGTTAGCACACCATAGCAAAATCTAAAACAAGTAAACAACCACCAGTAGTACTAAAACTAACCTTGTTCAGTTAAATAGTTACTAACTGCTGATAAAAGTAATATATGCCAATGAGATTCAAATAATAGCAAAAAAGACTTGAAAGATTTACATTCAACACTTCATAAAAAATAAGTCCGTTGAAAAACTATCAACGTCACTTCAGCAAGCATATAAAAGTGCAAGCATAATAAAACATGATGAAACCCAACCTGTTGAAAATCTTTAAGAGCTTCTTTAATCTTTCCCATTGCCATATAGGCTGCACCCCGCCTATAATAACCCTGTATCGGAAAAAAAAAAAAAAAAGAAAGAATGCTAGCCACATTCAATTACCAGACCAACGAAAAAAATAAATAAAACAGATTTAAACTTTTCCCTTCCCAAACAAGAACCAAAAAGAAAAAAGAGAAAACCAAACTTGCCTTCGAATACTTGGGGTCGATTTCAATTGCTTTGGTGGCGTCCTGTATAGCACTTCCATACTCTTCCAATTTGGTGTGCGCAAATGCACGATTAGCCCAGTACACCGCATTATCGTTATTTACCTCTATTGCTTGTGTATACAAATCAATAGCCTGAGAATATTTATGCGCTGAAAAACAATAAGCAAATAACCCCCAAAAAAAAAAAAAAAAGCCACATTAATATCAAATACAAATTCTTTAATACAACAGAAATCTTAGGTAAGGAATTCAGTCACTTGGTTAAAATACCTTTGAAGGCTTCATTGGCGAGGAGTTTTAGTTCTTCAGCTCGCGAAGTGTTGGTGGAATTTTCAGTTGCCATACTTGGGGGCATGCTAAAAACAACTATAGCTTAATGATTGGTTATCTTTGCTTTTTATCGAACGTATTTCTACAAGAAATTTCAGTGCGTGTTGTGTGTGAGAGAGAAGCTGGAGAAGAGAGAGCTCTTTTGCCCTAGTTGATAGTTAAAGCCGTCGAGAGAATTTGGACTTTTATTGTTATTGATATATTAATTAATTATGGGTGAATTTGTTATTTTAAATGGCTTTTGGAGCGAAGTTCAACAAGTTTACAAAGTTTTCGATATGGAAGTTTTGATGACTTTCCAGATTTTCCATTCAGGCATGTATGCAACATAATCAAGCATATGAGCTTAGACAATTTAATTAAATAAAACAAACCTGAACATTGTCCCATGCAACTTTTTCTACAGTAACAGTTTTTACGGGGTCCATCAAACAAAGAAATATATATGAATCACATATTCACGGTGGATCGAAAGATATCTAAAAAGTTTGTGAAGACAACTAGAGGCGTTTGTCACCAAGACAATATGAGTAGAAATCTATCTGCAATTTTTGAAGGCTTCCAATGCACTTCATATGTCAATTAGAGATCGTCCAACCATGAAATTAGTCAGCATGATGGAGATCACAATAGCATCAGGAAATAGCTAGTATTGTACTATGAATATAATAGGCATGTTCTTGGGATTGATGAAGTTTGGGCTCTTCTCGTAGGAGGTATGAATGCATTAAATTATTTATACTCTTTCATGTAGACTCTAAGAGCATCTCCAATGTTTGGTTTATATTGAAACCTGGTTTATATAAACCAGTCTCATTATGAGGGGAAAGTTTTTGATGATATGGAATAAACCGATTTATATTTATAAACTTGGTTTAAGACAAAGACCTTTTCCTTTTTTTTCTCGAGTGTTGCATAAATATTCAATAGTTTGATTTTAATTTTTTATATTCTTTATTCTTGTGTTACATATTACTAAATAATTCGTAATGTCTAAATAAAGTATTGTACTTATTCCTTTTAAATTTTCATAAAATATTAATAATATTTTATCAAGTTTAATAAAGCATGTTAATTATAAATGAAAATTTAATAATGCATATTAATTAAATAATTAAAAATATTTTGATTAGGATATTAAATTATATGAATATATATAAAATACAAATATAAATATAAATTAATAATTATTGATTGATGGTAGGATCCAACAAAAAGTGGCTAAAGAGGTTTATGGATTGTGGGTAAAGGTTTATAAAATTTGTGGGGTTTTTACTTTTGATGTAGCACTGATATGGCAGTGACATGTCACATAAAAAACTGTGCATGAGGTTTTTATTTGGTTCGACATTGGAGATGCCCTAAAGGCACTCATCACATCTCTTCCTTCAGAGTCTTCTAAAATCATATTGATGACTCCAACTATGTTAGGGTTCCGCCGTTTCTCTGTTCGTGGAGGTTGATGGCGTGGAGCTTGAAGCAAGTTGTCCCCTTGTTATCCAAAATCTTTGCAACACCTACTTTGATCCACATAGTTCTTCGGGTGGCATCTAAATCAGCCTTTCGATTTATCTCTTCCACTGAAAGTATTTCTCAGTAGTGTGTACTTTGTTACGGTATAAGCGACAATATTTATTGAATTATGATTTGTTTGAGTTGTCTTTCATTTTTCGGGGAGGTTCTATGATCCCCTACTATTGTGTCGTAACTAACACTTATGTTAAGAGTGTGTTCAATGGGGTTTATCTCAGCTCATACTCTTTTATTCTCATCTTTGGGATTACTCTTGTTTTCTTCTATCTATGAACTTTTGTTGCCAATGTTTGGCTTGGTGGCCTCTTAAACTCTAATGTACTTCTCCACATGGTCTAGTAGCTCTTTCAATGATATGTTAGACTTGCCAGCTATAAGCTCTTTTCAGTCTTCCTTGCCTAAGGTTCTATTGTAACATTCCAGCGGATCCAACCAATGTCTCGTGTTGGAAGTTGGAGACCTCATTGACGACTTTCATGAATTGGTTCATGCAATTAAACCATATTTGGCTAAGGAGAATTGTATATGATGTTCAACAGAAACAAAACAATCACACAATAATTCTTTGTAGTGGTGGCCATGAACCTCACGGTTCCGATTTGGTGGAGGAACCGGTTTAAACTGGAACTCTTTTTTTTATCTTTTGATAATTTTTTGAATTTTTGTTTTAAAATTTGATTTATCAATTTCAGTTAAAAAAAAAAAAAAAAAAAAGAAAAGGAGTTGACTTAATATTCATAATAATAATAAGTCTCGGACTTAATATTAATAATAATATAGTTGCCTACGTATCATCAGAATCAAAGTCCACGTAGTTCACTTATAACTCTGGTTTAAGACGTGTCTCATACGGTTGCAAATATAAAACATCATAATAAATATTTAACATTTCTTCTTCTATCATAATTTTACCCGAAAAAATAAAAGTCGTGGGTTTTAACTGTAAAACCGACAGTCCCACAAATTTTGACACCGAAAAACCGTAATCATAATCGACCTACACGGATGAAGTTCCAGTTCGGAACCCAGTTTTGGTTCTATTTGGCCACCCCTATCTTTGTGACAACATGTCAACAATCGCGATGACAAATATGCATGGAGAAATGGAAGGATAACAACGTATTCTTGGAGAATTGGAAAAGTGCTCGCTGAGTTAATTAGCCCTCACACATGTTTGCCTATAAATCAGAGGCTGCTCTCCCGTGGTCAGTCCAGCAAAGTGTAAAAGAAAAATTACAGAGAGGCCAAAAAAATTGTGTTATATTCCAGAGACTTTACTGCATAACTTTTGAAATAAATTTGTATTTTTGGATTTCATTTAATAATATATCCTCCAAATTATTCAATCTTCTCTTTAATTTATCTTGATATCCAACATTACATATATAATAGGGATAATTACAAAAGGGAAAAAACTGAGGTTTGGGGTGATTACAAAATAATCCAGAGATGTTTCAAAATTACAAAAAGATGTTTACACTTAATTATGTCTTAAATTCGAGGGGTTAAATGTAATATTTCTATTAATATCAAGGAGCTTTTGAAATGTTTTTCGCTTATGAAGAAGGAAAATGTAAGACCGAATCAAAGCTCAAGGGGTTTTTGTAATTTTCAAAAATCTCTGTAATTATCCGGAATCTCAGGGGAATTTTTGTAATTATCCCTATATATTAACCTTGAAGTGACAAACGATGAGCAATTTCTTCTCAGTGATCCTGATATACTAATCAGTTCAGGCATCAAAAGTTAATCACAGTGAGTCCAAAAAAGTAGTTTATTTTGAGACATTTAAACAGTGGGAAAACTAACCAAACAGTTGGAATTAGCTTTCCATCCAGCATGAACAACTAATACTTCTCCCCTTCCCCTTCTTGTGCAGTGTGCACAAATTATTAGTAACCATGCTTCTAAGATAACAAAGATACTACAAGAAATTCTGGAAGAAAGAGTATAAGAAATACAAAATACTAGATTACAATACACTATCAGAAAGATACCAAGTCCAATGGAATTTCATACCAGAATTTCTCATGTGATAGCTCGGTGGTCTTGACCGTAATGTTTGAGGGTCCGATACTCTACGATACTCAACTAGAGATCATCTCGACGTCTTTCAAACGTAATTGCATAAGTTGCTGGACATAGAGGTCTTCCCAGTTTAGCTTCTATAATGTACATGCAAAATTTGTTTCATTACCATTGAGCTTTAGTAAGAAAATCATGACCGGAATATGGGAGCCATCCTGTTTTCATAACAAAGACGCATTTAGATAACCGGACAGCAGGAAAATTAAATTTGAAGGATGGTTATTGTGAACACACATACTTATTCTGAAAACCTGTAGATCTTGGGTGAATTTTCAGATTCCGAAAACGTGAAACCTGTGGTTGTTGTCTGATCTTTTCGTTGACAGGCCTTTAGTATGTGCTTTGTCCCAGCAGTCAGCTTGATGGAACCTATTCTAGCAGTATCTGCGTAAGAATCCATACATGGAGAAATTATTTGTTCATCCTTATCAGCCTCATATTTGCCACGGATCACAAATTTTGTTTTGGTTGTGGCTGAACATGATTCAACTGCTGTTTCGATATTTTGAACACTATCTTCGAAGCTAGCATAGGCTATTGGATTTTTAGCACATTGAGAATCTTCATCAAATCCGAAAGTAGGCATTTTTAAGGGCCTCAATGGAACATTTGATGGTGCTGAAAGTTGTCCTTTACATTTATTGCCATTATCAAGACCTCTAATGCCAGTCCTCGACTTGATCCGTGCTTTGATTTTCTTCTGATTTCCATGTGTTTTTGCACAGCAGAAACCGGGAAGACCCCAGGATAGCGAGGCATGATTGTATGCTGAGTCAGAAGAGTAGGAGCCAAGGAAGCCGGAGATATAGAGCTCTGCGAGGCAGATTCAGACAACATAGGATTGAACAAACAAAAACCTGAAGAATCAGTTCGGTGACTATCTCTAGGCATCAGATGTGGATGATTACGGCCTAGGCTACTACACTGTGATTGACTATTACTCAAGTACTGTGTTCCCTTTTCCGAAACATCAAAACACGATGGGGCCCGGTTCAAAGGAGATCTTCGACTCCAAGAAGATTTGGCGTGCCCTTCAAGATCCGGGTACATGAAAGGAAATCTGATGGCTGATATTGGAGAATGAGGCAGATTCTGCTTGTTTCTCAGTTGGACGGCAGTTGGTCTCACGTTACGACGTGCTTCCTGATTAACAGCTGTTTGTGCTGGGAGCTCAAGGCTATAAAACTGAGACTCATATCCACTTGTGAAGGGCTCAGGGAACAATGACTGGCTTTTATGAACTTCAGAAAAAGTACCTGCATAAAGGCTAGGATATAGTTTGTGAACAGGTTCAATTTTTCCTCCTACAAAAACACCCTGGTACATAGAACTAGTTTGAGAATTGAAGTGGGGGTGATCATACATGCTTTCGGATCTGCGATCAATTGTAAATTCTGAAGGACAAAACGAAGTTTCACTCGTATCATCTATGATCTGCTTATCCTTCCAAATATGTTCATCCTCTAATTCTTGAAAGCCTCTTGAACCGACTATAAACTCTTTTCCCATCAAACGCATGGTCGACTGACTCTTCTCACTTCCAGGACTCTTCTGCACCTGGTAATCCTCTTTGCATATGGTGTTTCCCGAATCATGAAACCGGTGATCGTTTATATTATGAAACCCCAAATCAAGATTTGTTTTGCTATCAGTTCGAGATTCACTGATACCCAATCTCGATGGGACAACAACCACAGGATTCTCTTCCACATAGCTTCGGACAGGGAACAGATTCAACTGGTTAAAATCCCTATTAGCGTTTGAACTCAATGTGATCAACTCTCCTTGAGAATTGAGAGGCAACCCGACAAAATCTTCATTTATGCCATTTAAGCTCCTTCTCCCGCAAATACTTCTAGTCTGGTTTTCCTCTGGTAAGGAATAGAAAGCGTGCAGCAATTCCGTGGGAGAACGAGGCGGAAATGTTTGAAACTGGAACGAATGTGCATTATTATTCACGGCTGTGCTTTTGCGTAAAATCTTGAGCCACGGAAGCCTCATTATATGTTTCAAGATAGTCTTGGTTCAGTCTCCTACACGTAGAGTTCGATGAATTCCTTACCACCTTAATACTAGGACGGTCGTAGTGCCCCTCCATAGGCATGCAAAAGAATCCAGAAGGATAAGCATAATATGGACCATTCGGTACCGCGTCTCTGAGGCCACTTTCAGACAAATGTGGATTCATGCCATCCAGTATTCTCCTTTCTGAACCTAGAGATCTGCTAAAAAATTCCTCTTCGTTGTTCTGCTCATTTCTGCTAGTTTCGGCATTTGTTGAATCTTTTCCTACAACCTCGGCATTGGCCATATATGAGCCACAAACCTTCTTCTGCAACTCAAAATATTCTAAGGAGTGAGACGGTTGTCTACTTAGTCGATCCTTCTCTGAGAAAGTGACATGTTTGTTTGATTTTTCTGTGCTACAATACTGATTGACTTGAACAGCCTCCTGCAAGATACATTTCGTTGACTGCTGTTGGGAAATTTCTTTGACGTGATTCCTTAAAATACCACGCGGAGGAAGATCTGGATGGTGGTTTTGTTCAATTAACTTAAAAGCATTGCAAGACATGGTTTCCTTATATGCGTCAAAAGGCTGCAGTCTTGGTTTTCTCTTGAGGATCGAGACGCAATCGGAGATATCATTTTCAAACTCCTTACTATACGATGAACTTGGATCTCCAATAGCTTTGTCTTGAGCTTGCATTTTGAATTTAAAACAGTTTATCTCCTGAAAAAGCTTACAAAACATGTCAATAGATGGGAATCTAATTTCCTCAAAATAAAATACCACGAGTTCAAGTTTCTTAAATAAAGATATGTAGTTATTGCGAATCCAGAACATATCCCGATGATTACAGTGAGCCTTAGAGGGAAATATAAAACTTACAAGTCCACACGTAACAGCAAAAAAATGCAAATCTTGCTAAAAAGAAATGATTAATTTATAATTCTTGATTTGCTATTAGCATATATTGCAAGGAAATTAGTAGGTTTCTAACCTACATTGAGAGAAGGAAATATATAACATTTCGCTTCATGAGAAAAGAAAGAGCCATAATATCTGATGAATATGAAAGGAAAACACTAGACCAGCCATATTTAGCAACTATTAGGGACATTAATTAAATTTAACTTACTGCCATCAGATAATACTGAGATCATTACATATGTGTTCACTTCAATAAACTATAGCGACATACACGACACTGGAATAGGAAATGAAATTTAGAATGTGCTGAAATGCTTATGGATCACTTATAATATATGCAACAAAAAAATGCTTCCAAAGCCTGTCAATTAATATTTAACCTACCATGAACCTTTTCATATTCATCAAGCCAATTAGTACAGTTATTCTCGGGTCTTTGCAAAACCAATCTAAACCAACTGATAGTTTAGCTTTCATATACATTTTTCTGTGCACCCACAAAAGTTTAATTTGATCCTGTCATTAGACTATGACCTTATAAAATAGGAGATAGTCACAGTGATCTCCCATGGTTACTGTGTTCAAACCTATTATTTTATGTGTGAACCTGACCAGAAAAGGTGTTAACTTGAACTTTCTACATTATCAAGCTCTTATTTCTTGTGGTCCACTCGAAAAAAATAAAAAACAAAACATAAAAATGAAAACAAAAGTGTGCAACTAGAGATATATTTACAACCATCTTTGTTGAAAGATTAGCATAAAGAAAGATACTTGTTTTGAAGGATTAAAAATATACCAACCATTCACCATTAAATTGAAATAATCACATTAGGCTGAGAAAACATAAATTGTTGTATCTGTTGCAAGTACTGAAACTGATCACTTCACCATCAAATTAGTACACTGAAAGCAAACAACTTAAATCCAAATGCATATTCATGCAATTGATCGTAAACATGCAAACATGAGATGATCACCACAATATTGAAATATGACATGCATGCTTAATTTCTTCAATAACTTAGGAATCAAATACCCAATTCAAGAAATCACCCCACAATGTTCTCACCTCCCACACCTGCAATTGATATCATACCACTTCACATAGTTTACTACCCAATTCCATCCGGTAAAAACCCATTTTCACCTTCCAAAACCCTTGCTTATAAAAAAAAAGCCTAATAAACAGTATTGTAGACCAAAATTTGAATATTGAAATGCCCCTAGATGCCTTGACAATGATTGCTCAAGAGAAAACATATGCAAAACAGTAGGAAAAAAACAACATAATTAATGTAGAACGCTTTCAAACCTCATAAAATATTTCTGTCCAACCGTACTGCACAGCTGGAGCACCATAACCTCTTCCCTAACAAGAGAATTAACCCCCATTTTCCTCTTTTTTTTTTTTTTTTTTTTTCAAACTTTTATCTCACACAATCAAGTAGAATGACAAAGCTATTGCTTTCATCTTCAAAGGTATACAGTATCCCAACCAGCTTTTTCAGCGGTAATTCTATTCACACCATTATAAAGAGAACAGAAATTGCAGTCTAGTCTGAATGAATTACTGTACCAAAATTCAAGCACAACAAACTATAATTTTATGCTCAAAATAACATTTCCTTTGACCACAAATCCAGCAACAAGAATATTTATGATTAATGAAAAAATCAAACCACATACCTTGTGAGGATCAACTAACAAACCCATCTCATCATCATCATAACCTTTCTGGGTTTTCTTTTTCTTGATTTTCTTGAAAACCCTCTTTGTCTTGCTCAAGATATTGTTATTATTCTTCATCTTCTTTTTGTTATCCTTGTTTTGATTCCTCTTCCCTTTGGGGCCCCAGTTAATTTCCCCGTGAAAAGAATAATTGGAATTGAAAGACCCATCATCTTCTTCAACACTATCTTCTTCTTCTCCACTCATGGTCCTCTCAACTTGTGGCGCCACAGCAACAATCTCCTTAATTGATCTCTTCTTCTGAGCCTTCATTAATCCTCTTAAACCCTTCACCTTTACTACATCATCGCCACGATCTTCACTATTTCTCGAAGACGTTTCTCCCTTTTCTACCAATTTCTTTTTATTATTAGCAGATTCTGAATGTATATAATGAAGTTCATCAAGCCACCAGGTGAATTTCCTGACAATGATCGGAGGGAGCAAGGATTTTACGGTTTCTTCGCCGGCAGTCTCATCGAAGGGCCAGCAGTTCACCACGTTTACACTTCTCATCCTCGACGCATATTCTCTAAACCCACCGCACAAAACAAACGCTTAATTAGGGAGCTAGAAAATTAACCCTGAATGAAATAAACCCGCGAAATTAACAGTATTTTAACTACTCACCGGATGGAAAAACCCTCTTGCATCTCCATGGCCGTTTTTTTCACCTAGAGAGAGAATGAGAAGTGAAAGCAACAGATTTTTACAAGAAAAAAACACACACACCAGCTAGGAAATACACACAAAAACACACACAGCAGACAAAAAAAAAAGCACACAATTTACAAGCTACACGCAAAACCCATGTTCTCTAGGAGGGAAAAAAGAGGAAAGACAGTGAAATTGGAGATGGAAATGGGGGTGGTAGTACTAGTAGAGAGAGAAAGTGAAGTACTTTTTAGAGAGAGAAATAAAGTTTTGTTTAGAGAGATGAGAGAGAGTAGGGTGGAATAATTTATGCGTTTTCCCGCTCGAAAGGTAAGGGTGAGGGCGTGGTGTCAATCCCTATTTTCAGCTCTCCTTATTTACGACTGAAAGTGACCTATGAGACCCATTCCCCCACCTCCCCCACCAACGTTGTGTAAAAGTGCTCAATTTCCATTTATTTATTATACTGTAATCTAGCTATGTGTGTGAGTATATATGATTACATTATTACTTTGCTTTTTATGTTTGGGGAAGATTTATAAAATACCCTCTTGTTAAATTGACATGTTAAAAACTCTCTTATATTATAAAGTGATTATATAAAAACCACCGCGAGTTTTGTATGAGTTTGCATAAAAATCCAATACGAGTTTTGTAATTTGGTCCATTAGCTCCATGGTAGCTCGTGATCAGACTCGTTACTCGTTAATAAACTCGTATAATTTATAATAATAGTTTGATATTAATTTTAAATTTTATACATTTACTTATAATAAATATAGGAATAATTAAATAAATTTGTATTTGTTTGTATAATATTATTAATTTTAGTAGATGTATTATGCGTTCTTAGAAATATAAAATTTTATTTTTGTAATAAATTGAAGAATAATTTAATTTATAATTAATATTTATTGAGCTGATTTATGATCGATTAAGCTCGAAAAAACTCGTGAATAATTAATATATTCGGTAAATTAAGCTCGAGTTTGACTCGATAATAAACGAGTCAAACTCAAACTCTCAAAAGTTCGGCTCGACTCGATTGCAGCCCTAGTTATGTGTATAATATTGATATCATCTTATACACACATGATATTCACCTATCAATTGAAACATCATATGAAATATAATATGGAATAGGAGATACAACATGAAAAACCCTTTTAAAAAATCGTTAACTTTTTTTTGAAAGGAACTTTTCCTAAATAGTATAACAATAACCAAATTAAAAGTCATGAAATATACATTAAAGTATAAAAATACAATAAGTAAAATATTTTTTATTTTTTTTTCCTTTTTTTATTACTACATCTAAGTAACACTTTTTTTTACTAATCCTTAAATAAAATATATTGCATTTATGTATAATGTAAGTCTCACAATGAAGGTTTTTATGTATATGGCAGATTCTTTCAGATCACTAAGTGAAGTAATAATTACAGCTTTACTTTAGATCTTTCCCTAAAGTAATACAATCTAAATAAAAGAATCTATTAAGGCAACATAACCTAGCAAAAGGTGAGATAATTAAGCATGATTTAGTTAGAGACATGATGTGACTCCATGAACTTGATTTCAAGTTTTCAACCATAATATTGTTCCTACGAAAGACATTTCTCAAGTTGCGTAAAGGTCATTAATTAAAAGGATGTTAATGCTCATCTCGCGGTTTTTTGGCTGGCGGCAAAGAATGAGGAGCCGAAGATGTTGTCTCAAGATAGTCGGGGCGTAAGCCTGGAAGCTGAGTTATCAAAAAAAAAAAAAAATCAAAGCGTTAGTATAGTGCATATTACTCTTTAGTGAATAGATTTAGGTTTAAGCCTCTTCATTGACATGACCGAATTTTTCAAAAAATAATGCTAGTGCTCATCAACAGGGCAAAATAAAATTTACATAGAAGATTCGTGAGGCAGACTAATTACAATCGCTCCCATAAAATAATTGATGGTTGAGATTATAATGAATAAAATTAGAGTAAAAATTTGATTTAATCACAAAAAGTGTAACACTATAAAATTACAATAAAATGTAACTTCCTTACCATTAAATACGGGTAGATAAAAATGAAAATAAATCAAACTATACCAATCACATTCCATATATATGATCAATCCCACAAAAATCGTCATCAATCTCAATCAAATTTCTTTCTCTCTCTCTCTCTCTCTCTCTCTCTCTCTCATAGTTCACCATTGACGCGGAACATAATTATCATGAATCTGATGCATTAATTTTGTATAGTCATATTTTATTTAGTGCATTAATAGCAATGATATAATGTTAAGTTAATTGTCGTTTGATGCATATATAGTTATGATGGAACACATAGTTAGTTGTTGTTTGATGCATATATAATTATGAGATAATTCGTAGTTAGTTATTATTTGATGCACAATTATTTGTTATTTATATAACTAAAACATAATGCATAGTTAGTTATTGAATGATGCTAAATTGTATATTTATATTGCCTATATTATAGAAAATTACTGCATAATTATGTTCATTTTGGTGCATACGTAAAGGGAACATATTGCATATTTAGAATCAATATGATGCATACGTAAAATAAACTTAATAGCGGAAGTTTTCATATCAGATGTCCAATCCCTTAAATCATGAAAGAATACATTCACATTTATTAAAAAAAAACTGTCAAATAATGAAAGTTCTAAAATACCTTCATTTGAATTATATAATTGAATAGTTAAAAATTCAAAATAATCTCATAAATTGGTTTTGACAAATAAATGATTGGGATTGATCAACACTGTCTTACACAAAGACCCTACCTCATTTGGTGGCTAATTTGACAGTTTGTGGCAAATGCCACAAACTTTTGCGAAACTGGGGTGGGTTGTGAGGGTTTTAATATTTTAATATTATTAATAGAAATATGTTGAGCAATCAAGTTCTTCTTCATGCCAAGATCAATCGTACAGTGTTTTGATTGTTCGTGTACCAATTTATTGTATTTTCATTCAGTAACATTTTCACATTATAGTTATCCAAAATTTGTGTATTTATTTAATATTTAAAATTAATTTTCAAAAATAAAAAAAATAAAAAATAGGTAGTAGGCGCTAGTCAAACTGGCGCCCAATGTTGAGCAATCAAGTTCTTCTTCATGCCAAGATCGATCGTACAGTGTTTCGATTGTTCGTGTACCGATTTATTGTATTTTCATTCAGTAATATTTTCACATTATAGTTATCCAAAAATTATGTATTAATTTAATATTGAAAATTAATTTTCAAAAATTAAAAAAAAAATAAAAAATAGGTAGTAGGCGTCTACAATGTGTCGAATTGAAAAAAAAAAATGGTGGCAAAGGCGCCCTTGAGAGTGGCACCTACTTTGTAGGCGCCTACACTTAAAATATTAAAACTCTCCCAACCCACCCTAGTTTTGCAAAAAATTGTCAAATTAGCCTCATTTGGTTCAATCTCCCCTATATATATATATATATATATATATATATATATATATATATATAGGGAGGGGGTTATATGAGACCACCTCATAGGGTAAGTCCATAGGGACCAATTCTAGCCACATATCTAGATTTTTCAATGGTTGTGATTTTAGATGTAAACCTGCAGATTACAAGCTGGAAAATAGGGGGAGGGGCAAATTTGTAATCCCACAAAATTCCCCAACAAAAATGGATTCTGTTACCTTTTATAATCATCTTCTCCAAATCGATCCAGCAAAATCAGCGTGACATACATATCTCTTCATTCTCTTCCTTCTTCTTCATCGAACGCTTCTCATGAAATAAACTCACTACTGTGAGAAATCATTCATCCTTCTTCTTCAACGCACTATTGTGTGAAAAAAATTGCAGATAACTTGCCATAGTTGCTAGAGCTCAACTTCAGTTCGAAGTTTGCTTATGAAGATGTAGTTTGTTGCTTGTGTAGATGTGCGATGGTGCTTTTATATACCATTATATACATAAGCAAGTCATAAGCAAAAAATCCATACTACATAAGCAACAAATATACACTATGTATGCACCATGAATACATTAACTACATAAGTAAGTCATAGCAACAAACCCATACTACATAAGCAACAAGCCTATACTACATAAGCAACGAATATACACTACGTATGCACCACGGATACATTAACTACATAAGTAAGTCATAAGCAACAAACTCATACTACATAAGCAACAAGTCTATATTACATAAGCAACGAATATACACTACACATGCATCACAGATACATTAACTACATAAGCAAGTCATAAGCAACAAACTCATATCACTACGCCAAAAAAGCATTCAGATAACGCTTTTTTTCTCCATTAGATAGCGCTTTGAAGTGCTATAAGAACCACCGTTATCTGAAGCCCTATCCTGTAGATAGCACTTATAAAGCGCTATCTGAGATGCATATTTGATAGCGCTTTTTTGAGGACGCGCTATCCCATATTTTTATTCATAAGATAACACTCCATAAAAGAAGCGTTATCTGACGTTAAATTGATAGCGCTTTTGGGAAGAAGCATTATCTCATATTTGTATTCAGTAGATAACACTTCATAAAAGAAGCGTTATCTTACGAAGATTTTTCTGCTTTCAATATTTAGCCAAACTTATGTTTCCCACCATTTAATCATGTGACCAACAAAGAGCAAACAAAATGCAATAGAAAAGCGACAACAAAATTCATAAAATTAAAAAACAAAGAGACAATTTATCTTAAAATATTATTTTAACAGTATAATAATATTGAACAATCCATCATGCACTTGCAACAAAAACAAAAGTATCTCAATATAATGTCGTAAGAATAGCTCGCCTCTCTAAAATAAAGCTAATAAGTCTTAGAATTCTAGCAATAATCTGATAGTTTTAGAACTAGCGTTGCGCGTAGCTTCTGCTGAAGAACATTATGTGTGTCATTCACTTGGAAACCATGCATTTTCTCAACCTTTGCCGGATCAAGAACCACATGCCTGTGTATTTAAAAAAATAAAAATTAATAAGACAAGTAACAAGTACAAATTTAAAATATCATTATACATATTACAACATATACAAAATACATTATAAACCGAGAAATAGAAAATAATAATAAAGTTTACAAATCCATCCATAGTCTCATCTATCCAAGAAGGTTTCTGAAATAAGAGATTAAATCATAAGATATAACAACAAAATTAAGAAAAAATTAAAGAAAGAGATTTAAAGAAAATTACCTCATGCAGTGCTATTTACCCAACAAACTAGCAACATGTCTAGTTTACAATAAAACTCACCACATTATCATATACCTGAACCAAATTATCCACCTTTATTCCCTTTCTTTCATTCATCTTCATCCCATGTTTTCAATAAAACTCACCACAAATGGGAAAAGAAAGTGCCAGAAAAAGAAGTAAAACAATAAAATCATGAAGAATCAATTATCAAATTATAATATGATAATGATGAGTTTATCTTCTTGAGCCAAACACATCACTGGGCTCTCTGCATATGCTAACTGCTAAGTACATTGAGATCACACTATTCCAATAACTATTATTAACTAATTAAACAAGCTATATTTTCTCCTCATTTTGCCATATATATACCAGACTTTTATGAGTTTTCACCACCGCAGGCAGCTTGAGAATAAACTCCATGCTCTCTTCTGGGAAAAAAAAATGAAAAAGGGCAGCATATTAGTAATAAGACTTAAAATTGACAATTGTTATGGTAAAGCACATACCAAAATGAAATTATTAAACTTGATTTAACTTAGATATTGTGAAGGGCAGAGAAATTTAATTGTAGGTCAACTGGATGTATACAACAACTTTCAAGAAACTATCAGCACATGCTAATATGGCGACTTACAGAGTGATGCAAAAACATTTTAAGCAACCTCTAGCAATGCTGATTTCGCACTACCATAAATTGTAGTTTATCTATTAGTAACAGTTCTTCCCCATATAAACGATGGCATATTACGCAACCTGTTATATCAATTTTAAATAAAGAGAAGACATAAGATTATAAAAGTTTAAAAACTCTCCTCCAAATACCTTAATTCAATGACAGAACAAAATTGTAAAAAAAATGAAATACCTTAATAGATAGGACTTGTTTAATCTCAGGAATATAGTCTTTCCAACAGGTAGGCCAACCACAAAGTTTAGAAGATACTTTTGTCCGAAGGAGAAGAAGGACAATAGAAGAGAATTTCTTGAAGTGAGTTTGATGGAGATTAAACGATTGACTATGGATTGTTAGGGAGCTCAACCCTGAGCTCTACAAAAAACAAAAGGGAAAAAAAAAGGAATCAGTTCACCAAATTATATAAATGAAAATTCAACTTCATTACATAAATTGGCCGGCCCTAGACCCTTATGAACTAGAGAGTCTCGAGGAGCTGTTGCACATAATTTAAGGGACTTGTCAATATAATATAAAATGAAACCTTGATATGATGTGTCGTAACAAATATATATGACTCCAAATTTTAAATTACCTAACTAGTAATGCGAGTGCAACACTACAACCAATATTATCTTTAAAACCAGATTCCATTATAGATGATCAAATAATGGATTGAACAATACTTAATATCAAGGTGCAACTAAATGATTTACTGAACTCATGTGCATCTATTTAATAACTCCTTTTTTATCTGAGTGTTGTATGCTTCTGTAATATATATATATATATATATTGGCACTAGGGATGGCAATGGGTAGGATTAAGGTAGGATTCTATATCCTCCATCCCCATACCCATTTATTATATTCATACCCATACCCATACCCATACCCATCGGGTATTCAGTTTTTCATACCCATCCCCATACCCATCGGACGATCGGGTATTCATACCCTACCCATACCCTCTTACCACTTGCAATTGTATTTTTTTTTCAAATTTAAGTTATTTTTTTAAAGAGAAAATTGAGTTATTTAAATAAAAATATAGATATTTACTAAATTCTTAAGGAAACAATAAGGAAAAAGAATACATATAAGAATTAGCTTAACTATATATTATAAAAATATAGCAAAATATTAAAAAGGATTAAACAAAAGTGTTAGTGGGTTAGTAGATTTGAGTTGAGACTTTGGGAAAAATCATTTTCTTTAAATATAAATAAATAGAGTTGTATAAATAAAAAATATATGTAAAATATTATAAATAAATATATATGTAGATATATTATATATATAATATTATTATTTAATCCCGGGTATCGGGTAGGGTATGGGTAAGATGTACCTAGACCCACCTCCATACCCATACCCGAAAATACCCATACCCACATACCCATTTATTTAATCGGGTACAAAACTACCCTCCATACCCTCCTCCGTTAGGATCGGGTATCGGATCCTCCGTCGGGTTCGGAGGAAATTGCCATCCCTAATTGGCACTAGTACCAATTCAAATAGATTAACCCCATCTCTACTAATTTATCAATCTAACAAAAATTAAGCATCTTAAAATGGTGGTTCATTCTAATGCTTCGTTAATTAATGGATAAGTTTGTCCATTCCCATGATCTGGATCTGTAGTACTAATTTACCCCATGAAGACTATGAAGTTCCAATTATTGTCAAAGCACAAACTAAAATAATCATTTTCCTAATCATACTCTCCTAAGCCAATATCATGTTTTTCAATGAGCATTCTTATTCCACATCCATTAATTTGGAAACAATGATCAAGCAACAGACAATCCAATTTACTAATTGCACTAATACGTTATACTGAAAATAAGGCATTAACAAGGTACGAATTCTAGCAGTTTAATCAAATTTTTATAAGTCTATTTAAACACTAAATTAAGTAAAAAACAGCAGGCTCATTAAACATAAAGCAATCGACCACAATTGAATCAAGCCCATGTCAAATCTTATTTTCAGAACAAAGATGGCGTACGAAAAGCTTATCTGCCACAATTTTCTCATCCTATTCCGTTAGATATTTTGTGAGATTTTGAGGATACAATTAACAAACATTCGAAAACAAGGAGAAATAACTCAGAATAATGAAGAATTACTTGATTTGGGCCTAGGGTTTTCAAATTTTGGGATTTTGGAGAAAAACTGATTTTGGATTCAATCAAAAACCAAATCGTGTTGGGTGCCCTAACGGACACAATTAATACAGATTCTCAACTTACGTGAAGGCCTGAAAGGCGTCAGAGTAGAACGAATAATGGCCGGAGGGGAAAGCGGAGATGGCGGCGCTGACGGCCACGATCGGCGGCAGAGGGCCAGGTGGAGTTGCAGGGGCAATCGTTGCGGCAGGTTTTTTTGCGAGATTTTGATACTCTGAGGATTTTGAGAAGATTTTGGGGAGAAATGTGAAAGACTTTTGCGGAACGAAGGGGCATAAATTTTGGTAGAAGTTTTTTTGAGAGAGAGTTTTTTGAAACTTAGAGAAATTTGAGAAGATATTGGTGGTGAGAAGTTTTTTCGTGAAAGTATTTTGCAGGTCGAATTGAAGGGGCAAAAATATTGGTAGAAGTATTTTCTGAAAGCATACATATGGAAACTGACAGTCAAGTTCTTCTTTCAAAAATCTCCAGCGCCTCAATCGATCTGTCATATTTAGGAAACATAGTTTCTGATATTAGGGAGTTAAGTGCTTTTTTTTAATCTTATTTAGTTTTGTCAAAACGGCATGGAACCATGGCCACCATTAACTAGCTCACCAAGCTTTTTCTAGCAATTTTGGTTAAATGCATTTTCGGTTTTCATCTCAAATAAAAAATAAAATTACGGTCGAGAAAATAAATGTCGCTGGAGAGAAAAAATTTTTCACATATAACACTTTGAGATAGCGTTTGTTGTACAAAGCATCATTATGAGAAAATATATATTGTTTCTCTATTTAACGTTGTCTTAATAAAATAGACTGGAACAAATTATTTTTTAAAATAACATTTTAGGATAACGCTTGTTGTACGAAGCGTTATTCCAAGAACATATATAACACTTATTTAATTAAGCGCTATCTTCAGTTTTTTTAGATAACGCTTTAGGATAACGCTTGTTGTACGAAGCGTTATTCCAAGAATGTATATAGCACTATTTAATTAAGCGTTATCTTCAGTGATTTTAGATAACGCTTTAGGATAACGCTTGTTGTACGAAGCGTTATTCCAAGAACATATATAACACTTATTTAATTAAGCGCTATCTTCAGTGTTTTTAGATAACGCTTTAGGATAACGCTTGTTGTACAAGCGTTATTCCAAGAATATATATAACACTTATTTAATTAAGCGCTATCTTGATTTTCTTCATATAATGCTTTGTTAATAAAACGCTATTATATGGTTTATTGTGATAACGCTTTTCTACAAAAGTGTTGTCTAAAATATATGTCAATTTTGCAATAACACTTATATCTAAAAGCGCTTATCCGAAATCATTATTTGAACTATTTTTCGGCGTAGTGTATTACATATAAGCAATAAGCATATATTACATAAGCAACGAATATACACTACACATGCATCACGGATACATTAAATACATAAGCAAGCCATAAGCAACAACACTATACTACATAAGCAACGAGAGAATTTTTTTGAACCAACGGGGCTGGAGAGAGAGTGTGCATGAAGAGTGGGTGAAATCGCGTGAAAAAAGGAATGAAATCTTAGTAATCGATTCTAAAGTGCCAAATTACCACCCTACCCTTTTTAATTGTTGAAACAAAAAAATAAACATAAAAAACCCTAAAAATCCGGACCACCCAAAATTGTTGATCTATGGTTAGGATGTGTCCCCATGGGTGACCCCAGTAGGAGGACCTATTTGATCCATATCCTATATATATATATATATATATAGGAATTTACTTGTAAAATAATGAATGAATGTTCGTCTAGTTAGGGAATGTCACACGAGCTTGTAACTTAAGTGATATCGCTCACCCTTTGTAAGGAATAAGGGTATTGACCAGTGTTCGAACCATTAATCCTTCAGTTTCTTTGAAATTTATCTCTCTCCTATAACCACTACTCCCAACTTATTGAAAAAAAAGAAGGAATGTCATGTACTTAAAATGAAAGGAATAATATTATTTTTCTTGTTTAGCTTAGTTTCTTTTTCATAAAAATGATTTCAATTCATTCGTAACAAGTTAGTATAATGTTAATTACCTACAAACTTGTTATTTATTATGAAAACCGTGATTGAGCCCGAGTGAATATGAGTTTTTTTATGAGTTGAGAAGAGATGTTGGAGGAGAGGTGATAATTTATCTCAAATTTTTTTTTTTTGAAGACTCAGGGTTTAACACCTTTAAAAACGGTAAGCGATACCACCGAGGTAGTAAAACTATTGAAATGATGGGATCAACTTCAAAGTAAAATTATTTCCATACACTATAATGTTAATTTCTTTGTTTGATCAATTAATGTATCTAACCACATTTTGTTTACTACTTCCATATATATTTGACCTGTAGGGCCGGTCCTCATGTTAGTCGAGCGAGTCAGTCGAGTCAGGCCCGACAAAATTTATAAAATTTAGGGGCCCAAATTTTTGTATACCTTTCATATATAGTACATATATAAACTAAATACTAAATAAGTTCTTAACGAATTATTTGTTTAGTATAGTGGTCAATGTCTTTTACTTCAGATCGCTCAAACTAAATATACCTAGGTTTGAATCCTATTGACCGCATTGATTTTTTTTTTTTTTTTTTTTTTTGTATTTTGTAATTTAGAGTTGGAAAAAAATCACCAAGAATATTGAAGGCTTCATATTCCTTGGGCCTTGTAGCCTTGTTAATTGTTAATAACATATCAAGTTAAGAGGCACAAAATCGCAAAAAAACGGGGGTCCAATTTCAGATTTCGACTTAGGCCAAAATATTGATAGGATCGGTCCTGTTGACCTGATATATATTTTACGTGACTTGACACCTTTACAAGTATAACCCTAACAAAGATATACAAGCTTGAATTGTCCCTCCCATGTTTCAATTTTATATTAATAATTCGGATTTTTTGTCCTTGATTGCGAGGTCTTGCTTAAACTGGTCTCTTTTAAAATAAATTCTAGCAGAAAGTTCACAAAAATTCAAACCTAGGATTTGATTTGACACAATTGTAATTTTAATGTATTGCATGAACTACCTATGAATAAATGGAAATCGAACTTAATTATAAAATTTGTAATAATTACGTATTAATAATTCCTCTTCTTTGCACAAATACATGAGACCCAAAACCAAATCTTGAAAAGTACATGTCATTGTATCCTTGAAATCTTGTGTAATAATACATACAATAATGATGGGAAAATAGTGTATTTCTTTTGTTTGAAAATTTGTTTGGTTGTTGTGCCTTAATACACGTACACAAGCAATTATTACAGCACAAGCGTACACGAGACTTTGAGGATTCAGGTACAGAGATTCTGTAGTAGGAAAAAAAGTAAGAAAACTACGCGCGCCCGGGGGAGCGTGAATTACGTGCCATACTCTAAATGATTGGTAAATCTGTAGATACTATTGATTATTGATTTATTTCACATTTAGTTTGATGATAATTTGATACTAGTTTCATATGATTTATTTTGAGTTTAGCAATTTATGTGAGTAGAGGTTGTTTGGCTCAGTGTTTAAATATTTTACCGGATACCGATGGTCGATCCGGTAGTGAAGCCCCTAAATATTATTTTTCTGGTTTTACAGGTGCAAACCGCCCAATACAGGCCAAAACCAGTTAAACCGGATTTTACTATTTTTTGCGTTTTTTTTCAACTATTTTTTTAATAGAAATGAAATTATAAACTTAACAGTTAATATATTTATGTCGTAATTCAAATCAAACAAGAATTTAAATCAATTATTTAATATTTATGTTCTGATTCAAATCAACCACTAGCTTGTAGCTCAAGTGGTATCACTAACCCTTTATAAGGGTGTTAACCAAGGTTCGAACCCTGTATCTTTCAGTTTCTTTGAAATTTATTTTTCCTCCAACCAAGTCTTTCCAACTTATTAAAAAAATATTCTGATTCAAATCAATTATATCCAGGGATGGATCCAGATTTTTTTTTCAATGGGGGAACAAAATCAATGTAGTTATAAATCACATAAAACATAATAAATTGGAGCACGTTTTGTTTTTACCTAACTAATAGTTTTAAAATAAATAATAATAGTAAAAAGTTCATTAAAAACAATTAGAGGGATGCACTTTGTTTTTTTAACATAATTAATATACAACTTTTAAAAATAAATACTAACTATTTATAAGACAAATTTATCAACAAAAAAGAAACTATTTCAAAGACAAGAAAAAGAAGCAAAAAGAAAAAAAAATTATGGGGGCATGTGCCCCCATAATAGGGTATGTAAATTCGTCTCTGATTATATCTATTTTAGCTAATTCAAACAAAATTATAATTAATTGAAATATTTTAAATTTCGACAAACCTCTATAATATATATATAGGCATAAACATCCAGTTAGGGCTACAAATGAACCAAGCCACTCGTGAGCTATTCGGAGCTCGGCTCGATAAAAAAATATTTAATTTTGTTTAATGAAACTCGTTAAAATAAATGAATCAAACTCAAATTTAGAGATATTTGGTTCTTTAGCTCGTGAACAGACTCGTTAGTAAGCTCACGCGTGAGCAGATTCGTCACTAAGCTCGTATAAATTAAACTAATAGTTTTACTTTAATTTTAATATTTGTACGTTTACTTATGATAAATATAATAATAATTAAACAAACTTATTTGTTTGAATAAAATCATAGGTTTTAATAGATCTATTATACATTTTAGATATATAATTTTATTTTTGTAATAAGCTGAACAATAATTTAATTTATAATTAATATTTACTACTCGTTTAAACTCGATTTGGATAGTTTGAGCTTGGATCATTTATTATTGAGTCAAACTAGAGCCATAATTTGTCAAATGTATTGGTGGTTCACGAATTTTTTCAAGACTAAACAAACTTAGTAAATATCAATTATCAATTATCAATTAAATTATTCTTCAATTTATTACAAAAATAAAATTATATATATCTAAAATACATAATATATTTATGAAAATCAATGATTTTATTCAAATAAATAAGTGTATTTAAATATTTTTATTATGATAAGTAAACATAAGTTAAAATTAATGTCAAACTATTAGTTTAATTTATACGAGTTTACAAACAAGTCTCACGCTCACGAGCTAACGAACCAAATATCTCTAAGTTTGAGTTTGATTCATTTATCTTAACAAGTCTTATTAAACATACTCAAACAAGTTTTAATCGAGTGGAGCTTTAAATTGATCACGAGCGGTGTGGTTCATTTGCAACGGCTATTTAAATTGTACATTTATATTCGTACATATATTTATATCTATAGCATTGCATGCATGTATGATGCATGTGGCATACATGCATGTCATGATGGCGACAACCGCTCCTGGAGGAGGCGGGTTGGGCCCCACTCATAAGCACACCGTCCCATTTTTTTTTTTTTTTTTTTTTTTGATAACTCGGCTTCCGGCTTACGCACGACTATGCCCTGAGACAATGACTCCGCTCTCATTCCGCCTTGCCAAGTAAACCGCGGGATGTGCACGATGGCAGCGATGTTTCGACGGCGAAGTGGCGACGTACAACCGAGATCCTCCCGGTAAAGAGAACAATTATATTCGACCCCCAATCTACTAATAATGATCTCTCCCGAATCGAACCCACACGGATGCTATTCAAGATGAGTTCCCACCAAATCTTCACCACTCGCATATGCCCGGGAAGCGATTTGATGGAAGCGAGAGATATGAACCACGACCTCCACCCCACAAACAATTTGATGGGCAGGATTTGAACCGACTCCATCCCACAATTGCTTGTGGTGGCCAGGTGGGCTAAGCCACTGGTTACACCCGTCCCATTGATAACGACAAAGAGAACTAGAGAAGGGCACGATGTTACACTAAATTCTCTTTTTCCCATTTGTTTTCCTTTCTTTCTCTTACTTTTTTCGTGATGTATTTTTTTATTTAATTGTATATTTGAAGAATATTTTTATGAATTTGATATGTGCCTGTCTAAAAAATTACTCTTCTACCTCGCCTATTCGAGGGAATGACCGAACCGAGGTCACAGATCGGGTCGTCTACCCGACCCAGGCTAATAGAATCGGTTCGAGGCTAGCCGAGTACACTACGTGAAGCGAGGTCACGACCCTAACCGAGGTCATGGATCGGGTCGTCTACCCGATCGACTAATAGAATGAGTTCAAGCTAGCCGATACACTACGTAGAAGCGAGGTCACGACCCTAACCGAGGTCATGGATCGGGTCGTCACCCGATCACCCTAATAGAATGAGTTCAAGCTAGCCGATGCACACGTGAGAAGCGAGGTCACGACTGATCCGAGGTGGTCGCGTGGCTCGACCATGCGACCGACCCGATATCACGATAGATGGGTCTAGCCAGGTGGACCAATATGAGGTCGACACATGGGCGAGGTTATGCGGATCCGTACACCAGATGCGGATCATCCGCAGCTAAATCAGCGTGCGGACGGGAGAAAGCGATAACTATAAATACGCCCTTTGTTCCATTGCTCAAGTATGACATTTATTGCTATTCACCTCGTTTTTCATTCACTAGCGATCTAAGACTGTCTTGACTTAAGCATCGGAGGGTCTTAGTGCGGGAACCCTCCGGCTAGCCTAACGTTTATCCTCTTACAGGACCCGAACAAAAGTACCTAGGCTCGAGACGACCGAGGCCAAGTACATCCGATTTGTTTACGCCCAAATCGGTTGGCGCGTCTGTGGGAAATCGCAAAAGTGAATATGGAAGAGACCCCCTGTGAAAGCGAAAAGGGATACCACCTTGTGGACTAAACATGGAGAGACACCAATAAGAGCGAAGAAACAACACCTCGAGGAGGATCCCCCGTTGTTAATTCAAGAGCAACATCAAAGGGAAGCGGAGGATCCCATGATCAATATGCGAGCATGACTTTGAGAAAATGTTGGAAAGAATCTTTAAACGATAGGGAAAGAAAAGCGAGTGCTCCATGGTTTCTCAGAGCGGGGTACCTAAGGACAAGGAACCAACGATGTTAGCGGCGAGATAGAGAGCAAGGAGATGCGGAGGAGGTGGCTAGTTACCAAGCGCCCGAGCGAGGCGGCGAGGCGAGAATAGCGAGCTCCCTAGGATGGAGATATAAATGAACTCGTGAAAGCAGATTGAGCAAGCTACTCGGAAGGCTAGACCATTTGAAGAGAAGAGAAGGGGGCGATCAACACGCATTACAAAAAGAGGGTCCCCTTCTCCCCGTAAATTTTGGCGAAGTCGTTACTATGAGTTTCAAGCTCCCGGATCTTCCTAAATACGATGGGAATAAGGACCTCGGGAACACTTAATGACTTTTGATCACGTAATGCGCTTTATGGACGATCGGATGCCATGAATGCTAGGATATTTATCACCACATTAAAGGAAAAGCGAGAATGGTTCTGGGGGCTACCCATGGGAACAGTGGTATCCTATGAGCAATTGGCAAGAAAGTTCTTATATCGTTCGCTAGTGAAGCGAGCTCGAAGGTCAGCGACCCACCTCTTTACCATCGAGGACAAGCGGCGAGCCACCGGGACTTCATTAATCGGTTTAATGACGAGGCGCTCGAGGTGCAAGATATGAGGATCGATATGATGACAAATATATTGGTTCATGGTTTGAAAAAGGGGCACTAGCTTGACCTTAGCTCGTAACCCCGGATAAGGAGGAATTGATGGGGATGACCAACAATATATCCAGGGAAGAGGAGATGAATGAATCAAGGATCATGAATGGTGATGAGTGGGTCGGGAGGTGCACGTAAGAAAAGATCCGAGAGAGAGACCTCGTTTAAGTCCGAAAAAGACCATGGCGAGGTCGAGATCGAGATCGATCGCGACCAATGCGCGCGAGTTAGCGGATATCGCGCTAAATGTTCCCGAGAGTACATGCCTTGATGTCCATCGAGGGAAAAATATGTTAAAGTGGCAAGAAAGATGAAGGCCATACCGGGTAAAAGAGATGAAAGAAAATATTGCCACTTTCATAAAGATCATGGCCATGATCGAGAAGAATGCTTCCAATTAAAAGACGAAATAGAGCGACTCATCCAGGGTACTTGAAAAATTTTGTTAGAATGAGCAAAAGCGAGGATGAGGAGCGAGGCCGAGAGAAGAGTGGCGAGGTCGGGTTCTCCCCGAGGCGTAAAAAGCGCGAGGAAGGTCGAAGCTCGTTTCCCTATAAAGGAAAGAGTAAATCAACATCGCGAGCGATCCAGCGAGGCGAGACCAAGATGATGAGAATTTGCCAAGGAGGGGTGATACATATGATCATTTGGAGGCCCGAGTGGAGGTGACTCGCAAAGCGCGAGGCGGAAGAGTATGCGGGTCTTGGCTCATACTCCCAAGAGGGTTGAATATTTTTAATGTCGGAAGCAAACCCAATTACCTTTGATAATCGTGACCTTGTGGGAGTAGAAAGCAGTCAAAATGATCCAATGGTGATAACAATGGATATTGCGAACCAGCGATACAAAAGACCTTGATAGATAATGGGAGCTCGGCGGATGTGATCTTTATGCGGTCTTAAGGAAGATGGAATTAGGCGTCACAACACCGCAACCGGTGGATACACCATTAACGGGGGTTCGGGGAAGCGAAGTGATCCCTTAGGTACTATCGACCTCCGAGCCTCGCTAGGAATGGTCCCATGCCGAAAAATAGTTATGGTTAAGTATTTAGTGGTTGACGCTCCGTTTGCATACAACGTCATTCAGGTAGGCCAGGTTTGAATCAGTTCAAGCTATTGTTTCCACATATCATTTGAAGATGAAATTCCAAGCGCAAGTGGGATTGGTGAGGTAAATGGAGATCGAGAAAAGTGCAAGAGGAATGCTATAACTTGTCATTTGAAGAAAAAGAAGGAGAGCGGGAGATTAGAACAATTAGGCAAATTGAAAGGGAGGAGGAGCGGGAATGAGCAAGAAGGAGAAGGAGAAATATAAAAAGGCTCGAGTGAGGAGTATAGAATCGAACTCTTGAGCGTACAAGGTAGTCGGGTGGATCAAGCGACCCGAGCAAGTCGACAGAATAGGCTCCCGGATGGATCGAGCCTCGAGCTCCTAACTATCCAATTTTTGAAGGAGAATGCGGATATTTTTGCATGGAAGGCTACGGTTGCAAAGGCATTAGCCCGAGAGGTCGTAGTGCATCGCTTAAATGTCGACCACGAGGTGAAGCCTATTAAGAAGAGAAGCGAAGTTTCGGGGGAGAGAGGAATAGGATCATCGAAAGCGAGGTGAATAAGTTGCTCGATGCGGGGCACGTTGTTGAGATCCGTTCACCGAATGGTTATCTAATGTGGTGATTGTTCCCAAAACAGTGAGAAGTGGAGGATGTGTCTGGAGGACTTTCTTGATTTAAATAAAGCATGTCAAAAGATCCGCCCTTTGCCTCGTATTGATCTCTAGTGGACTCCACGGCGGTGTGCTCTATTAAGTATGATGGACGCGTATCAAGGGTATCATCAAATCTTCATGGCGGAAGAGGATCGGGACAAGACCTCATTTATTACGGAAAATGGGGTGTATTGTTACGTGGTGATGCCGTTCGCCTTAAGAATGCGGGAGCAACTTATCAACGCCTAGTCAACCTCATGTTCAAAAGCGAGATTGGACGAACCATGGAGGTTTACGTAGATGATATCTTTGGTCAAGAGCGAGAATCGGGGACCATCCGGGAACATTTAAGCGAGCTTTCAACATCATGCGAAATTATGGAATGAAGTTGAATCCAACAAAGTGCACTTTTGGGTGCGAGGTGGAAAATTTCTCGGGTTCATGGTTAATGAGAGGGGATTGAAGCAAACCCGAGAGAAAATTAAAGCTATCTTTGGAGATGGCCTCCCCAAGGGCCCGTGAACAAAGTGCAGCGACTCACGGGGAAGCTAGCCTCGCTTAATAGGTTCATTTCGAGGTCATTGCGTCGTAACCTACCTTTCTTTGCTACTTTAAAAATATGAAAAAAATTTCAATGGGAGGAAGAATGTGAGAAGGCCTTTGATGAATTAAAATCATATTTAAGCTCACCACCATTATTATCAAAGCCTGAAAAAGGGAAACCACTTTTTTGTACTTGGTTTTTTTCTAAGCGAGTGTGAGCTCGGTGTTAGTCAAGGAGGAGGGGCATGCATAAGCGGTTTATTATGTGAGTAAGATGTTGCAAGGAGCGGAAGAGAGATATTTAGAGACCTGAAAAGTTGGCATTAGCCTTGGTGGTAGCAAAGAAGGAAACTACGACCTTATTTTCAATCGCACCAAATAATCGTCTTAACAAATCAACCTTTGAGGCAAATTTTAGGGAAACAGGAGTTGTCGGTCGCTTGGTTAAATGGGCGGTGGAGTTGGGAGAGTTTGATATCAAGTATCAATGTAAATTGGCAATTAAAGCCCAAGTTCTAGCCGACTTTGTTAGCGAGGCAATCGTAGAAGAGTCGGCGCCCAAGACGAGGTCGCGTGGCTTTTACATGTGGATGGTTCGTCGGTGGCTAGTGGAGGTGGAGTGGAATTTTGTTACAAGGACTAACTTGTTTGAAGTAAGTAGCTCTAAAGTTGGATTTCGAGGTTACAAATAATGAAGCGGAGTATGAAGCCCTAATTCTTTGGGATGAAGCTAGCACATAAATGCGATGTAAGAAGGCTCGTGGCATATACCGACTCTCGGTTAGTCGCGATGCGAGATGGAAGGCTCTTTCGAAGCCAAAGATAAGTCATGTCCACCTACTTGAGTAGAGCTAAGAAATTAGTAGAAAATTTTGAAGAATTTGGTTGAAACAGATTCAAGAGAAGAAAATGAGAGAGTCGATGCATTAGCACGTTTCGCTAGTGCCGTCTCGGGATCGAGTTCGAGGAAGGTGATAGTGTTAGTGGCGAAGCACTCAAGTGAACTCGTAAAGCGAACCTCTTGACCAATTCTCAAAAGAGACCGTAATTCTTCATATAGGGATTCAAGTAAAGTGGATCGGGGATTAAAGAGTTTCTTAAAGCGGGAGTTTTGCCAACGGATCCGGCGAGGCTAGGCTAGGAGGATACTGTGCTAGGGGCACCCAGGTTCCAAATAATAGGAGATGAAGTGTATAAGAGGTCCTTTGGAGGACTCCTTTTGAAATGTTTGTTGCCCGAGAGCGCGATATGTGATGAGAGAGATTCATGAGGGGAAGCTGCGGAAATCATTCGGGAGGTCGCCGCTAGCTCAAAAGATACTAAAGCAAGGATTCTTTTGGCCTCTTGTGATGAAGGATGCGATTGAGTTCGCTAAGAAGTGTGAGTGTCGAGTTCCATGCTAACTTAACTCATCACCAGTAGATACCCTTAGAAACAATTCCTATTGCATGCCCTTTTCGACCCGGTGGGGATCGACATTCTAGGTCCTTTTCTGTGGCAAGGCGCGAGAAAGAAATTCGTGATATAGCGATTGAATATTTTACGAAGTGGGTCGAGGCGAAGCACTAGCTAAAATAGGTGAGCAAGAGGTCATGGATTTTATATGGAAAAATATTTGTAGCGGTTTGGTTTTCCTAGGAGCTTAATTTCAGATAATGGAACGCAGTTCCAAGGAAGAAAAATACGAGCATGGTGCAAGGAAGTGAAAATCCAGCCAAAATTTCACGGCAGAGAGGTAATTCGCAAGCTAATGGACAAACCGAGGTGACCAACGGGATAATTCGGCAAAGACTTAAAAGCGGGTGGGTGCGGTGAAGACGTATTGGGTGGAGGAACTCCCGGGGGTCCTTTGGGCATATAGGACTACCCCAAGAACTTCTACTGGGAGAAACTCCATTCGGTTTGATGTACGGATCGGGCGGTAATCCTGTGGAAATTGGGGAAGCATCTCACAGGATAGCTCATTATGACCCAAAGACAGAACGAAGAGGCTCGGAAGTTAGAGCTAGAAACAATCGAGGAAAAGAGGATAGGGCCTTGGTTCAAATTCGTGACTAAAGGGAAGAATGCGGGCAAAGATATGATAAAAGGGTGAGAACGAGAGAAATTTTCAAGTAGGAGACTAGAAAAAAAAAAGTTGAAGTATCTAAGCATGTGGGAAAACCGGAGGCTAATTGGGAAGGTCCTTTCAAGGTGATTAAGATCCTCAAGAGAGAACATATCGTTTGGAAAGCATGGATGGAAAAGAGCTTCCTAGGCCATGGAACATCCACAATTTGCGCAAGTTTTATACTTAGGTGAACTACTTGTAATTATTAGCTTGTTTTATTTGAATATATATGAAATTATTGGGAGGGAAATACCCCTTATTTTGTAAGATAATTATCACTTCAAAAAAAGCGACCCACGAGGTCGGCAAATATTAAAAGCGACCCACGAGGTCACCAACACAAAACGACCGAGGTCACTCTATTAAAAGCGACCCACGAGGTCGGCTCTATTAAAAGCGACCCACGAGTCGGCCATGCAAAGCGACCGAGGTCGGCAAATATTAAAGCGACCGAGGTCGAAGCTTCAAGACAAGCGACCACGAGGTCGGCTCCTATTAAAAGCGACCCGAGGTCGCCTTCAAGACAAAGCGACCTACAAGGTCAAAAATATTAAAAGCGACCCACGAGGTCACCTTCAAGACAAGCGACCCACGAGGTCGGCTCTCCTATTTAAAGCGACCACGAGGTCACCTTCAAGACAAAGCGACCTACAAGGTCAACTCATTCGCGACCCACGAGGTCGGCTCCTATTAAAAGCGACCCACGAGGTCGGCTCTTAAAGCGACCCACGAGGTCGGCTCTATTAAAAGCGACCCACGAGGTCGGCTTTGAGGCAAAGCGACCACGAGGTCGGCTAATATTAAGAAGCGACCCACGAGGCCGCCTTCAAGTAAAATCGACCCGCGAGGTCGGTCTCAACTAAAAGCGACCCACGAGGTCGACTTCAGTAAAATTGACCCACGGGGTCAACTTTAAAAAGAAGATCAACCCGCGAGGTCACTCGATTAAGAGGCGTCGCGAGGTCGCCTACAAATAAAAATGATCTCAAAAAACACGTCGATTAAGTGACACGAGGTTAGCTCAAGCAAGATCCATAGAACGACTAGCAAATATGGTTGTAATAACTAAAAATGGGGAAAATCAGTAAAACAACGGCGATAAAGCGAAATCGAGACTTGAGCTCATTCATATCAAATATTTTCATACATCATAATACCAAAAAACGAGGTCAAAGACTAAGCCCATTTACAAAACAACTTAGACAAACGCGAAGTGTACGGTTTAGTATTCACGATGTGCTTCACATGGAGCATTGAGCTCATTTACAAAAGAAGGAAGTAAAAACTAAGGTTATTCTTCCTCATCATCATTATTAGCTTCAATAGTAGCGGGGTGGAGGTTGTTAAGAAGCGGCGATGTGCGAATGCATAAGATTGGTCCACTCATCCGTTTCTTGACCTCTTCCACATCGTGACACGACATCAAGTCCTTCCTCCTCCTTAGCTTCGCCCTCGCCTTTCTCCGGATCATCATGCGGAAGCGATCAAGTTTATCTTGATCAAAGTCCTCTTGAAAGCATTCTCTGTAGGGCTTGGTCCCGGCATCGCTCGAAACCTTGAAAGAGATGACGGCAGCACGACGTGCCACTAAGGTTTCGTAAGAATGGGAAGTTAGAAAGGACTTCACGCCTCTTCGCGAGCCTTTTGAAGAGCGGAGGTATATTCTAAGCGAGTTCGTATATTCGATAGCCCTCCTTGCGACCCGTATCGTAGGTCTCTTTCGGCTCGGATTCGTGATTTTCTTTCTCGCTCCTTGATTTGTCGCGAGCTGCATTAACCTCTTGTTCGGACCACAGGCTCGGATCACGAGCGAGATTCTCCCGAGATAATTTTTCCTTGGCGGCCTCGGCCTCGCGAAGAGCCCGAAAGCCTCTCCACTTCGTTTTCCCGCGATCGAGGATTGCTTCCAATTAGCGGACGAAGGGAAAGGTGGTGTAGGAGGGCATTATTCGTAAATGAATTAAAAGCGAGGTTAGAAAGAGAGAGAGAAAAATTAAAACATGTATTAAACGAGATAATGGACTTTTACCGAAAAAGTATTGTGGGCTATGTATTCTTCGGTAATGAGTAAACTCAAAAGGTATCAAAGCAAATTGATCGATCGCAAGAGTATGTTTGTATAGCTCGAAAGAGTCCTCTCCAAAGATGAGTATCGAGGATGAGCTTCGTCCGTTAATGAGCCAATTGGGGACGGTAGCGGCAAAATGGCGTTGAAAGTGGAGGGACGATTGAGGAGGAGATCTTCGCCTTTCCATCTCACGCATCTCGGCGAGATTTTTCTCACATAACTTGAGCCATTTAAGTTGAGCTTCCATCTCGGGTCATTTGCAAGTCTCCTCGTCACCTTGAATTTCAGTCGCTTGCGGACACGTCTAAAGACGACCGTGAGGCGAAGCCTCTTACGAAGGGCTCTTCGCGATCTTTACCCATGAGAATCCCGATGCGAGACTTGTGGGGCTTCCGAGTTTTTTTTTCTTTGTGGGACTTTCCTTTCGAGCGTGCCTTCTCAACATTTTCACCCCGAAGAAGTAGGGCGGCGATGGGTTAAGCGGGGGGTAGTGCGGCGGCTCGAAAAAGTATCAGTATCATCCCGCACCTCGGTCGAAGCGCGAGGTGAGGCCTGAAAAGAGGTCGGAGGAACACCGCACGAACCCGAGACAAGCATGGGTGGTGGTGTGTTTGGAGCGATTGGAGGTCGTTTTTCTTTGGAGAGTAAAGCCGCCTTGCATTCTTTCAATTGCTTAGCTATTAACGATTGTTGAGAGACATCTCACGAAAATAAAAAATTGTTTAGAATAAGGTGAGTAAACTATACGAGCAAGCAATTAAGTAAAAGAATGGAAGATTACCCAAACTTAAAGAAGGCGGCTTCGGGAGGCGGGGCTAAGGTCCGCGCGAGGAAAGAACCTCTTCGGTTAGAAGCTTCTCCGACAGATACGGCTCGTGCATAGCACATCCTCGGACGAAGTCATCCTCCCAGTGTGACCGGCGAGGTCACGAGGTGAGGACGGGTAGCTTTCCACTCGAAAGGAACCTCCCAAGGGGTCTCTACGGGGCTCTAATGTAGAGAAATTTCTCTTTCCAAGGCCAAACAGAGGTAGGTAGGTGATGAAGAAGCTTACGGTTAGGCCGAGGGGAGAGGTAGAAAAGCCTTTCTCACTTGTGGTTGGAGAGGAGTTAATGGAATAAAGGGCCCAAAAATGGGGAAAGGAGGTGACACCTCAAAATGTTTCATTAATATCGCAAAACTTAAAATATGACGATAAGCGTTTGGAACTAGTAGGCAAGGACACACTCCAGACCCTTTAAGATATTTACAATAGGCGAGCTAAAGGAAAACGTAAACCGCCTCAAGGCTAGGTAAATGGAACGACATACAACGGGGAGGTGGTTTGTCTATACGGTCATTCCTACCAGGGATAATTATTTGAAAATTTGATGGAATAAAAAATCGGTCTCTAATCTCGGCTATTTGGTTCCTGTTAACAATAGAACGAATCAAAGCCCAATGAGTCAGAACTCTAAATTAGGATCTATGGGGGCATCCTCCTCGGATTCATCGGTAGGGTCCAAGTCGAGACGGGATCCCTAGGGGAGGCACGGACCTGGTGGGCTAGCATCTAGAATACGAGCCCCATTTAGAGGACCGATGTCGAACTAGACTCAGGTGGAGCTTGAACTCGAACTCGAACCGCTCGAGCCGAGTCATGAGAACCTAACACGTGGTCGGAAGGCATAACAAGAAGAAGGAAGAAAAATAAATGAAATAAAGAAAAATATTAATAAGCGAAGTGAAACTAAGGGCTACCTCGAGGTGGGATCGACTACGTGAAGAAACCTCGGACGAGGGTGGGAGCTCGCCGAATCGGGAAATATTTTTCACCGCGATGAATGAAGAGTAAAAATGTAAACTCAAGACTTTCGTATATATATAGCGGAATGGGCGGGAAGATTGAACGGTTGGGATGAAAGAAACTTTTCAAATTCAACGGATCAGTTGAGTTACCATAGTAATTAATTACTAAAGTATGGCGGGAGTAATGATATGTGCTGTCTAAAATTACTCTTCTACCTCGCTAATAGAATCGATTCGAGGCTAGCCGATACACACTACGTAGAAGCGAGGTCACGACCACTAACCGAGGTCATGGATCGGGTCGTCTACCCGATCGACCCTAATAGAATGAGTTCAAGCTAGCCGATACACTACGTACGTAAGAAGCGAGGTCACGACCCTAACCGAGGTCATGGATCGGGTCGTCTCACCCGATCCGACCTAATAGAATGAGTTCAAGCTAGCCGATGCACTACGTGAGAAGCGAGGTCACGACGATCCGAGGTGGTCGCGTGGCTCGACCATGCGACCCGACCCATATCACGATAGATGGGTCACAGCCAGGTGGACAATATGAGGCGACACGTGGAGGCGAGGTTATGCGGATCCGTACACTGCAAATGCGGATCCGTCATTGAACTTCGATGACAGGAGAAAAGCTTGATGCCTATAAATACGCCATTGTTCCATTACTCACAGTATGACATTTATTGCTATTCACCTCGCTTTTCATTCACTAGCGATCTAAGACCAGTCTTGACTTAAGCATCGGAGGGTCTTAGTGGGAACCCTCCCGGCTAGCCTAACGTTTATCCTGTCTTACAGACCGAACCAAAGTACCTAGGCTCGAGACGACCCGGACCAGTACATCCGATTTGTTTACGCCCAAATCGAATTATTATAACTTTACTTCTTTAGTTTAATAAGATCATTACTTATGTTTGGTCGTATGTTTGTCTTAATAAGAAATTTGACTAAAAATCTTTCATTCGACAACCACGAGAAAATATATTAATTCTTGAGATTGCAGTCAAACTGAACGGAGCTGAACACCTCAGAGTTTGAATTTGACTCGTTTTTATCGACTTGAACTCGAGCTTGAATTTATCGAATATATTGATGACTTACAAATTTCTTCGAGCTTAATCGAACCTAACAAGCTCAGTAAATATCAATTATAAATTAATTTATTCTTCAAGTTATTACAAATATAAAATTATATATTTTCTAAAACGCATCTGTTAAAACCTATGATTAAATTCAAACAAATAAATTTATTTAAATTTTTTATACTTATCATAAGTAAACATATATAAAATTTAAAATTAGAGTCAATATTTTAATTCATAAGAACTTACTAACGAGCCTATTCACACGAGCTGACGAGCCGAATATCTTTAAGTTTGAATTTGGTTTTATGTTAACGAGCCTCATTAAACGAATTCAAACGAATTTTTATCGAATCGAGCTCAGAATAGCTCAGGAGCAGCTTGGTTTATTTGTTTTCATTTCTTTCTCTTACTTTTTTCTTGATGTATTTTGTATTTAATTGTTTAATGAATATTTTTATGAAGTATTATAACTTTACTCCTTTAGTTTAATAAGATCATTAATTATGTTTGGTCAAATGTTTGTCTTAATAAGAAATTTGACTAAAAATCTTTCATTCGTGGACGTATACTTTGAATATGTATATTTTTAAGAATAAAAGTGATCCTTTTTTTTTGTTAATAAAAAGTGATATTGTCGAATCAAAAGTGATCCTTGCTAAGGGAACATAATTAATTTTGTTATTTTGAAAAAATAATACTTTTTAAGATAAAATTGATACTTATTTTAAATAAGAATGAAGTGATACTGTTAAAAAAATTGCATATTATTTTGCAATTAAATAATCAATTTTATTACTTTGAAAACGTATTATTTTCAGAGTAAAAGTGACAATCTTTTAATAAAAAGTGATATTTTTCGAGTCTAAAGTGATACTAACTACTATGGCACCAACTAATAACAAAATGTCACTTAATTTGAAAACATATATCTTTCAGAGTAAAACTGATATTTTTTACTAAAAAATAATATTTTTAGAGTCTAAAGTGTTATTTTACCACCACATAGTATTATAGAAATGCCAATGCCCCCTAGAGATATTACCCTGCCGCCTAATAATATTATAATAATGTCCCTGCATGCACCCCTAGTAATGTTGTTTCACCTAGTAATATTACAAAAATGACACCGCATGTAAAATTACAAAAATGTCAATTGATTTTTGGTTGAATCCGTCACACAAATGTAAACCCATGATCAAGGCCCTATATGAGTTTTTCTCGCATTAATATAGATTATGCTGCGCATAAATTTTCTTCTCCTGAAATAGTATGTCAGATGCAATATTATTAAGTCAAACTTCTAATATTTTTTAACTAATTTACAATATTGATCATTTTATAATTTTGATGATGTTATAATACGTTACCCGGTTTTTTCAAACAATTAATCTGATTTGGATTAACCAGTCAAATTAAACCTATCAGTTCTTTAATCATAGTAAATTGCATCATTAAATCAAGAGATAAATATTTATTTTTATACAATTAACAATGCCAATTAATCATAATGGATGAAATAACAACACTCGCATCAATATAATGGTAAGAAAAACATATATATACTTATTGATAATAATTGAATTCAAGAATTCATACTTCCTTTTAAAAAAAAATTTAAAACTCGTACTTCTAAAGTATTAGAACCTCAGATTTAAATATTTGAATAGAAATTTATTGGTGATACTATAGACTAATGAAGTTAAATTAGATTACTGTACTTTTGTTTGTGTACATGTGCTGCTTTTGAAGAATGTATTATTAATGATAATTAGGAACACAAAACATTCTAGCATGAAAATGATGCATAGTGAGTTTGTAATGAGCATGAAGATATGGGTTAATTCATCCAGATTTTGATATATATCACATGTATATTTAATTGAATTAGCTAAGATTCCAGAACCATTGTGGAATTAATGAAAAAAGTAAAATTAAAATAAAAAAATAATTGAAAATAAATTAGATTTGAGCAGGAAAAAAATATTCATCGCGAAAAAATGTGATTCTTAACACAATAAATGTTGATGGGGTTGTGAAAAATAATTCCTGGTGTAAAATAGTCATGAGAAATATAATTGAGTTCATATTATTCAACGTATAAATTATTTTTTAGCTTAAGTTCGTATTAATTTCATAAGTAATCGTGATACATGATATACGTTCCTTTATAGTACGTAAATAATGAACTCTCGACTTATTTGAATATTTTAGTTTTGATAAAAAAAAAAAAGGGGAAAGAAAAGTCTCCACCATCTCCACCACTACCATAGCATTAATATTTAATGCCATGGCATCCTGGGAGCTGGATGACAGAGGCAAGTGGGGCAAATTGAAGTTGATGTCTTCCATTTTCATACATAAGATACAAACTTCTTTCCACAGCTGATGTGAAAAATGTTTTGAAATTGATTTTAAATATGTCTTCAGTGAATTATTAACTCATGGTGATTAAATGAGGTTATATTATATGTTGAATATTGTTGATTATATTACATATATACAAGAATTGGTTTGCTAATTAAATCTAGGAACTGAAATCTCAACGTAAGATCCAATATTTTGACAAAAACTTGGGTTAGACTGTTTAACGAGTCTTTTCCATTAGACGGACCCAATCCGACCCCGGGGATTTTATTGTAATTTCATGCACCAGTGACATTTTTGTAATATTTTGGGGCGGTATCATATGATCTCTGGACTGGTGGCATTTTTGTAATATTAGGGATTGTTAAATGTATTAGTTTTTCCCCTGAAAAGTATTAGTAGTACATCTGGAAAGTATTAGTAGTATATATCTGAAAAGTATTAGTAATCCCGTTAAACAATATTTTTAGTAGCCCTCATGAAATGTATTGATTTTTCCCCTCAAAAGTATTAGTAATCCACCTAAAATGTACTAATTGTCCCATTGAAAAGTATTAGATAGTAGGTGTACGTACTATTAGGCAACCTCAAAGTATTAGTTTTTCCTGTGAAAAATATTAGTAATATATTCCTCAAAAAAGTATAAGTAATCCACTGAAAAGTATTGGTAACTCTTGAGCGGTTTTTTAAGTACTTATTATGAAGAGTATTAATTTTTTTCCCGCAAAAATATTAGTATTTCCCCTAAAATATATTCATAATCTTATTGAAAATAATTAGGCTTTTTTATTAAAGATATTTTAGTATATTTTTCCTGAAAAGTATTAATAGTCATACCAAAAGGTATTAGTAGCCCTCCGAAAAAGTCTTAACAGTGGCCAACAGATATTATTGTTGGTGTTGGTGGTTATGCGGGTCAACGTGTGGATTAACCGCAAACCGAGTATTTGGATCCGTCTAACGGATCTAATGACAGGAAACTTACCCCAATATTTTTAATTGAATTTATGTAGGTTCATTCACTTTTCATATAATTTATTTTACAACAAAGAAATATTATATTATGAAAATATTATTCTTGTACTTATATATATATATATATATAGGGGTGGGTTCTTGTGAGACTATTTATGGGGTGAGACCGTGAGACCTAATTTGAATCATTATAATTAATTATTGGATGGATAAGATTGAAACATTAAATATTGTTGCATTATTTAGCATCATTATTGAATGGGACATTTAGGAGAAATCACAAAAAATCGTCCAACTAGAAAATAAGAGTTACCATATCTATTTCCCTTAATTTAGGGATGCAATCAATTATAATAACATCCAAAATCCTCTAATCTCTAGCAAAAAAAATGTCATATCTGTTCCCTTTAATTTAGGGATGCAATAATTTTTGGATGGGGGCATTCAATGTATATTTAGTATACGTATGATGCATATATAGATTGTAAAAAAAAAGTAATAAGTTTTTTTTTGATGCATCTTAAATGCAATAATTATGTATTTTTTTTTTTTTGCAATTTACATGCATAGATATATAAAATATGATGTATAATTAGATATTGTAACTTGATTTAACGTTTAAAACTGGTTTTATGCATCCTTTCGCATGATGTTAAGAATTTAATTATATGTTAACACGTCTTATGTATATTTAGTCTAATAATGAAGCATATATAGGTTTTAAAAAGATATTGATTATTTTTTGTTGCACCTTAAATGCAAAAATTAATAGGTTTTTCCCTTTACAATTTACATCTTGTGATTAGACAAATTATGATGTATATTTCGTCTCATTTCTTGATTTAACGTTAAAAACGATTTTATGCATCCTTCAAAAAGTGTTGGAAGATTACTTATAGGTTATGAAAAAAGATTAATTGTTATTTGCACATTGAATGCATATTTAGTAAACGTATGATGCATATATAGGAAAAATACTAATCGTTCTTTGCAACACATTAAATGAAATAATTATGTGTTTTTCTCCTTGCAATTTACATGCATAGTTATATACTTATGATGTATATTTAGCATAAGTTCTTTGCTTTAAAAGTTAAAAGCTGGTTATGCGGTGCCTCCTACAATTTTGAAAAATTAATTGTTATAATTTTATAATGATTGTATCAAATTTAAGTATACTAAATCATTCCCAAAAAAGTCTCGGTGTTCAAGATGCATGCAAATCTCATTTTGGGTGGCAAAATTGCTTTTTTGGTCCGTTAAGTTGGCTCGATTTCGCTTTTAGTACTTTAAGTTTTATGGGTTGCGTTTGGCAAACACTAACTTTTCTAAACTACACATTTAGTCCAATTTGAAAATTTTGGGGATATCTTATCCCTAAAATCTTTGAGTTGGGCCATTTTTCCATGAAATGACTATTTTGCCCATTTTTTTGGAGGGAAACCTTGGTCATCTGCATATCACATGACTTGTTTAATATCTCAATAAAATTAAATAACAAAAATAAATATAAGATTAAATTGAAGGAAAGAAGAAATATGAACATATATTTATAATTTTATATAAAGTTGACAAATTAAAATATATGTTTGACTTTTTTTAATTTAATAATAATTTAAACAAAGTAATCGACGAGCATATATTCATAATTTTAAACGAGTAAAGAAAAAAAAAAAAAAAAAAAACAGAAAAAACATATATTTATAATTTTCAATTATATATAAAAATTAAAAAAATAGAAAACAAAAAAAAACATATATATATCTATAATTTTCAAATCTAAATTAAAATTAAAGAAAAAATAGAAAAATAATAATAAATTAAATAAAAAAAATTAAATTAAATTAAATAAAATAGTCGAACATATATTTTTATATTTTTCAACATTAAATAAAAATTAAATAAAAATAGAAAACAAAAATAAAAGAAAGTTATTTTTTTTTTGGTTTTCCGTTTTTTTGTTTTCAATTTTTTTTAATTTTTATTTACAGTAGAAAATTGTAAATATATTTTTTTCCTGTTTTGTTGTTTTCTATTTTTCTTTAATTTTAATTTACAGTAGAAAATTGTAAGTCTATATTTTTTCTGTTTTTTTTGTTTTCTATTTTTCTTTAATTTTGATTTACGGTTGAAAATTATATATATATATATATGTTTTTTTAGTTTTCTAATTTTTTTTTATTTTTACACATAGTTGAAAATTGTAAATACATATTTTTTCTTTTTTTTATTTTATTTTTTTAATTTTATTTACAGTTGAAAATTATAAATGTATGTTCATATTATTTTCTTTAAATTAAATTAAACAAAATTTTTCGAACATATATTTTATATTTTTCAACTTTAAATAAAAATTAAGGAAAACTAGAAAAAACAAAAAAATTACATTATTTTCTTTTTCTTTTGGTTTTTCTATTTTTTTGCTTCCTATTTTTCTTTAATTTCAATTTACTGATTGAAAATTATAGATATATATATTTTTTATTTCTATTTTTTAATTTTTATATATAGTTGAAAATTATAAATACATGTTTTTCCTATTATTTCGTTTTTTTTAATTTTATTTACAATTGAAAATTATAAATATATGTTTAGATTATTTTATTTAAATTAAATTAAATATATGTTCACATGGCCAAGGTTTTCCTCAAAAAATGGTGCAAAATAGTTATTTCATTGAAAAGTGGCCCAACTCAAGATTTTAGGGATAAGCTATCCCGAAATTTTGAAATCGGGGCATTTAAATGTGCGGGTTTAGAAAAGTTAGTCTTTGCCAAACGCAATCCATAAAAATTAAAGGACTAAAAGCGAAATCGAGCCAACTTAACGGATCAAAAAGCAATTTCGCCCATTTTGGGCGATAATAAAGGGGTCAAATCCATCCATAATTAACACAAGAGGTGTCCCTATGTGTAATTACATATATATACTTTTGTGAGTTTTTACACATTAAATATACATTAAAAATTGAATTAATCTACACCATTCAAAAAAATGTAATGGATGTACCAAATTAGGTCTCACTGGCCTCACCCCAAAGTATATTGGTCTCATTTGATATATATATATATATATATATATATATATATAAGTCAATAAGGGTCCACCCTTGTGGGCCGACCCTAACTCGACCTTAATATTTGAGAGCTGAGCCTATGAAATAAAATTTGAGAGTTGAGCCTATATTTCATATAACATGAGAGTTTTTAGCCCAACCCTAATTCGCCTTAGAGTCGGCTATGGATAGGGTCGGCCCGCCCTTAGGGCTTCTTTTAAATAAAGCTTTTGTATTTTTATAAATTTATATTTAAAATTTATACTTATAATACTACGAAATCTAAGCACTGATAATAATATGGTTACACTTATGTCATCGAGAGGAGAGTCAAATTGTATAATCAATGAATATGATGTTATAATCCATGATTCTATTGTTATAATATTAGAATGTTGGTTTTTTTTATTAATTCATATTTTTTTAAAAGAAATTTTATTTATTGTTACTTAATTTCTACTAGATTAGATTATATCAGTATTTGATTTTGGTTATGAATATTAAACTTATAAGAACATGACTTCATCAAAAATAAATATAAATTACATGGGCAGCCCTGACCCGACCTTGACCCTGTAGGGCTATTGATAACTCTTATGACTTCAGAACTTTTTAGACCTAACTATTTAGAGCTAGAGCCTTTTAGGAATTGAGTAGGGCCGGGATTGATATCTCTAAGACTCTAGCTAGCTAACTACACTTTCAATTCATACATTCTGATTTATGGGGTTATGCCCTCACACAGTCAAATTACTTCTCTTGATGGCTATCAGTATTACATACACGCTGTGGATTATTTTACAAGATTCACTTAATTGGATCATCCCTTTGAAAGCCAAATCTGAAGCTCTTAATAATTATCAATACTATATAATAGTTAAGAAATTAAAAAATCTTAACTGTTACTATTGCAAATAGATCAGTGATTTTGGGATATTGATAATAGTGAAAAAGGCCTGGTATAGCATGCAAATTACATTAACACACACACACATGCTTACATTTATGTAAGTAAGTTAAAAAAAAGTATAATTAAGCAAATTTTAAATGTGGGTGTCACTGTAATTTTTCAAAGGGATAATTACAAAAACTACCCTGAGGTTTGGGGTAATTAAAAAACCCATAAAAGTTTAAAAATTACAAAAACACCCTTAGATTTGATTATGTCTTAAATGTAAGGGGTAAATGAAAAATTCTTATAAATGTAACGGAGGTGTTTGAAATATTTTTCCTTATGAAGGGGCGAAGTGTAACACAAAATCAAACCTCCCTCTAGGAGATTTAATTTTCAAAAGCCTCTTATTTTTTTTGTTATTAGCTCAAACCAGAGTCGGTCTAAGGTTTCGAGGGGCCTGGAGTGAAAAAATAAAGTGAGCCTTTGTGTTTACATAAAAAAAAAAAAATCAATGTTTCAAATGTTATTTCATTGATTTAATACTTAACATAAGATATGTAATAACGGAAATATCATACTCAAACTTTAAATTTCTATTTCATTAAAATAAAGTTACAAAAAAGATTGTCAATATAATTTACCATAGAAAAAAAAGAAAAAAGAAAAAAAAGTTTAAATGGGATTTTTTTCTTAAATTGTGCATCAACCTAGAATTAAACTCTAGACCTCAAAACTCATGCATGATATCTCTTTCACTCTTTGCAACTTTAACAACTCCACCAACTCACTATGATGTTACTTATATATATATAACCAAACCATATATATATAGAAGTTCAGGGCCCTTCACTGGGGCCCTTTTTGTGCGACACACCACATTATCCACTTAGGGCCGTCCTAGCTCAAACCTTTTGTGGTAGTTCTTGTAATTATCAATTTTTCATATCAATCTAGCAAGAAGAGAGAAGACATATAATTGGGTCATTACGCCACGCCACCCAGCGTGTGGGTGGCACCCAAGTGTGAGGATCCACCCTTGGATCCTCACACACACCCACCCACATGGGTATGTGAGTGATCAAGGGTGCCACCCCACTTGGGTGGCTAAGAATTTCCCATATAATTGAAGCACATACTTCACATAGTACCAAAAAATATAATAGTACTAAAATTGATAAAGTTGATGATACCTAGGTGAAAAGAAGCAGCTCCCAATATTGCACGTTGTAGAGGGGGAAAAAGGTAACACAAACCAAGACCCTTGTCCACCCCCCATGACAATGTGCTTAAATAAACCTTGTCTATGGTATATTGTTACTTTCGTCTTCTCGAAATGATTGATTGGTAAATGCTAGACACTATGTATAATAACTAACTACAAGCCCTACATCCCATCATGTGTTGTTTGTCCCCCACCACATTTTTTGTAATTAATTTTGTATTGGGTAATATAGTTATAAGTTATATGCTCATGTGGAAATAAATGTAAATTGGATTAATAAGATTGATCCGAAGAGAGTAGGATAACATTCTTCTTGGATATTATAGTAGTTGACAATTTTATATTTGGATTGTATGATTAGAAATATAAAAAAACATGTAATTGATGGGAGATGACCAAGATTTAAGTGATCCATTAGCCCAATTATTAAATAGTGGAGCCCGAAATGAAGCTCTATGTCTTAAAAATTCACATGACTAGAGCTGTCGAATGGGTGGGGCCGAGCAATTCCATCGAGACAAAGGAAGAAATTAGGCCGCTATTTCTGGAGCCGAACCAAATAAGCTCAACTCATTTCGAGCCTCTAAACATGAAGCCCGACCGGGACTTTTAGCTGGGTCAGGCTTAATTTGACAGCTCTACACATGATACACTAGATTATAACCCAAACGAAAATTCATAAATAGCCCCATTGGCTCAAAAGAGGTATGTAATTTTCCATCTCATTCTTCGGACGGTTCTGACTTGAGTGTCAGAGGTTTTTGGTGGGACAACCCCAACGCCTTAACAAACTTTTGTGCTGCAGGTAGAACTTCCATTTTGAGATAATCGATTATCTGAGGGATTCGGACTCAACGTATGTTCGGAAATTATTTAGGATAATGCCTGAAAATATCTAAAAGCCCTTTAAATATAAAATATCAAAAAGAAATTCTTTAAATCCCTTCTTCAAGAAAAAGCTCCCCTTTTTAAGGCCTAGCATTTTTCTTGCAACTGAAAATTGAGCCCCAGTTCTGTTTTCTGCAGAAATTAATCAAACAACATTGTAAGGCACAAAAGCAATACAACTCTAAAAATTGCTATATTGGAATTAATAAAGAAAAAAGCTATCAAACATAATTATTTTCAATGCGACGTATATTCCTCCAGTATAATATCTTTAGGCTCCATTTTGAAGTTGTTTGCATGACACTGAAATTCCAGAAACCTATCGGGTTAGAAATGGTTATTTTTTTGCTTCCAAAAACAAAAAGAAATGGTCATTTTTCCGATTTATACGAGGGGCCAAATGGAAGACAATTTCTTGTTGGATCCAAGCCCAACATCACATGGGCTGGGCCATAATAATAGAGTGGGATATTAATCATGAACCCAAATCATAACCCCAAAAACCCGACAATTCAAGATATTACAGTTTTCCAGCCCAATCCACAGTCCCATGTAAAGTCATAATAATGTAATCAATTTTCAGCTTTTTTCGCCGTGAGCCTGCAAGCCTTACTTTACAAGTGTGTTAATCAGGGTTCAAATTGTGAGAAAGTATTGCTTGTGAAATCACTAAATATGTGATTATCTATGAAAATATTCAAATAATTCACTATTCACTCATTCTCGTTTTTCCAATCAGTAATCACATTCATTTATAGTTTAAACAAATATAGGGATGGCAATATGGACATGACGACCTGATCCGCCGCGTTTGGGCATGCCAGACCCAACCCGTTCGGAGGATGGGGTGGTCCGGACCCGCACATGGGGCAGGGCGGGTCTGGGTACTGTGATTGCCATGTCCTGGCCCGCCCCACTATCTATATATACAATAATAATAATATTATAGGATATTATAAAAATACAAAAATACATTTAACATTCAAAAAAAAAAAACACATACATTTACACTCTGTTAATTTTGCTAGAATAATATTATGTTTAAATTCAAAACAGGCGGGCGGACACGGGGCAACTATATTTTAGACTCGTGAGGAGGCATGGGCCAAGGCGGGCGTAGGGTCATGAGCACGAGGCGTGCATGAGTATTCAATTATCCGCCCGCTCCGCTTCATTGCCATCCCTAAACAAATATCACATTAACTATCATTATCACACTATCATATCACAAATACACTATTTACTCTTTTCTTAATTTTCAAATCACCAATCATATCTAATCACTATTACATTAAGAAAATATCACATCAACTATGATCGTCACATTTTCATTTTATATCCAATGACACTCTAAAAAATCATTTTCATTTTCCAAAATAATTTCTCCATACGATTCTTGCCATAGTAACAAGAACGAAATGAAAGGTCAAACAATTTTGCACGAGTCTTTCGGTTTCTTTAATCCCCTTCCTTCCACTCCACCCAATTAATACAATAAAAATATTGAGCCTTTTTTTCAAAAGACAATGCATTAATTGGGGATGTGGCATTAGGTCCATCATAGAAATGTCTTACTTTGAAATTCTTGAACTGAACTAGTACAATATCGATGATGGAGTAGTATTTGTGTTTGGTAGGCATTGGGTGAGTATTGAAGTTTTAAGTTGCACTAAATATTGATCATCTTTTTGTTAAATCAAAATTTCAACTAACAATACCTGTTCTTGAAAAATGCATTAGCTTCTGGGCCGCAGCCGAAAAGTACATGGGCTTATGATAGAAATACCCACCTTTTTAAGTTAATATCGCCTTTTACGCTTTCCGATGCAATTTTACCTAAATTTACGCTTCCGGTGCAATTTTACCTAAATTTACGCTCCCGCTCCTTTTTACACAACAATACGCTCCAACAAAAATTCCCGGAAAATTTTACGCTTTGTTTCAATATTGTTTCAAATATGTTTCTCGTGTTTCAACATTGTTTCAAACATGTTTCAAATATGTTTCGTGTTTCAACATTGTTTCTAACATGTTTCTTTTAATAAAAATAGATAAAAAATTGTATTTAAACATCGAAAACTTCATTGAAACAACAAAGAAATATCAGAACAACATTAAAAATGGTATGGAAACAACCCAGAAACAACGTAAAAAATATTTAAAACACAACATGAATAAAAAGAGCTTAAAAATAGGTAAAAATTGTATTTACACATTGAATACTACATGAAAACAACAAAAAAATTATTAGAACAACATTAAAAATATTATAAAACAACACCGAAACAATAGAAATAATGTACAAAATAATATATAAATAAAAAACAGCATAAAAATAGGTTACGAGTTATTTTGAAACATCGAAACAACAAAAAAATAACATAAAAACAACATAGAAATAATAAAGAAACAAATATAAACAACTTCAAAACCACTTATATAACATATAAAACAATGCGGGAACAAAAAAACGAAAAAAATATAAAAATAATCAAAAAATAGTAACGAGTGTAAAAAAATAGGTACAAAAGTAAAAAAATAGGCACAAGAGTAATATGAGCGTATTGTATGATAATGGTAAGACAAAATCAAGATATTTCACAGTAATTTCCTAAATACTTTAGGAGAAAGAGTTGTGACACAGTTCGGTTCAGTGGACACAGATTGGAAGGCCCATTTTGCCTATTGTTTGTGCTTTCTATTTTTCAATCTAATTCACAGCCCATAAGATTTCACTCCATATTTATTTTTTTAATTCAATATGTTTATTTGTATTTTACGTTCTTAAATATCAAATTTGAGTTATGCATAGTCAAAGTGGAAATTTGAGTTCTTAATTATCAAATTTAAGTCAACAGAGAGAAATTAATTACTTCCTTTAGTTTCAATTAACACCTATAGTAGATGCGGATAGGATTTTTATTGCAAAATAGTGTTTCATCATTTACGGACAATTGACACGTGTTTAAAAGTTCATATTAATTTGAAGAATAAATCATGTCTAGATTGTGGGTATTTGATATGGTAACTTTTAGACACATGTCAATCATATGTGCGTAGAAATAAAAGATGAAACACTATTTTGCAATAGTAGTCTTATTTAGATTGACATTATTACAATCTAATATATTAAATCAAACATAATTTTGGTTGTACCATATTAATGACTAATGATCCTGACCACAACAAGATAGAAGTTTTTCTGCTTATAAGCGGCAATGTTCTTTTCTTTTCAATTTCATTAAAAGAAAATTATTGATAGAGTAAACGTAGGGCTCGTTTACTTCGTTTGATAAGGTTGGATAAATTATAATATCAAACCTAGTCACATGTTTACTAATAACGATGAAGGCCCATAATAAAACCACAAGCTGGGCATAATTCTGCTGGATAACTCATCACACCTCATAGGTGGGATGAATAATCCCACATTTTTTATTAAAAAATTTTGAATATATTTTTATCATCGGACATATTATTTTATATAAATACTATAATTTAAAATTAAAATTAATTTATGAGAAATTTTATACAAGGATAAATTAGACAAAACATTATAATCCATACATTTATCAATCAAAGTTCATATTTGATAATAATTCTAACTGATGTGGCATTCAAATAATCATATGAACTACACATTAAATTAATAAGATAATTTAATCGTATCCAAATCTTATCATATATTTAATCAATCATTCATCATCCCATCATCAATTGAAGTAAACGAGCTCTTAATATAATGACAACGCGACAAGAGTCTCTGGGGACCATCTTACTACGGATCTTAATTCGTAAGACGGGTCCATGACCCGATTCGGACATCCTCCTTTTCTTTCTTTTCATTCTCTCGAACACACTCTCCTTTCTCTCTCCTACTTTTCCCCTCTCTCTCCCTTTTCCTCCCTCCCCTCCTTTTCCTCTATCCTACTTTTCCTCTCTCTCTCTCTCTCTCTCTCTCTCTCTCCTCTTTTTCCTGTTTCTCTCACGCGCTCTCCCTCTCTCTCTTTTTCATTCTTCTTTTCTTATTTACTCTCGATCTCTCTCCCTCCTTATTTTCATTTCATTCATTCTCTAATTTTTCAGATTGTTGTTGTAGCCTTGTAGCAAAGATCTTGCATTTTTTGATTCGCCCATGGATTTCTAGATTTTGGATTATATATTGATACAAAATAGTAGAAAAAATATTATTTGAAATTAATTCAGTAGAAACCATGATATTTTAACTCATAAAAGTATTACTTTAACTTATTTATATTTATTTTGTCTTCTTCACTGCAATGAATTCCTAATCTGAGACTGTCTTAAAACCATGATACTTTATCTTAAAAAACTTGTACTTTTACTCATAAAAGTGTTACTTTAACTTTGTTATAATTATTTTTCTTTCTTCACTGTACTGAACAATGACTATATTAAAACACATGATACTTTATCTAAAAAAACGGATACTTTTACTCATAAAATTGTTACTTTAACTCTATCATATTTATTTTACATTCTTCATTCATAGTATGTTATTGTATTAAAAACATGATAATTTATCTCAAAAAATTGATACTTTTACTTATAAAAGTGTTACTTTATCTCTATCGAGTTTATTTTTTCTTCACTATACTAAAATGCGACTACAATAAAAAAATAATATTTTATCGAAAAAATGGTTACTTTTACTTATAAAAATGTTCTTGACTATGTCATATTTATTTTTTTCTTCTTCACTGCATCAATTCATAAGCTGTGATTGTCTTAAAAAATATGATATTTTATCTCACAAAACAGATATTTTTTTACTCATAAAAGTGTTACTTTAACTTTGTTGGCTATTAATTTATAACAATAAAATATTATAACTAATTAGTATCCATATTAAATTTTAAAATCATTACATTACCCTTATTATAGCTACACAACTTTGATCTTATTATTGCTTAAATCTGGTCAATAATAAAAAGATTAATTATTTAATGTGCATTTAAGCCAAGTGGGGCATAGTGCTTGCAGCCTGCAGGGTGTATATTTAGTATTACTGTATTAAATTATAAAATATTATATATAATATATTTATGGTGTTAAGCGTTTTGGAATGTTTAGCATGTGAGAGGAAAGCGGAAGAAAGAGAAAAGAAAAAGCCAAGGAAGAGAGAGACACACAACAAAAATACTAAAATTAAAAAAATAGAAAAAAAGAGAAAAAACAGGGTGGGTGGGTCGGGTCAAGTCAAGATCCGTCTTACGAGTTTAGATGCATCAGATCTTATATAAGTTTTTCTTAATGACAGTGTAAATTGAGAAAGCATAACGTTGGTTCCATCTCGATTCTGTAAACATTACAATGAAATAAAAAAAAACAAAAGCTCATACTAATTAAAGAACTCCACGTACACAAGTAGTGAAATAAAATAAATGCAGCAAATTAAATACCAAACTGAATTGCAATAAATAAATCTGTAACACAGAAAAGATTAATTCTCGTAACGTTTTTCAGGCTCTGGGCTTGATTTTACCCTCATTTGCAAGCTTGAAAAGCTGGGCTTGGGCTGCTGCGGCCTTGTTTGAGCCAAGTGCTGCAACAAAACTGTCCTTAACCTGTGTGGTTGTGTAAGGGAACTTTGTGTGGGCCACGGAGTTTAGCAAAGCAGCTGTGCCTTCCCTGTAAAGTTCTCCAAGCCCATCTGTACGAGTATTGGATAAAGCCTGTAGCAAATTCATGTGGGCTCCAATCCCTGGCAAGCTAGATACACCGAACGCATTTCCGACTGTTCCGAACCAGCCAAACAGACCCCAGATCAGTGCTGGGTGATTCCTCCAGTACCTGCAATTTACAAGGGCCTAATGATTAGTATGTTGATATTTAATTTATAGGGGATAATTACAAAAAAAGAAAAAAAAAGATGTTTTTAAAAATGGATAATTACAAAAAGATCCCTGAGATTAGGGCTAATTACAAAAAAATTCAAAGATGTTTCAAAATTACAAAAAACCCTATCGTGTTTGATTATAGAAGCTGATAGCATTATGTCTCTCTAAAATCCCTTTCATATATGACTAAAAAGAAAGTCTCAAGCAGGGAAAGGCGGGTTGGTTTTGAGCTTCTTAAATTTAAGCGGGTAAATGTAATACTTCAAATAAATATCATGGGATTTTTTAAATATTTTTTCCTTACGAAGGAGGGAAATATAAGACATAATCAAACCTGGTTTTTTTTGTAATTTTCAAAAATTTTTGGAGTTTTTTGTAATTAGCCCAAACTTTAGGTGTTTTTTTTCTTTTTTAAATCTCCTTTTTGAAAATTACAAAAACTCCATACTGTCTTATATTTCTCTCTTTATGAGCAAAGAAAATTTGAAAAATCATCCTCATAGTTACCCTTTAATTTAAGACAAAAACCTTAAGGGGTTTTTCGTAATTTTCTAAAACCTTTGGGTGTTTATTGTAATTAGCAGAACTTGGGGGTTTGTAATTATCCCTATTTATCAAGAAAGTTCATAATTTCTTTAGAAATGGGGATAATTAAAAAGACCCCTGAAGTTTGGGCTAATTACAAAAAACTCCAAAGGTTTTAGAAAATTACAAAATAATCCTTTAGGTTTGATTTTGTCTTAATTTTCCTCATTTATTAGCAAAATTATATTTCAAAATTTCGCTGATATTTATAGAAATATTATATTTACGCCCTTAAATTTACACATAATCAAACCTCACAGGGTCTTTTTGTAATTTTGAAACATATTTGGATTTTTTGTAATTAACTCAAACTTCAGGGGTCTTTTTGTAATTATCCCTTAGAAATATGAAAAATTGTACTTACGTGCAAGTAAAGGGCGGAGAGTTAGGATCAAATGGAAATGGCGGTGATGGTACTGTGATGGCAGGAGTTCCAGGGACTGTAATTGGAGTGGTTGGTGGAGTTACAGTTGTTGGAGGGCTCACAATGGTTGGTGTATGTGGGGTGGGAGTAGAGTGGTGCTGCCCTCCACTAGGGGGGTAACCACAGTTACCTCCATGGCTGCTGCCTCCTCCGTGAGAGGGTACCGTTGGGGTACTTGTGTGCCCACCTCCTCCTGAACCATGTGTTGGAGGTGTGTATGAAACTGTCACCACAAAACAAAACAAACATGTTACTTTAGCAAATAAGCAAATAACATTGTACTCAAAAAAATTATCATTCCAATGGTTTGAGACATGTGTTGTAAGGGCGAATGACCTGGGTTTGATCTCATACGAGTGCGTGTGTCTCCTCCCCAAATTCCCCATTGTACTCAAAAAAAAAAAAAAAAGCAAATAACATTTCAAAAACCCGGTCCGTTATTATTTATGGAAATATTATATAGTTACCGAGACAAAATAAATTTGATGGTTTTTTTTTTTTTGTAATTTTAAAACCTCAGGGTCTTTTGTAATTATCCCTTCTTTTTAATTGTGGCAAATGATGGTGACATTCAATTTCAACCAGTTTATAATCCTGTTATAAAAAGAAGAAAAACACTAGCTTGTACATTTTCTCAATATCTTTAGCTTGTCTCTGTCATTACCAATATTATTCTTTTAATGATCTGCTTTAGTCAAAGTTGAAAGGGACACAAGTCCATAAAATTTCAAGATTTCCACAGGCTGAGAAGATATATATATTTGAAAATATAGACACCATGTAGCAAAAAAGAGAGATCGATAAAATAAATAAAATGACCTGTGGGAGGAGGGTTTGCATGTGGGTCTGGAATGTAATAGTTCTTCTCATCCTCAAAGTTGACTGCTGACGTGGCAGTCATCACCAATGCAGCCCACAAGAACACTGATAGTGATGCCTGCTTACTTCTCTTCCTCTCCATCTTAATTGGCTGGCTTTCAAGAAAATATAGCAAGAAGAAAAGAATAAACAAGCAAGATATAATACTAGATAGAGTGTTGAGTGATATTGAAGATTATCTGAATGGAAGCGGTGTATATAAAGGGATGTCAGAGAGTGTAGTAAATGTAAGCAGGTGAACAAGTATGTTGTTAGTTGTATGTGCATTTAAAACTGCCATTCAACCCCTCACATTGCATGTTATGGATTTTAAGACATTTTTTTTATTATATATATAAAAATTTCAAATCTTTGCACATTCTTTTGGATATGAATGGGAGCACTGGAACTTTATTGCAAGATTGAGAGTATGCTTGAAAGGTATTTGCCCATGCCCCTAGCAATTTGCATGGGTTTTTAGACTGACTAGAGTTTTACTAGTTTAATCGTATGGGATCGAACCCAGACGTATTGTCCTGAAAGCACAAACTTTTAAATTTTATTTTTAAGTACAAGGTCCTGTTGGGTTAGACGGGTGGGATTTGATCCCAGATCAATAGGCTGAGTTACAAATGCTCAACCAACTGAGCTGCAATCAATTCTCGCACATAGTTCAGGATCTTATTTGCACAATTTCTTTAATTTTTAGCAGAGCACCTGGTATAGTGTTTTACATGGGCCATTGTGAGCTATAACTGGATTCATTCCATGCATGATATCCACTTTTTTTGGGGGAGAATATGCAAAAACTGAAACAAACTCTGTCTCATACATCAATATCTCAAAGGACCACCAACTCCAAATTCTATTACAGTGTGCAATATAGCAGAACTGAAATCATGTAGACCTGGCTGGCATTGTAGAGAATGAGGGAGATGGAATTATGGAAATACAGCAAATTAAATGGTAAGAAAAAAATGACACTATGCATAGTTTCTCAATTGAATATAATCTCACTAATTGCTGCCACAGAGAATTAGGTGTGCCGAAGCAACAAAATGATGAAGGGGGCTATCATTAAATTCTAGTAGTAAATAAGGCAAAACTGCAAATTTAGTCTTATAACTATAGCGCAGTATCAAAAAGGTTCTGTAAATGTCACGTTTTACAAAAAAAAGTTCTCTAATAATAAAAGAAATCCTCAATTTTCATCATGCAAAATGCATGGTTTCTAAGATAGTAATGTAACTATATGAAATCTCAATTTTGGTACTAATTTCACCAGATTTCAATCACGTGAAATTTTGCACATGTAGTTTTCAATTTCCGGTGAAATTAAAACCAAAAGCGATATTTTCATACAGCTATAGGACTATTTTACAAGTGTGCATTTTAAGAATCAATATTAAAATGTTTATATAGTTAGGTGATTTTTTCACAAAACGTGATCTTTACAAGATCTTTTTATCGCAACCGGACTAATTTACTAATTTTTCAATTTTACCGAGTAAATGATAGCAATAACAAAATACTTGCAAAAACTACGAGATTGTAACTCAAGTGGCATCATTCACCATTCGTAAGGGTGTTGACTGGGGTTCAACCCGATATCTCTCCTCCAACCAAGATCGCCAACTTACTAAAAAAATTACTTAGCAAAACCCTTTGGATTCCGGGCTTTTCACCTCTGTCAATGGCCTGACATCTTCTCTATTACTGTTACTATAATTAAAAACAGTTGGTCTTTATCTGATGGTTGTTTAAAGAGACAGCTGCATACACCACTGTGCAGCCAAGCTGTTGTACACATTTATGGATGATGATATATAACACTGATTTCTCAGAGAAAATGAGTGAATTTGGGGATCATTTATGGGTCAACCTGACCCCATTTGTGATTGTATTGAGCTGTATGTCTGTGCAAATAACATAATAGAGGCAGTTGGTTGTGTGGGCTTTTACTTTGCTGCCCATTGGTTCTAGCTATTGAAGCATTATGAGCTTGCAGTGTCAATTAATTTCATTCAACTCGGTCAGATGATGAGAATTCAAGACTTTATAATATTTTCAAAAACTGGAGTTCAAATTCTTGGATGCCATATTTTCAGGGCTTTTTGACGGAGACAGAATATAGCATTTGCAGAAAAAAATGATACAAGTATGTTAGAGTTGACAATTTGGGTTGGGTTTGTCTTTGGGTTTGGCATGTCAGAATTTGTTAACCTAACCAAGCATGTTTATATTTTTAATTAACCGTGTAATGATTTTGAATCAAATCCAACCTATTTAATTATTCGTGTCAAAATTTTGAATTTGAATCCGACATGTTTAGCCGTTTAATAAAATTATTTTAATGTACATTTAATAATTTCAATTTAATAAATTTAATTTTTTAAAATTAATCATCATGACACACTATTCAATGAATATAAAATAGCACAACTCTCATCATACGAAAGAACATATTACATAAATAATAAGCACACTAGTCATATTTTTATTTTACAAGCTTAATTGAAAGTATCAATGAAAAGTCTATTTACTTATCGAACACCAAATCAAGACTAATTTCAAAACCGAAATTAGGGGGGAGAAGCTTGAGGAGGAATTGAAAATTGGTTTGAGAATTTGAGCGACAATGTCGACACATAATTAAAGAGATTTTAACATTTAAGTTCTAAGGATATGTCTTGTTTTTTTTTGTTTTTTTCTTACAAAATAATTTATTTAGTTTTTATTTAATTATATATGTAATGGATTATACGGGTTAAATAGTCGTACTACATCGACTGAACCCAATCTCTTTAATCATTAGGTTATTTTGGGTTCACCCAATTAACCCTTAAACCCGTCAACTATCGACGCATATCCACTTATACGTCGTGTTAGGTTGTTAGGACTGAATTACCACCCACGACAAATGTGGTAAATGCTTCTCAATATTTTAAGCAAAAGCACAAAGCTCGTTAGTTAAATAGAATGAGAAAAGTTCGATTTATTTAGTACGCATTTAAAGTATATTATGAATATTTTAAAGTTATGGCTAAACAATCGGCAAAAATACGGAAATATTTAATATACGAATCCATAGATGTACGGGTTTAATACAAATATAATATAATTATTTGGGAGTAATAATACGACTTATTTTTACATTATATTTACATAGATTGTAATTCATACTTATGTTTAGATTATATTAAAATTAATTTTAGGTACTTTATTAATTTACTTTAAATTATAACACAAAATGAAAATAATTATTTAATAATAGTTAGTGAGTTTTTCAGTGAATTGTATTTATACTTAGATTATATAAAACTTAATATATAGTTTTTTTATTATATTAAATTATTACTTAACATAAATCCAGGATAATTATTTAATAATAATTACTATATTTATATATTATTAATATTCTTATTTATTATTTTATAATATTGTAATTATACTTATAAAGATTTTATTTTTGATTTATTTAAATATTATAAACATATTAAAATGATGTATTATTCACCAAGTATAATACGGATAACTACAATACGCGTATTAAACAATTTATTTGAAAAGTACGGAGAATATTTAACACCGCTTGAGAATGTGTATGGAAAATAAAAGGATTTTTAATTATTCGTGCGCACGGGTACTATATAGGTATGATACACATATTAATTAACAGAGGCACAAAGTGGTGTTGTGCTTTAATAAAGTGGCACTTCAATCTTATAAAAAAATAAAAATAAATAAATAACGAATATATAAATTAGCGATGGAATTGAGTCACTATATATATATATATGTTACTAATCAATTTTTTTTTAAATATATATGGTATGGACCTTCAAAAATTAGGTTTGATTTTAGTTTGATTATTAATAAAACTAATTAATTTTGAAATAGCTCTAATCAATTGGACACGAATCAGATCTCTTGATATTTTGTATATATTTTATTATTTTTATTACAAATAGAGTATAGCTCAAGGCAAATTTCAAATCTTATCCAATGGAAAACTTAAAGCATGGTTTGTTATATTATTTGATTGCTTTTATTTTTATTTTATTTATTTATTTATTTATTTTTAGTTAAAAACAGGAAAGTTCCAAACTTATGGGGTTAATTGTCAATGTTATTAAAACCGGACCGCACCGACCGACCGATTCAATCGGCTTAGCAGGAAGCGGTCACATGCCCGGTCGATTTTTATAGTAAAACCATAAGTTAAGTTTTGAAAAACCATTGTCACACTGGCCAAACCAGTGAAAAACCCAAAACCGATCACCCAAGTAACTGAAATCTAGGTTCAAAAAGAAAAAAATCTTTTTTTTTTTTTTTTTTTCTTTTTTAGTATATAATCTTTATTTAATTTCAAAAGTTGAAGGAAAATATGCAAACAAATGCTCTGTATATTAATTCGATTCACATACACATTTGGATATTTAATTTTTTAATTTAGCTTTTATTTGTGTGTTATTTTTTTACATTTATACTGGTATTAATTTTGTACATGTGTACACACACACATATACATATATGAGACGGGCCAACAATATTTTAAGAACGGTTTAGCGGTTGAGTTAGTGACTCAATAACCTATTTTTTCCTTTTTGCATAAACATCCCAATGTGGGATGGGGGATTGAGGTTACATCCTCATCCTATTTATTGAATGAAATATTTACAACGAGAATTACAAAAGAGTTATTCCTAACAGTTCTAAAAGATGGCAGTCCTAATTGATTTACCCTAGCTATGCTTTTTACATCTCGAGGAAGAGTGTTACAAGATGTAGGTCCCAAAGGGTGTGAGTGTAAGGTTTAGAAGGGGAGATGTTGAATAAACCTTACCAACTTTTCGATTTAGTCCTTTTAAGATAGTTCGAGTTAATACTTCACTAAGTCCTTGATGGACAACTAAGTTAGTTAACCAAAGATAGTTAGCCACTCAGCAACTTCGATTGAGATGTTGATAGAATAACTCAACCGCTTTGTCTAAAGCTTAACTCAATTGTGATATGTTTTATTGGAAGACTTAACACCCTTGTTTTAGATTTGTTTTAACACTTGGTTTTAGCACTTTGTTGAAAGTCAATTGGATAGCAAATTTATCGTGAGATATAAAATAATATGCGAGAATTGAAGGGCTGAAATTTAAATGACACAATAAATTTTATAGAGGTTCGAAGATGGGGTAATTCTTCTAATCCTCTCTTCTCCAACTCTGAAGGAATCCACTAAGTATTGATCAGTACAAAGTGGTTATCACCCGGATGCAAGTCTTGATCACAACCGACTTGATCCGTTGGGACTCGATCATGAGATGCCTTGGTCACACACGAATGGCTTCGTCGTCCACTCAACTTCTTCACTGGCAGCAAATTGCATTGCTACTACAACTCACTTGCTCAAGTTTCTTAGATTTGATAACGAAGCCCTCCAAGAACTTTATGACTGGTTCGACCTCAAACCTTTCTACAATCCTCTATGGAATGTAGACCCTTTGATTCTTCAAATATTTCCTCTTCAACTCGATTGAAGTCGTCTTTCCTTCACGGGTAGGTGTTGGATTGATTTCCTTCAAGTTTTTGGCCGAGGATTAAGCTTGAATGATTTGAGAATATTTTGTAGGTTCTGACTCAATTGATAGCTTGAATGTTCGTAGTGCGGTAGTCAAGGTAACCTCAGAACTTCTTCTCAAATTGATTCTCGGCCTTTTATAGTGATCTTTTGAAAATCATGTCCGTTGAACATATAGGCTAATTTTCAAAAGACACTTGCGGTCGTTGGCTTGTCTTGTTGCGATCCTTGAAATTGATATTTCCTCGTATTGGATGAACCTTCGGCTTTTCGTTTTTTTTGAGTTCGACAAAACTAGTCAATCTTCCCGTTGGTTTATTCCTTTTGCACGCTTCGATCGAGCACTTTAAGAAAAAGCATATGGAAGTATTACTTGTTTAAGTAACTTTCTTGACTTCTCGTGCAACGGATCCTTTCGCTTGTTTCTTGACTTGATCGCGATTCTTTAGCTTCCCGGATGACTTGAGTCACTTCCAATTATTGGATGACTCATCCGTCACTTCATCTTGAGACTTGGCTTATTTTGGATTGACTTTGATCGACACTTCACTGCATCTCGGTGATTCTTCTGAAAGAAAATCGAGTTCATGTCTTCTCTTCCTTGCCATACTCACCGCCTCACAAATGAGTCTTCATTCTAGTCTTGATTGACTTCTTGCATGTTTAGGCATAGCTGACTTAACTCAGCTCGAACAGCCCTATCTATTACAATGCAAATTACAAAGAAAATGGGGTGCCAACTTTCTAGTCTAAGTTTTACATGGCATTCATCAAAATCTAAAAATAAATTTCCCAACAATTTCCCCCTTTTTGATGATGCCAAAACTTAAAGCATACATACAAAATGTAAATGTCAAAGATACATACAAATAGTGCAGTAACAAAGAATGTATGCGTAGAATCAATCTGTTTATTGATCATAACATTCTTGTCCTTTACACAGCTGTTTACAAAGTGTATCAGAGCAACCATCTATGTCTACGCAAAGAAAATAGAGAAATTACAGATTTCTTATTCAATGTACAGAAGACTTACATACTTATGTATTTACAAAAGTAAATTACATGAAGGGGTGGACAGCAACACTTCATCTCCTTCTTCGCTTCTTCTTTCTTTTCCTCATCACTTTGTCTTCTTCCTCGACCTTTTTCTTCTTCTTTCTTCTTCACCGCTTTCTTTTTCTCATATGCTTTTTTGGAAGCTTCATCTCTTCTTTTTTTTCTTTCTTGTCTTTCTTCCCACAATTTGAATTTGTCTTTTATTCTCTTCCTCGATTCTCTTTACATACTCGGCATTGTTCTTGGCCACCTTTGCAGATTGGCTACCGTCAAACCACCCCAATAGATCTCTCTTTTCTTTCCTGGATCTATGTATTCTATATTTTGGGTAGAGGTATAGGTGCGAAACCTCTTCCTCCATCGCTTCTTCCTCTTCCTCGGGTGTGTATTGTATTGGGGCCTTATTCTTTGGTGAGTGACCAACAGAGTGATCATAAACAAGCAGAGCGATCGCATAAGTAGTCTATTAAAACATGTCGCCTTCTTCACATAGCTTGAGGCATTTTTCCCAATACAAGTCCTAGGCTTGGGCCATGGTCATGTTCACGAAGTATCCCTCGGATGCGGCGTCTTGAATTCATCAACATAAGATCTCGGCTCGATTCCGACGTTTGAAATGGCGCAGTGTCTCTCTCAGCGGATTGCCTCCATATTGTTTGTATGTCCATTACACGGGCATCCATTTTTCTTTCAATCTCCGTCATCTCAGCCTTCTACTATTTTTCTCTTCTTGGACATGGGCACAATGAGAATGTTGGAGCGGCAGAGTCACTGGAAGTTTTCGATTATGCCGGTGTGACAAGTCCTTGTGAGGGGTTCTAGCAACCATTAAGGTCATGTCTTTCGAACCTTCCCCTCAACAGATTTTCCTTCTTTTCTTTTTTGTTCTTCATTTGTCTTTGCCTTTACAACTCGCATACTTCTTCTTTGTGGATCCTTTCAACGTCTTTAGGTATTCATCTTCCCCTTTTTGGCATCATCAAAGGAGAGAGGAACCCCTGGAAACATGCCAAAGCAAGCATGAAATCTATACGGGTAATAGGCGAGTTTCGCTTGGACTCTGCTGCTTTTTGAGTATCTTTGCTCGAAATTATGAGCGGGTGGTGTGCCTGGTCTGGTTGTGTCGGTCTGCTGCGACTTTGGGAGCTCGCGATTGATTGATCGTGATTAAATGGGTGGGGTCTGTTGTGGTATAGACCCAGTGGCCGATCCCTCACTGTCTCAACAAGGGTGTTTTCTGTTGAGTTGTCAGTCTCGACCGTATCGTGGCGTCATCGAAGGATGATGAGATTTGGAGAGGTGGCTCATCATCGAAATTGAAAGTTTGGCGAGTAGCCTTAAGGTCGGACTTACTCGTGCTTGGAAGAACATCCTTAGCATGAGTCTTTTGGATTTGCGGTGGGGGATGACTCGGCCGTCTTCACCTTTAGATCCGAAATGTTACTCGGGATTGTCTTGGGAATCGTGAAGAACACTTATCTCCTTTTCGGATGATGGTAGGAGGGATGTTCTATGCTTCGTCTCTTTACCCGGGAAGTCTCAACCTCCCCGTTGGCCGTCACTACCTCCCTCGCATCTCTCTTTGCGGCAAGGCCTTGGACAATCCCTTTTTTTTTGACTTTTTGTTTTGTCTTAGGGTCTTAGAGGTGCCATCCACCGGAGTCTCAACTCCATGGATTGCGCTTTCATTGCCCAGTGTTAACTCCCGGGCGATTTGGATCCTCATGTGCCTCTGTTTTTGTTTCAACATCTTCATTGGCCTTGAGCATTTGGCACTTTATTTTGAGATGTGTCTCAAGACACATATTCAATCGCCCCGAGCCTTGTCGGTGACAATATTTTCTTTGTGTATCTGTTTGTTTTTCCGTTCCACTTCGCCTTCGAGATTCGTTGTGGGAGTCAGAGCCAGCATTCTCCGACCTAGGCGAAAGCAGTGGAGAGAGTTTCCCCATCGGTAGCGCATACCGAGTGACTTGGAATGGGGTCACTCTTCTCCGGACTCTAGATGTTTCTGTGAGTTGTCAGTTGGGACGGTGGTAAAACACCTTCAATAGGGGTTGGCTCGACTTGGGTCCCCAAGTTCCCGGCTTTTCATCGCCGATTCCTTAATGCCTTCATCGAGTGAGCGGGGAAGTGGTAGAAGCAACAACGGTTGCAATCCGCCGCACCACTCCCATAGGATCAATCTCCAATCGTGATTTGGAAGATTCCCCAGGCCCTTCCATCGGTTTGTTGCTCATGTAGGATCCTGGATTCCCGATCGCTTTTTGCATTTCCAATTCTTGAGCAGCAGTAGGGTCCAGATCTTCATCGCTCTCGATGACATATCAAGGTGTGGATGAGTATGATCGTGTGGTTCTGTTAGAGGCGTTTTATCATCGGCTTTCTCACGAGCTTGACTAGCCGCGATCTCTCCTTCTCCTTGTCTTTGAAGATCTGCAAGATGTCTCATGCGATTTTTCTTCATCCATCATCTTGGACCACTGTGGTCAAAGCGAGGAAGTTCAACGAGTTCTTATTCTTCTTCAATAAACTCCGGTCTTTGGAACTGTTCCCTTGACCGACTCAGATTCCACTTCCTCCATTCTCATGAGACAATTTTGGATGTCCGGATATGGTGGGGATAGGATCATCACATCATCATCTTCTTTATCATCATCTTTCTGCCGCGTTGCCCTTCCTTTTTAGGAATAGAAGGCAACATACTGCCGCTCAACTCCTTCAAAGATCATCGGGGACATGTGGAGATATAGTCTGTCGGCCAGGAGAAGTCCATTTCCTTTCCGCCTTTGCTCTTGTTCTTGCCCCTGTCCATCTTGTCCTGGTGGTCTTCAACTTGCCTCTTGATCGGCTTGAAGCAGACTTGGCGTTGCATCAATAATCTCTGGAGACTCTCTTCTCCAAATTGATTTGTTTAAAGCGATTTGTTCTAGCCGAGTGGAGACTCGACTATTTTCTCAAGCTCGATCGCTTGAAGAATCTTCTCCTTTTGGTCCTTACGAGAGAGGAATTTCTGGTTCGGATGCGTTTCCTCCGAGTCTCGGGCGGCGGGGGCGGCTTCTTTCTTTTTCTAAGGAGTCGGCTTTCTAGGCATCGAGTCCTCTTTTTCTTGACAACTAGAGAAGGTATTTGAGGTTCCTTCTCCCATTGCGATTTTGGGGCGGTGACTTTCAGCAGCGGGCAGATGCATCTTTTGTTTTCTTTTTCTTTCTTTGCAGGGGCAACATTCTTCTTTGTAGCTGCAGGGGCAACTTTTTCTTCTTTGGGGAGACAATGATTTGTTTCCTCGGGTCACCGCTTCCCCTCACTTGTGTCCGCTCTCTTGGCATAAGCTCTCTTCTACGTGCTCCGGAGAGATTTGATCGGAACATTTTTTTGTTAACATGGAACGCTTTTCCATGTCGGAAGGAACACCTTTCACCTCTATCAACGAAGCCAATCACAGGCTATATCCCAAGGATCCTCCAAACGACCCATCCTTTGAAGGACTTATTCCCAATATTTTGGCGTAGTCATTGTATACAAACTCAGAGTTTACTTTCTTCTCTTCCATGATCGCGACCCATCACGATCGGCTTGGTTTTGGATAGTAAATTGGTTAAAGCTTCCAAATTTGATGTCTACGCACTTGGCAACAATATCCAAACTTGTAGTAATCTTCTTTCACAGCCTTTCTTGTCAATTTGTGTAGACAACCTTCGCGAACATAGTCGGGTTTGGCCACTTCCTTCCATGGAGCGGCGATTTACGTCGACCTCATAGATCTCGGTACTCCTTTCTTCCCGGTAGCAAGCGAGTGCTTCTGCCAAATCCTTGGCAATGATTGTGAATTCTTTCCGTGAAGAGAGGACTTGATGCCTCGTCGTGAACTTCCTTTACATAGAACTACGCGACCTCCTCCACGTAGGTCATTTGGTACTCCATTGTGAGAAAGGGCTTGACCGGGAGCTCGACTTCTCCATTTTCTTAGCAATTTTCTTCACAAGGGTTTTCAGTCGAGCCCTTGTTTGATCATTCCTTCAAAATCCACGGTAGAACCAATGTGGATTTGTTTTCCTAACTTGATAAAATCGTGTGTAGATGCCATTTCTTGAAGCTTTACCGAACGAAACTTTAAAAAACTTTGAGACTCTATAGGGTTTCGAGAGAAAACTTTCTTGCTTTGCTTTGGAGAGAGATGAGCAGGTTTGTGTAAAGTGAGAGAAAAATGAACGAAATGGTATATGTATGGGTTATGAAAGGGCGTGCGGACGGTTTTTGAAATTTGATCAAGATCAACGGCTCGATTTTGCACGCCGATTAACATTTAATTTCTCGCATTTAATGCGGTAGCATTTATATCCAATCATAAGTTTAGTATGCGGCTTTTGATGTACCACGTCATAATTATCGACGTCATTTTTAAAAACATTCCCGCTTAGCGTAAACGATTGCGTTTTTGCCACTTCGGCTCATAGCCGACTCGGCTTGCTCCATAGCCGATTCAACTCTTCTTCTCTCCATTCACATCGTGACTCATTTTGTCACCCAACTCGTTGCGGTGACTTTCCGATCTTGGTGATTCACTTAGTTGTTTCAAGAGCTCCACTATTTTCCCATCTTTTCATGTTCCATCTCTTTTCTTTGAGTCTTCGAGTGTCAACTCAGCTCAATTAACCCTAATTCATGCTTGAGTTCTTCAAATCTTGATTCACATAATGGTTTTGTGAATATATCACCTTCTTGCTATCGGTTGAGATATATTCCAAAGTGATGTCATTCTTTTCAACATGGTCTCTTATGAAATGGTATCGACATCAATGTGCTTTGTTCTTGAGTGTAACACAGGATTTTGAGTGATTGCAATTGCACTTGTGTTATCACACATGATTGGAATTTCCTTTTCTTCAACTTCATAGTTTCTTCTTTGTCTCATCCATAAGACTTAGGTGTTTGCCCATTGACTATGTACTCGCTTGATTGTGGATGTGGCTATTGAGTTTTTTCTTCTTTGAACCAGAAATTAACCTATTTCCGAGCATTTGACATGTACTGAAGTACTTTTCTGTCAACTCTACATCCAAAGATAGTTAATCAATAACCAATTAGCTTGAATCCACATTCCTTTGGATACCATAAGCCAACTTCTTGGCTTTCCTTTAAATATCTCAATATTCTCTTGCATTTGCAATCATGTGGCTTTCTTTAGGAGCAGATTGAAATCTTGCACATACACCTACAACAAAGGTGATATCCGGCCTCTTGTTGTGAGATAAAGCAATGATCCAATGAGTGCTCGTATTTTGTTTGATCCACGAGGCTTGCCATCTGCATCCATATCCATTTTGGTGATGTATTCATTGGTATTTTCACGAAGACTTCTCTTCCATACCAAATTTCTTCATTAATTCTCCGGTGTACTTTGTCCGACTTATGAAGGTTCCATCCTTGACTCTTTTACTTGGAGTCTAGGAAGAATGTCGGCTCTCCCATCATGCTCATTTCAAATTTGCTTTGCATTAGGTTTGAGAATTTATCACACTGACTCTTTGTTTGTGGAACCAAAAATAATGTCATCCACATATATTTGAACAAAGCGTATACTCTTCCCATCTTGAATTCGAAGAGTGTTCTATCTATTTTGCCTTTTGTGAATCCATTCTCATCAGGAATTGTGATAATGTATCATACCATGCTCTTGGTGCCTGTTTCAATCCATATAGAGCTTTCTTGAGCTTGTACACTTTATCTCCAAGAGTCTTCGCTCAAATCCTGGAGGTTGTTCAACATATACTTCTTCTTCCAATAATCCATTCAAGAATGCACTTTTTACATCCATTTGATATACAATGAAGTTCAAAAAGATAGGCAAGAAACATCTTTATTGCTTCTAATCTTGCAACAAGGGCAAAAGTTTCATCAAAATCTATTCCTTCTTCTTCTTGGCAATACCCTTTAGCTACCAATCTTGCATTGTTTTTTCTTACCACAGTAACCTTCTTCATTCATTTTGTTTCGAAAACCCATTTTGTACCAATAACATTTTGATGAGTTGGTCTTTGAGCCAATTCCCATACCTTGTTCCTTTCAAACCGATTGACTCTTCTTGCATGGCTTGAATCTAATGTGTGTCATCCAATGCTTGTGACACATCTTTTGGTTCTATTTGAGAGATAAAACAAGTGAACATAGCTTTTTGTTGAGCTCGGATCTGGTTCTTACACCTTCTCTTATATCTCCAATGATTAGGGTGCGGAGGATGGTCCCTCGGCCATCTTACATCAGGTTGGAGTAAGTTAGTGGATTGATCTTCTTGCAATTGTGTTGTCTTGAGCAGCTCTCTCATTATCACTTTACTCTACAGATTGTCAAATTGTCTTTGAGATTGACTATCTCTTCTTCATCTCGGTTAATTGCTCAAACTTGACTTCAACATAGGGACTCTTCGCATGGTTGGTGATTCGACTTGTTGGTGACTCTTCAATATCTTCTCCATTTACATTGGGTTCATCAAACACCACATGGATGGATTCTTCGCAACCATTGTCGTCTTGTTGAGCGCTCTATAGGCTTTACTTTGGTGAGTATCCCAAGAAGATACCTTCATCGACTTTGGCATCAAAAGCCTTTAAGTTGTCTTTGCCATTATTATGGATGAAGCATTTGCATCCAAATATTCTAAAATATGCAACATTTGGCTTTCTCCCTGTCCAAATCTCATAGGGAGTTTTTGTTTGTCTATTTATCATGCATCTATTTTGAGTGTAACATCTTTGTGTTTATTGCTTGACCCAAAATCTTTTAGCGACCTGCTTGGCCTAACATGGTCCTTGCTTTGCTTCTTTGAGAGTTCATTCCTTCTTTCGCAATTCCATTCTCTTTGTGGAGTCCTTGCTGAGATAGTTCATGAGCAATACCATTTTCAACACAATCTGAGTTATTATTCCTTGTAGCACTACTTCATTAGATTGATGTGTCCTTGATTTGGCATACACCCATGTTGAATCCAACATTATAGCCCTTGTCACGAGTTGTCGATACTTAGCAAATTGAAGTTGAGTGTGGTGCTCTTCAAGAGAGATTGTGGTAATCTCAAAGGTGGTGTTGAAGAAGAGTGTGGTGCTCTTCTAGGTGTTGTTGTAAGTTGATGTTGTATTAATTTTGGTAATTAATAAAATCTTTTTTTTTTTGAAATCCATCCCGGATATCTTTGGGGTGGTAGAGGATTAGGCCCTAGGTGGGTTGAACCTCTATAAATCGACGCGTGTTGTTTACTTCCCGCACCTTTATTATTGTCTTGGCTTGTTTTGTTCAAAAAAGAGGGCGAAATCGAAAATATGGAGATAATCTATTCACCCCTCTAGATTATCGTAGTCGCTTGGACCTACAAGTGGTATCGAGCCAAACTCTTTGGCAAGCTCGTTTCACATCGCGAGTGAAGAGGAACGATCGTCGCCTACGAATGAATCTCACCTTATCGGCGCCTCCACCACCAACCACCACTATTTGATTCCAAAAATTATACATTTTGGAAAGAAAGAATGGAATGCTATCTACAAGGTTGCGGGTTCGATATTTGGAACACGATCGTCAATGGAGAATCTATTCCGATAAAAGATACACCACACTCTTCCAAAGTCCTCAAGGAGCTCAATGATGAAGAGAAGAAAATCATCTCCTTAAATGGTAAAGCTCTAAATAATTTATATTGTTCACTTACCAATTTGGAATTTGATCATATCATAGGAATTCGATCGGCTCAAGGAGTATGGCAAAAATTAGAAGCCATTCATGAAGTATATGCAAATGATAGGAGCAACTCAAAAGCATCTACTTCTCAAAGGGATACAAGGTCAAATCTAAGGAACAAGCCTCTTACAACTTCCAACTATGAATAAGTTGAACATTGTCTTATGGGCTTGAAGAAAACGAGGTATGTCTCAAACCCTCTACTTCCTATGATATTGTTATACAAAATGATTATAGTGATTTGCAAAAGGATTTTGATGACCTTCAAAATGAATTCCAAAGTTTACTTGTTAAGTACAAAAATTTGAAAAAGGAATTCAATGTTTTGAGAAATGATAAGGATAGTTTATTTACTTCCTATGAATCACTATCATGTGCTCACACCACCACATTTGATAAGGCTAGAAACCTTTAAAAAGAAAATAGTACTCTTGTTGAGAATTTTAATTGCATGAAAAAGATTTATCTAAATCCAACTTGAGTACCGTTAAAATGACCGATATTGATAATATTCATAGTTGTGATAAATTGAAACAAGGACTTGATCATAAGCCTAGTGTTGTTAATTATGTGAAAAGAAATCAAGTCCCTATGCATGTTGGTCATTATGCTCCAAAAATTATTACTTGCTTCTATTGTGGTAAAAAGGGTCATACGGTAAATACTTGTCGGGCTAGAAATAGATCTAATTATTGTTGGAGACCTAAAAGTCTCAAGACTAATCCCAAAGGACCCAAACACTTTAGGGTACCACAAAACAATGTCATATTAGGTACCCGATTTAAACAATAATCAAGGAAAATTCATACCGCTTAGAAGACATCAAATGACCATCTCATTTGATCAAAGAAAAGACACCACCAAAATGAATTTACAAGAAGGAAATATTATCAACAAAGGGAATGATACAATCCTTGGAGATGGAGAAATTGGAGAAGCCATCATCAACAAGATGATTTTCAAAGGGGAAGATATCATCAAAAATGGAAACGGCACAACCATGGAAATGGCGAAATTGGTAAATCAGTATCTCCTATTTAAATATGCATTTTATTTTTGTTTGCATGTTTTTATTTGTGTCTAAATTGCAAAATGAGTTTTCATAATTTTAAAATTAAGGTCTTCAATATATATTTGTGGTTTTAAAATTTTTGAAAAAGGAGACCTTGTATGATGCTTATATTAAACTCTTGTGTATTTGCTTTGACTTAATTGTTTTATAATCTCTTATGGATTTTTGGCATGATCTTACTTGTGATATCTTTTATTGTTTTAACCTACACTTGTATCATGTTCGTTTTGTGCTATACTTGTTTAAGATATGTGTAGGATATATATTTCCTCATCCTCTTCAAGAGATGATTAAACTATCGGTACGCCCATCATTGGTATTCATCCTATAGACTCGATATATTTTTGTCATATACATATGTGCTTGTCTTTCAAGTCATTTCAAAGTATTTCATATAAGTGCCATTAAGAGGATTTTTCGATTTTGAAAGGCACTATTCTATAAAGCTTGTTTTATCCGAGACTTGTAAAGGATCATATTTGTTTTGATAAAACATTTGAATTTTTATCCTCTTATCAAATTATGCATTTGATTGCTCATATTCATTCTTGTCAAAACTCTTGTTCAAATGCTTGTTTTAAATGAGGTCTCAACTATATGCTCTCGGATTTTCAAATTTCAAAAGAGACCTTATATAGCTTTCTATAAGCTTATTTGAACTTACATGTTATATCATATTCTTGATGATTTTCTTTAAGCATAGTATGTGCTACTTGTTATATGTATCTCTATCATTCGATATCACTATGTTCTTGTGCAAAGATATCTTGTTAAGATTTTGCGAGAAATTGTTTGATATTTTGGAACAAGTTTGATGACCAAAGGGAGGTTAATAGCTCAAAGGTAATGTCAAGAAGAAGGTAATGGATTTTGATGAAACATTTGCATCCGTAGCATGTTTTTGAAGCTATTCGCATCTTACTTGCCTATTCTTGTTTTTAAGAAAATTTCAAGCTTTACCAAATGGATGTTAAATCCAATTGTCTAAATGGTTTTATTCAAATAGAAGTCTATGTAAAACAATAGGGGTTTGAAAAAAATTTTCTAGGCCAAATGATTTTTATTAAAAGGCTTTGTATATTTAAAACAAGCACCCCGTGTGCGGTTTGATAGACTTAGCTATTTTTCGCAAAATGATTTTATAAGAGGTAAAGTTGACACTACTTTCTTTGTTATTGAAAAAGGGCAAGATTGCTTATCGGTGCAAATTTGAGTTGATTTGGTGCTACTAATGAATATTTGTGCAAGATGTTTTCTAAGTTGATGTTAGGTGTATTTGAGATGAGCATGATGGGAAGCTTAATTTCTTCCTTGGACTTCAAGTTAAACAATGCCAAGAAGATGGTTATATTTCACAATCAAAGTATACATAAGTACCTTTGAAGTAGTTAAGCATTGAAGAAGGAAGAATCATCTCAACCTCTATGGCTACCTATGTAAAGATTGACAAAAGGTTGAGGAAGGCATATCGGGTGACAAACAAATTCGAGGTATGTTTATCTTCGTTTATTATTCTTTTAGACTTGACATTCTCTATGTTTTACGTCTATATGCTCGACTTCAAAAACTATCCCAACGAATCTCATTAAAGTGTCGTTAAAAGAAATTTCAAATATTTGAAAGTCACTTTTTCTTATGACTTGTTGTATCCAAAGTCTTAAAACGTTCTTATTTTCGGGATAACAAGTCCGGTGATAATAATTTTTCAAAATAAAGTTCGTCATAATCAAACTAAACATATTGAGATTCAATATTTTTTTTCTAAAGGATTGCATGTTTAACAAAAACTTGAGATGTGTTTAAATCCGTCTCAATGATAACTCGCGGACTTTTTAATCGTTAACCCTCAGTCTTTTACCTCATTTCGAGCTTGATTAAGACATAATGCATATTGAATGAGGTCTACGTTTGCATTTTGGATGTTTTTAAAACTTAGGGGCGAAAAATCGGATTTTTGGATCAAATTTTGGATTTTCAAAAGCAGTGAACAGTGGCTGCCGGGGGGTCGACCGATCGCCCCACCTTTCGACCCGGTCGCCCAAGCCCTTGAGATGTCGCCCACTTTGTGTAATTTTGGTTAAAATCGTCGTGTTCTTATTTTTACGCCATTTTGGCTCGTTTCACTTTATTTTTGTCCCCTTTGCAAATTTCACACACAATTCACTTCAAATGTATTTTGTTGCATAATTTACACATTTTGGGTATTATCTAGCTCGATTATCATCATCATTGCTCGTATTCACCGATTAAATGGTAAGAATTCTACTCCCTTATCTCAATTGGGTTGAACCTTGAGAACTTGACCTATATGTATATTTCTTGATGTAATTCTTATATATTTGTGTTGAGCATGATAATTGTTTATGGATGATATTTATAAAATTGCTTTTGGTGATGAAAAACTTGGCTTGATTACATTTACAAGGGCTTTATATTTCATCCTCAATTTTGACGCCCGCCAAATGTTCGCTAAAACGTTCAATGAAAAAAATTCATCTTCATTCTCTTGCTTTCAAAAGTCTTATATACTTATTGAGATCATGTCTTGGTATAAAAAACGAGCTTATGGATTTGTTCATGATACATTTCTCCCATTTCTCCGGATTTTAAGCCTTCTTCTTTCAATGGTTGATAAATCGTATTCTAGGTGCACTTTGCTATAGTTGTATAATGTTTTCATCATCCTAACATTCTTTTTGATGATTCCAAAGGGTGGGAAACAGGAAATTGGCTCGTTAGCTCAAAGAAGCTAATAAAAGCTCGCATAATAAAAGCTATAAGCTATGGCTTCTTAAAGCCATAAATTGTGGATTATATTTAGTCCATTTGTTGAATTTTGGATTTATATACTTGTCTAATGATGTTTTGTTGATAGGGGAGCTTTTGCTATATGTGTTTGAATATCCTTACTCTCATCCTTGTAATTATATTGCGTGGAATGTTGTTGCTCACAACGGATAGTTCTTTTTAACCGGTAAAATCGTTTTGTTTTCAAAATCGACCTCGTTAAAATTATTTTGGTTTGTAATCATCAAAAGGGGAGATTGTTTGATAAATGATTTTATCATGATTTTGATGATTTTGTTTTTATACCAAAATAATGTTTTTAAAGGTTGTCCAAATACTCCTAAATGATTTAAAATGGTTTTAATATTTTCCCAAGTATTTCTTCAAGTTTATTTTCGATAAAATTGGACAATACATTTAATGATTTTGTGTCAATGAGTTTTTACTTCAAAACTATGTCTCTAAATGATGTCCTAATACTCCCGATCGGTGTAAAATGTTTTTACTATTTTTTGGAGTATTTTTTTGAAGTTTATTTTCGATATAAAATTGGACAACACTTTTTTGAGGCCAACCAGGTCGCCCTATAGGGCATCCGTGCACTGAAAATTTTGAAAAACAGTGAATAAGCTATTTCTTTGAAAATAGGCTAGGTGAATGCCAGGTCAACGGGGTGGTAGACCGGTATGGTCGAGGTCAACAGGGCATCGGCCAGGTCGGCCGGGGTGTCGGCCGGTGTTTGGGAGCAATTTCTCAAAAGCAGAACTTCCGGACTCGTTTTTGGTTTTGATCGACCATTTGGTCATGGGGTCGACGGGTCGGACTCACTGTAAATGTGATTTCTTATTTTCAAATGTCTATTTGTGCGCGACGGTCTCCCTAATGTTTTGACAAAAAAATTATAACCGTTGTGCAACAGATAACTTTTCCCTATTTTGTGGGATTGATTTCTATGACTATATTCTTCATTTGTCTTGCAATTTTTCTGATTTCAATCTCCTAGGAGGAGCCTATCATGTCGAGACATCTTCTATAAATAGAAGAAGAATTGAAGCAACACAACATTAGAGAACAATACAACACAACAAGAAATACTCAAGCAAACACTTGGTGTAAGTCAGCGGCTACGATAATCTAGAGGGGGTGAATAGATTATCTCCATCTTTTCGATTTCGCCCTCTTTTTTTGAACCAAATGCTCAAACACAATAATAAAGGTGCGGAATGTAAACAACACGCATCGATTATAGTAGTTCAACCCACCTAGGGCCTAATCTACTAACACCCCGGTATATCAGGGATGGATTTCAAAAAGAAAAAGAATTTTATTAATTACCAAAATTAATACAAATTCAACTTACAACACTTGAAGAGCACCACACTCTTCTTCAACACCACCTTTGGAGATTACCACAATCTCCCTTTGAAGATTACCACAATCTTCCTTCAACGGCACCTTGTGAAGATTACCACAATCTTCAACCTTAAAGAATACCAAATTCTTCAACACCTCAATATGAAGATCACCACAATCTTCTTGCACCTATCACCTAGATCATCCAAGTGTGTTCTTACCACAAGAACACTTCACAAGGATATCTTGTGTTTGAATGATAACCAAAAATCAAGATTACAACTCAATAATGAATATTACAATTTGGCGCAAAGTGTAATCAAGAATAGCCTAGACCTCAAGGATGTGAAAGTGAAAAGCTAGGCAAAATTACAACAAGAATAATAACAATGAAGAACAAATATTTGCTTGAAGTGTATCTTGTTGTGTTGTATCTCAATTGTTGTTTTGGTTGCTCCAAAACTTGCTCTATTTATAGGAGATGATTGATCAAGCATAGGCTCCTCTTGGGGATTGAAAATCTACAGAAAAATACAATTAAAATCAAGAATATAGTGTTAGAAATCAATCCCACATTTTAAGGAAATATGTATTGTCAAGCGGTCATATTTTTTTCATCAAAGCAGGCGGCCGTCATACGAAATAAGTTGAAATGAACATATCAACAATTAACACGGGCGACGGTCGACGTAGGGTTCGACCAGGTTGTACCCCATCTCAACCGGTCCCCCTCAATAGGTTTGAGAAGAAAAATCGATTCTGTTTCAACAAGAACTTGCAGTGCCGGTCGACCCAGGCGGCCGACCATTTGCTTAATTTTTCTTCCGTCTTTTTCTGTTTCAAAAATCCTCTTGATGCGGGTTGCCCTATGGGGCGGCCGGTCGACAAGAGACAGAAATGTTGTCCAATTTTTGTCGAAAATAAAACTCAAGAAATACTCAGAAATTTTAGTAAAAACATTTTAAACCAATCGGGAGTATTTAGACAACATTTAGAAACCTTGTTTTGAAGTAAAAACATATAGACATAAAATCATTAGAAGTATTGTCCAATTTTATCTAAAGTAAAACTTGAAGAAATACTCAGGAAAATATTAAAACCATTTTAAATCATTTAGGAGTATTTGGACAACAATTAAAAATCATTTAGAAGTATTTGGACAACAATTAAAATAAAATCATCAAAATTAAGATAAAAATAAGTATCAAACACTTGGTCCTATATTGTCATTATTCTTGTTGTAATTTGCCTAGCTTATCATTTTCACATTCTTGAGGTCTAGGCTATTCTTGATTACACTTGCACTCAATTGTATAATTCATTATCGAGTTGTAACCTTGAATTTTGGGTTATCATTCAACACAAGATATCCTTGTGAGTGTTCTTGTGGTAAGAACACACTTGGGTGATCTAGGTGTTAGGTGTAAGAAAATTGTGGTAATCTTCTTGTTGAGGTGTTGAAGAATTTGGTATTCTTCAAGGTTGAAGATGTGGTAATCTTCAAGGTTGAAGATTGTGGTAATCTTCACAAGTGCCGTTGGAGATTGTGGTAATCTTCAAGAGAGATTGTGGTGATCTCAAAGGTGGTGTTGAAGAAGAGTGTGGTGCTCTTCAGGTGTTGTTGTAAGTTGATGTTGTATTAATTTTGGTAATACACGGCATTGGCAATCGAAGGTTACGGCATGGCGCACGGGTAGCCCGTGCGTCGGTGCACCACCCATGCGCCTTTGGAGAAATTTAAGATGCCTACGGCATCACGCACGGGTAGACCATGCTTGGGGCGCACGACCCATGCGTGTTTGGCAAAAAGTAGGGCCTTTGCTACGGGATGGCCACGGGTAGCTTTGTGCTGGGGCGACGACACGTGCGTCTGCTTATTTGGAATGTCATTTTCTCAAAGACTTTGCCCTAAACTGGAAAGGGGTATAAAAAGGTTTTTGGGGCACACACCAATTCATTTCGACACTTTTGGCTCTAGCACACAAGACAAAGCTCTATTCTTGGAAGAAGACATCAAAGAGACAATCGGGTCGCATCGGAGCTTGAGGAAGAGATATATCGAGAGATTGTCGACTTTCCTAAGTTTTCTTGCTTCTCTTGTAGTTTCAATCTTTCATTTTTAGTTGTCATGGCTTTGACCAATTTGTTTACGAGTTGTTTAGACATCGGTGTAGCTAAACTCTTTAGATTTCCGGGTTTTGGAAGTAGATTAATGAATTATTATTGAATGTTTTAATCTTAGTTGAAGTTATTGTCTTGAAGCTTTATTTGAGTACTTTGTTCTTATTCTTGTTTTATCATTTGATCAATGATTTAACATGTTTGATATATTGATTCATAATTCGAGAGATGAGTTTCAATATTGGATCTTGAGTACTTGACATAAATATTTGCATAAATCGAGAGGTTTGTAAATATTTGTGAGGACATTTGATCTTTTAAACTTTTGGGAGTTGAATACTTCATGTTGAGTAGAGATGCTAGCATAGGTATTTCAATCTACATTTTATATGCATCTCGAGAGGGAGGATAAAAAATACTTTCGTGATCGTCTTATAGGAATATTGATAATAACTTGACTTTGATTAAATCGGACAACAAGAGGGATTGTTGGGATTTGGTTGACATCCACTGCAATGGGCTTTAAAAGAAGCGCAAAGGCACGGCCCGCGATTCGAACTCGTGAGCGCTAGATTGCATAGTTAAAGGATAGCTTAAAGGATATGATTTGGACTACCTATACCAACGGATGCATCTTCTTTTCGGTGCCCATTACATAGAAACTACGAGGTTAAGCGTGCTTGGCTGGAGTAGACATGGGATGGGTGACCCCCTGGGAAGTTTTCGAGTGCGCATGAGTGAGGACAAAGTGCGCTAGAAAAAGACTCGTGTTGGTTTGTGGGGACGATCGTCCCAATCCGAATAGCGCTAGAGGTCCAACAAGCGGTATCGAGCGAGTCACGAGTTTGAATTCCCTTGGAAACGCTGCGATGGAGGTTGCAGGGAGCGGTGGAAGCGAGATCTTGGCGCAAAGATATGTTCCGGGTGGACCGGAAGCGAAAGGGTAGGTTGCCAGTGTGAAGCGAGGTAAAACGGATTTGGAGTGAAGGTGTAGGTTCTTTGGGTGGACCAGGCGAAGGGTAGGTTGCGGATGTCCGAATCGAGGTAAAATATTTGGAATCGAAGGTGTAGTTTCTTTGGGTGGACAGAAGCGAAGGGTAAGTTGCGTGTGGGGAATCGAGGTAAACAGTTGGAATCGAAGGTGTAGGTTCTTGGGTGGCGGAACTAAGAGGCTGCGTGAGGCGATGCTTGAACCGAAGAAGTTGGCGTTAGAAGCGAGGAAGTTTGGCGGCGGCGGAGGTTGCCAAGCATCGGAGCCGAGATCTTGGCAGTCTTTGGGAGGATTGTTGGGATTTGGTCCAAAGATCCGCTGCAATGGGCTTTAAAAGAGGCGCAAGGCGCGGCCCACGATTCAAACTCGTGGCGCTAGATTGCATAGTTAAAGGATAGCTTAAAGGATATGATTTGGACTACCTATACCAACCGGATGCATCTTCTTTTTTGGTGCCCATTACATAGAAACTCGAGGTTAAGCGTGCTTGGCACGAAGTAGACATGGGATGGGTGACCCCCAGGAAGTTTTCGAGTGCGCATGAGTGAGGACAAAGTGCGCTAGAAAAAGACTCGTGTTGGTTTGTGGGGACATTCGTCAATCCGAATAGCTAGAGGTCCAATAGGGATATTAATCGAAACCTTAACCGGGGAATCCATTTCATCATCTTGATACTTCTATTATTCTCATTGTTTTTAATCTTGTGTTTTTAGTAGTCTTAATCGTATTAATCTCACAACAATCATCATATGACAACCGTCTAAATAAAAATAAGACTATCGTAGTTCGATACTTAGCATATTAATTTATTAGTCTCCGTGGATACGACATTGCTACCCTATTCTATAACTTACATCGTACACTTGCGGTGAGCTAAAAATATAGGCGAACAAGTTTTGGTGCGATTCTTAGGGGACTAATACAATTTTTGGTGCTAATATTGCGATAGATAGAATTATTCTTAATTTAAACATTTTTATTTTTCGATATTTTTGTTTGACTTTAATACCGCTCATACCAGGAAGTTGAGGCTTTGCAAGAAGAATCGGCAACTACTAGGCGGTGAAAGACAACAAAATCAGATTATGGTGGACGCGAACGAAGAAAATAGGGGTAACAATGGGATCAACTTGACAAGCTATCCGTAATTACTTTCGACCTCAAACGAATCGTAATTACGGTGGTATTGCTCATATTCCGATAAATGCCAACAACTTCGAGCTTAAAGCGCATCGATAAACATGGTACAAGTGAGAACCGGTTTGGGGTTTCGAATCGAAGATCCTAGTTCTTACCTTGCACATTTTATCCAAATATGCAACACGATAAAAATGAATGGAGTTTCGGATGACGCCATAAGATTACACACTATTCTATTCTTTCTCTTTGAGGGATAAGGCGAGGAATTGGTTGGGTACTTTTTGACGAGGAAGTGTGAGCACATGGGGACGATTTGAGCCAAAAGTTTTTGTTTAAATTCTTTCCACCGAGTAAAACTTTGCAGCTCAAAAGCGAGATTACTCAATTCCGACAATTTGACTCCAGGCCTTTGTACGAAGCTTGGGAACGATTTCGGGATTTGCTAAGAAGATGTCCACAATACGGTTTTTTGGAGGATCGGCGGTTGTGTTTCTTCTACAATGGTTTAATGGGGCAAACGAGGGCCTTTGTTGATGTCGCAATGGGAGGAGCATTGTTGGAAAGGTTTCCACAAGATGCCTTAAATCTTCTTGAAGGAATGGTTATGAGCAGATTACCAATGGCCATCTAAGAGATCCAATATACAACGAGTAGTGAAATCTCGGATTGGACCCAATTAAGGTGTTATTTGCGCAAGTGGCGACATTGACAAACCATTTGAGTGTTTTCACGAAAGGACCGAGAAGCAAGCACGAGCACGGGTAGTGAAGCTCTTCTATATCGGATGGGAGAGGTCAATTATGTGAATAACCGGAATTTCAACAATTTCGGAACAATTTAAACCCAACACATTACCATTCGGTATTGAGAAACCATGAAAATTTTTCCTAGGCCAATACAAAGAATGTGTTGCAACCACCAGGGATTTAATGCAACAAATGGGGGTGCTAATGTGGAAGGCAAATCATCTTTGGAAGATGCACTCACCTCGTTCATAAATCAATAAAATGCATTCATGAGTGACACGAGTCGTTTTGCAAGGAAAGATTCAAGGATGGATAAGGTGGAGCTACAAATGACACAAATGGCGAGTTCGATAAAGAATCTTGAAACTTAAGTGGGCCAATTGGCTACAATTGTTGGTGGGTAACATCAAAGGGTCAATTTCAAGTAACAGGGGTGAGAAGCTTAAATCTTCGTCTAACTCTAATATATCTAAATTGCCTATCTCTCTTCCCTTCCTCAAAGATTTCAAAAGAAAAAGTTTGATGATCAATTTGCAAAATTCCTTGATATATTTAAGAAATTGCACATTAACATTCCTTTTGCGGATGCACTAGAGCAAATGCCGAATTACGCGAAATTTCTTAAGGATGTTATGCGAAGAAGAGGAAGGTGGCAAGCTTTGAAATGGTGAATTTGATGGAAGAATGTAGCGCGATAATCGGAAGCTACCACAAAAATCGAAAGATCCAGGGAGTTTCACTATCCTTGTGCCATTGGTGGTAACTTCTTTAATAAAGCGTTGTGTGATTTAGGGGCAAGTATTAATTTGATGCCTTTGTCCATTTTCGGGAAGCTTGGACTAGGCGAAGTGAAGCCAACCATGGTGACATTGCAACTTGCGGACCGGTCACTTACATATCCAAAGTGAAATATAGAAGGCGTCTTTGGTAAAAGTTGATAAATTTATATTCCTGTGGATTTCTTGGTTCTTGATATGGAAAAAGATCATGGCGTTCCATTGATACTTGGGCGTCCATTATCAGCACGGGAAAGCCTTAATAGGCGTACAAAAAGGAGAGCCCACTTTATGGGTTAATGATGAGCACATTTTATTTTCTATATATAAGGCAATGAAATTTCATGATACGGTGGAGAATTGTAGTTTTTAGATATAGTTAGTTCATGCATCGAGGATATTGTTGATCATGCATTGTCTACGGATGATTTGGAATTTGGTCTAACCCACTCGTGTTCGACATCGAGTGTTGTGCTTGATTTTGATAACCAAGATTTGTACGACTATGTTTGTGCCTTAGATCATATGAAACTACCAAGGAGCGCAAGAGAGCGAGAACGCGAAATTGGAAATAAGGAGTCAAACTTACAACCACGCACGACGACGTGCGGCCCACGCCCAAAGCAAATGCGTGCGAAATGTAGAAGCAAAAATTCAGAACCCTCAAGAGCACACGGGTCATGTGCGGGCGTGGTCAACCCGTGCTTAATCTTTGAAGGAACCAAGAACAGGGGATCACACACGACCCATGCGCGAGCATGGGCAACCCGTGCGTGACCCGAAACACAAACGCCGACTCAGGAACTCAAGCAATTACCCGAGCACCTCACATATGCATTTCTTGAGGCGAATAATGCAAATCCGTAATCGTATCATCTCTTCTCACTCCTACTCAACTTGATAAATGTTAAGGGTTTTACAAAAACATAAGTCGGCACTAGGATGGTCAATAAGCGATTTAAAGGGCATAAGTCCATTTATTGTAATGCATAAAATTCGGATGGAAGATGTTTATAAACCATCGGTGCAAAACCAAAGACGACTAAACCCTATCATGCAAGATGTGGTTAGGAAAGAAGTGTTGAAATGGTTAGATGTTGGAATCATATATGCTATCTTTGATAGTTCATGGGTAAGTCCGTACAAGTGGTGGAAAAAAAAAGGGGTGATCGTGAAAAATGAGAATGAAGAATTGATTGCTACTAGAATTGTTGTCGGGTGGCGAATTTGCATTGACTATAGAAAACTTAATGATGCCACTCGAAAAGATCATTTTTCCCTCCTTTATAGATATGATGTTGGATCGTCTAGTGGGTTATGATTATTATTGCTTTTAGATGGTTATTCCGGTACAATCAAATCATGATTGCAGGAAGACCAGGAAAAAACAACATTTACATGCCCTTACGGCACATTTGCATTTAAAGTCGTATGCCATTTGGATTATGTAATGCACCGCAACTTTCTAACGTTGTATGATGGCTATATTTCACGATCTTATTGAAAAAGTTATGGAGGTGTTTATGGACGATTTCTCTGTGTTTGGTGACTCTTTTGATAATTGTCTTCACAATCTTTCCTTAGTTTTACAAATGATGTGAAGAGACCAATCTTGTACTCAATTGGGAAAAGTGCCATTTCATGGTACGTGATGGTATTGTACTTGGTCATTGAGTCTCTTTCGCAGGTTTGGAAGTAGATTGGGCAAAGATTGTAGCGATCGAGAAATTACCACCTCCTACAAACGAAAAAGCCATTCGGAGTTTCTTGGGCCATGTCGGTTTCTATAGAAGGTTTATTCGTGACTTTTCAAAAATTCTATGCCTTTGAGCCATTTGTTAGAAAAAGATGATGCTTTCAATTTTTCCAATGATTGTTTCTGTGCACTCAAAACCTTGAAGAATGCGTTGGTGACCGCATCTATTCTTGTAGCCCAGATTGGAGTCAACCGTTTGAATTGATGTGTGATGCTAGTGATTTTGCGGTAGGGGTTGTTCTCGGTCAAAAGAGGAAAGGTTGTTTAGATCCATCTACTATGGTAGTAGAACGTTGGATAGTGCTCAATGAATTATACCACCACCAGAAGGAGATGTTGGCGATTGTTTTACGCATTTGATAAATTCGATCATACTTGATTGGAGCGAAAATGGTTGTTCACACCACCATGCGGCCATCTAATATTATTTTGATAATAAGGATGCGAAACCAAGGTTGATCGGATGGATTCTCTTATTGCAAGAGTTCGATGTAGAAATCGGGGACCAAAAGGGATGTGAGAATGTGGTGGCGGACCAATTGTCTAGGATTGAAAATCAAGATGAGGCGAAAAGAGGTACAAAATTAATAAAGGAGGAAATTCGGATGAACGGTTACTCATGGTAGAGGCAAAATTCCCGTAGTATGCGGATTTTGTCAATTATTTGGTGCGGGAGTTTTGCCACCAAATCTATCGTCATATCAAAAGAAGAAGTTCTTCCACGATGTCAAGTTCTATATGTGGGACGACCCTCTACTCTTTAAGAGGTGAGCGGATAAAATCATCGGAAGATGCGTACCTCAAGAAGAATGGGAGGAGTCCTACAATGTGTCATTCCTCACCCTCCGGAGGATATTTTGGTCCGACTCGCACGGGCGAAGGTATTGCAAAGTGGGCTGTATTGGCCCACTTTATTTAACGATTGTTATTTGTATGTGCAACAATGTGACAGGTGTCAGAGGATGGGAAACATTTCCAGGAGACACGAGATGCCGATGACAAATGTAATTGAAGTTGAATTGTTCGATGTGTGGGGGATTGATTTTATGGGCCCATTTCCATCATCTTCGGGCTATCAATATATTCTACTTGCGGTGGAGTATGTGTCCCGTTGGGTAGAGGCGATTCCTTCACAAACAAATGACGCCCAAGTTGTGATGTGGTTCCTCAAGAAAAATATATTTACTCGATTCGGCACTCCAAGAGCTTTAATTAGTGATGGAGGGTCGCATTTTGTAAATAAATTGATGAGCAACTTGTTGGCAAAATATGGGGTGAAACATAAAGTTGCATTGGCATATCATCCGCAAGCCAATGGGCAAGCCGAAGTGGCCAACCGGGAGATCAAACAGATTCTTGAGAAGACGGTGAATATCAACCGAAAGGATTGGGCATTAAAATTGGATGATGCTCTATGGGCATACCGGATCGCATATAAGACACCATTGGGCACATGTACATATCAACTTGTTTTGGAAGTCGTGCCACTTGCGGGTAGGTAGAGTTGGAGCACAAGGCATTTTGGGCGGTCAAGAAACTAAATCGGATTCTAAAAAGGCCGGTGAAGAGAGGTTGCTCCATCTAAATGAGATGGAAGAGTTTCGGGATGAAGCTTACGAAAATTCCCGAATTTACAAAGAAAAGAACCAAAAGGTGGCATGACAAAATGATTAAGAAACGAGAGTTTTTACCAAGGGAACAGTCCTCTTGTACAATTCACACCTTAAACTTTTCCCTGGAAAACTCAAATCTAGGTGGTCGGGGCCATTCGTGATAAAGAAAGTATTGAATCCTCCGGAGTCGTGGATTGTTAACAAAAGACGGTGAGACATTCATGGTAAGCGGCCAGAGGATTAAGCATTACTTCCACCGAGGTAACCAAGAGGAGGTGACATCTATCACCTTGCGAGACCCGTGATGAACGAAAACAAGCGTCAAGCTAAAGGCGTTAAATATAGCGCTTGTTGGGAGACAACCCAACGGTTGTTGGTGTGGATTTCAATTTTTGTGTGTGTGTTCCTTTTAATTTGGTTTCATTTTGTGTGTTTTTTTTTAAAAAAAAAAAAAAAGAAGAAGAAAGTTTTTTTTGAAAATACTTGAATGTCTTTGGCGGTATGCACGAGTAGCCCGTGCCATGGGCACTACCCGTGCATCCCTGGGAGGAAGAATGACATTACCCGATCATCACACGGGTTACCCGTGCGCATGATGCACGGCCCGTGTGTGCTTGAAGAGGGTGGCTTTTGCTATGGCATGGCGCACGGGTTACCCGTGCGCCCATGCTAACAGACGTAAATAAGAACAGTTTCAACACTGCTATTCTTTTTACAAAAACAACATAGACGCACGCCTCTTACAAATTCCCCCCTTGTGCTCGAAAATTTTGTGTCCTCCTCTAAATTTTCCCATAAAATCCATTCCCCATTATACTAGACCTATAATTTGCATTGCATTCAAGTTTGGTTTGAAGAATTTGGGAAAAAGCACCTAGGGTTTCAAGTTCATCCCTTTGTGATAAATTTCGAGAATTAGGTAAGAACTTCATTTTTCTTATGAATTTCTTGTAAATTATGTTTTGGGGATCATGTTGGGTGCTTACTTTGATATTTTGCTATGATTTGGATGAGTTATTCTTTAAGGCAATTTATCAAATACCTTGTGAGCTTGTACAATTGAGACATATTTGGATGAATTGTGGATGAATTGGGCATGAGTTATGATTGTTAGGGCTTAAGGATAATGATTTCCTATATTGGCCATATATTTTGATTGTTTGGAGGTTACGATCGGTCAAATTGATGTAGGAGAGTCATTACACTCCATTTAACTTGTTAAGCTTATATTCATCATTATGTGCTTGCAATTGATCTTGTTGGGATGCTAATAGAGGTTATTTCAGGTATCAATTCTATCATGGTGATGAAGGAACCCTCGAGGAGATAGAGATGTGCTCGCGCGGTGGCACACGAGAAAAGGCACCGCAAGAGGTGGACCCGAATAGCCCGCGACATATGGGGTTGTATTGACAAAAACGACATTGAGCGGTGGAATCGCTTGGTTGGTCGCCAAATATCTCCATCCCGATCGTCGATGATGACTGTACCCAAACTTTGGGGATACATGATAACGTTTGGCATCTTTTCGCAAAGGTCGGGTGGACCAATTTCATGAGCGAAGGTGGCCTACATTTAAACGATTCACATTAGAGTTCTTGAGCACCGTGGAAGTGTTTAAACAAGGAGGAGCATATGAACCTTTTGAAAAACGTTTTCGATTGATTAATACACGTAGACAACTATCTATTACCCAACTGAACACTATTTTTGAGGTTCCAACTAACGCCCGATTCGCCCGCTAGATCAATATGATCGGTATGATTTTTGGAGAATGCTTGTTGAAAAACCACAGACGAGGCCCATGTTATATGCCACACGAACCGCAAAGCCTCTTGGATCCAGGAGTCGATTTTCGGTACATACATGACGTGTATTTGCATCCTCCGTGTTCGCACAAGAAAATATTGGGGGATGACTACTAGGGAGTTGTATCTACTATGGTGTATGCTCATAAATACACCCTACAACACAACCGCTTTATTTTGCGAGCACGTTGAGCGATTAGTTAGGCGAGAAGGGGGTGTTATTTCTATAGGGTCGATTACCCCTATTGCCCGATATTTCAACATTGATTTTAGAGGCTTGGAGCCTATCTTGGGCAACACTCGGGTCAATATGGCGTCGTTGCACCACATGAAAATTATTGCCAATGAAGATGGTGTGTTGTTTCTTCAATGGAAGAAAGGTGTCGTATTTCCATTGCCTAACCCGAGATACACCACAAGTAGATACCTTGGCGGACACAACCAACTTCCCCGCTTAACTCGAAGCACATACGAGAGTTATAGATGCTATCGATGCAAGAAGAGGCGTCGAGTTGAAGGTTTCCCGAATGTAGAGGATATGGTGGCGGAAGAAGATGAGCTAAAGCAGACAAGAAATGGGAATAGAACCCCATCACCCTCAAATTGGGTATGACATTCCGGGTCCTCACGAGGGAGATCACCCTGGACCCTCACATAGCGGGGATCGTCCCAAAACTTCCTATGGTGGCGAGTCCCAACGCGGCAATGAATTCCGTGACATGCTTTATGCATTTGGGGAGGACTTGTGTCATCAAAGGGAGGAGTTGCGACAACAGAGGAAGACTTGCAAAGCAACATTGGGCTGATTTCCATGCATTGCGGGAAAACTATGATCGGAGGTCCGAGAAGGCGTGGCAAGTACTACAACAATTACAAATGTGGCACATCTCACAAGGCCACTTCCCCCGCCCGTCGCCATGGTGATTCGGTATATCTCCACTTTTCTTTATTGAAATTCTACCTTTCCCCTTTTGGACGTTATAATTTCATTCAAGTTTGGGGGAAAGGTAGTATTTTGATACATGAAAAGTGTGGATGAAAAAAAAAAAGAAAAAAATCTTGCATTTATGTGTGTTTTTCATATAGTTGCATGTAGAACATTCTAGGTTGCATTGCATTAGAGGCATGTTTACGGCTTTAGCACGTTTATTGCTTTCGTAGATGTTAGAGAGTGAGTTGACCGGGCATGATGCAACTTGATGTTTGTGTGTTGATTGAAAATTTGTATTGGGATTGGATGTTGAGTATGAGTTGATTGAGCCATGAATAGATGACATTGAGCATGTGGATATTAAGAACATGGTTTGATGCTTTGAATTACATATTTACAAGCACTGTGAGCTTTTGAGCTTTTCTTGCTTCTATTTTATGCGATCTTGTTTGTGATTTGAGTGTATCATTCATGTTGTTAAAATTCTAGAACTTGCTCTGGTATCTCTGTCAAGGCCACATGTTGTATGCAAATTGTGAATATGATTAAAGGCCATCTTTGTTAGCCTTTCAAGCCTTTTGCTTACCTAACGTTGTTGAAATTCCTAGTTAGCCAATTTGAGCTTATTGCCTATTTCTTTGATAGCCACAATTTCAAGCATTAACTTGATATATTTGTACCCTACACTCGGCGTATAGCATTGAGTAAAGGGAGCGAATGAGTGGAAATTGAAATGTTGGATAATTGGGCATATTTGGTTGATGGGGGCAAAAAGGAAGAAAATGAGTTGAAAAGAAACGTTGAAAATTCACAAAAAAGTCGGAAAAAATCAATGTTATGATGCGAGTTTTCATTTAAATGAATTTGGGGGTTAAAGATTGTACTTTGAAGTGATTCTCAAAAGAAAGAACGGAAATGGAAATGAGTAAAGTTGATGAAAATAAGGGATGATTGGAGTAGCATATGGGATTGTAATGTAGATGATTGATATGCTCACCGATCTATATGCTCGAGTTTGAGTCACTTTATCCAAAATTTCCTACCCTAACCAAAGAGCTTTCATTACAACCAAATGAGAAAGTCTTTTTGATTCACAAATTGCATACATGCTAGTGGCGGAGACATGAGACAAATTGCAAGCTATGGTAATTTTGCGTCATTGAATTGAGTTGAGTGTAAACACGTCCTATATTCATGTCGATGAGAGCATACACTTGATCTTGAGAGATTTAATTGAGCATTCACCATGTTTTGTTTGATACATGCCCCATGGTTAGATATTTGAGGCTTGATTGAATTGTTGCTTGACATCCATGACGAACAATAGGGATTTCCTTTTTGAATCTTTGTGTGTGCTATCATTCATTACTCTCTGTTGTGCCTTATCTTGTTTTCAAAATTGTTGATCGGGACGGTCAACAGTTTAAGTTTGGGGATTTTGATAGGTGTGAGTTTTGCATGTATTTTGAGGTATAATTATGATAAAAATGGCGATTAAGCATGCATAAACTCATGTAAAATAATGTATGTTCACTCTTTGTGGAAACAATATTACGCTTTGCTTGTTTTGTAGGAATTTAATGATAATTGAAGCAATTTGGATACAAATACAAGCATCACGAGGTGGAAACACCAAGCATCGAGTGAATGTACGAACGGAAGCCAAAATGAGATGAAGTTGAGCATATAAGGCCAATACAGGGAACGCACGGGTAGGGCGTGTCTTAGCACCACCTATGCGCCCGGGCATTGGCAATGAAGGTTACGGCATGGCGCATGGGTAGCCCGTGCGTTGACGCACCACCCGTGCGCCACTGGAGAAATTTAAGATGCCTACGGCATCACGCACTGCAGGTAGATCGTGCTTGGGGCGCACGACCGTATGTGTTTAGCAGCGGGGCCTTTGCTAAGGGATGACGCACGGGTAGCCCATGCGGGCGCACGACTCGTGCGTCTACGCTGGAATATCATTTTACGCATCACTTTGCCCTAAATTGGAAAGGGGGTATAAAAAGGTTTTTGGGCGCACACCAATTCATTTCGACATTTTTGGCTCTAGCACACAAGACAAAGCTCTATTCTTGGAAGAAGACATCAAGGAGACAATCGGGTCGCATCGGAGCTTGAGGAACGGAGATATATCGAGGATTGTCGACTTTCCTAAGTTTTTCTTGCTTCTCTTGTAGTTCCAATCTTTCATTTTTAGTTGTCATGGCTTTGAACAATTTGTTTATGAGTTGTTTAGACATCATGTGGCTAAACTCTTGATTTAGGGTTTTGGAAGTAGAATAATGAACTCTTGTTGAATGTTTTAATCTTAGTTGAAGTTATTGTCTTGAAGCCTATTTGAGTACTTTGTTCTTTTTCTTGTTTTATCACTTGATCAATGATTTAACATGTTTGATATATTGATTCATAATTCGAGAGATGAGTTTCAATATTGGATCTTGAGTACTTGACACAAATATTTGCATAAATTGAGAGGTTTGTAAATATTTGTGAGGACATTTGATCTTTTAAACTTTTGGGAGTTGAATACTTCATGTTGAGTAGAGATCTTAGCATAGGTATTTCAATCTACATTTTATATGCATCTCGAGAGGAGGATAAAATACTTTCGTGATCGTCTTATAGGAATATTGATAATAACCTGGCTTTGATTAAATCGGACAACAAGAGGGATATTAATCGAAACCTTAACAGGAATCCATTTCATCATCTTGATACTTCTATTATTCTCATTGTTTTAATCTTGTGTTTTTAGTAGTCTTAATTGTATTAATCTCACAACAATCATCATATGACAAGCTGTATAAATAAAAATAAGACTATCTTAGTTCGATACTTAGCATATTAATTTATTAGTCTCGTGAATACGACCTTGCTACCCTATTCTATAACTTACACCGCACACTTGCAGTGAGCTAAAAATATAGGCGAACACCCTTATCATTTGGAACTTTAAGCTTTTTTTTCAAAAGCTCGATAATTCGATGAAAATGCGCACTTTGATATATGTTTATGATGTTATTATCGTGCTAACATTCTTTTTGATGATTTAAAGGGAGATACAAGAAATAAGCTCATTAGCTCAAATAAGCTAGAAAAAGCTATAAGTTGTGATTGAAGTTGTGAATGAAACTTAGCCCATTGCATGTATTATGGACTTCTATACATGTCTAATGATATATTTTTGAGGGGAGCTTCTAAGCTCATCTTATTTGAGATCATATTGTAAAAACTAAGCTTTTAGCTTTTTTATTTGCTTCTACTCACTCTTGTTGCGTATGTTGATAGGGGAGCTTTGTTAAAAATGTTTTTTGAAAAATCTTTGCTCCTACACTTATGTTTTAAAACGTGGGAGTTTGTTAGATAAATATTTTTATCATGATTTTGATGATTATGTTTTACTTAATTTTTGCACCAAAACAATGTCTCATATTATGGTCCAAATACTCCTAACTGTTTTATATTATTCTTGAGTATTTCTTGTTGATTATTCTCGGCTATTCAAATCTTTCTATCGGCGATATTAAAAGTGATTTTCGTGTTTTAAAATGTTTTTAACAATTATCGAATACCATCAAGGTAAAAGACGCTCAAAAAATAAAGTCGAAATTTTTGACGGACCGAATACCCCAGAGAACAGTCGGCCAGGTGCCTAAAGGCGTCCCAAAGTTTCTTCTTGCCAAAAATACCCGGTCGACGGTCGACGACATGGGTTGATCCAAGGAGGACCCTTCCTGCGCCACTTCTGTCCAAATGTTATCTCATTCGAAAATTGGCGGGGGCAGTCGACCAATTTGGTCGACTTTGTGTGGGACTCGGCTCAACGGACTTATTTTGAATCTTTGTATTGATCGACGATCGACCACACAAGGTTGACCAAGACAAAATCGAGGCGATTTTTGAGCTTATGGGAGACAACTTTTCCTGGTTTTAGGGAGTTGATTTACAAATGACTATATTGTTGATTTAATCTATATTTCTTTTGATTTCACTCTCCAAGAGGAGCCTATCAATGTACAAGACCTCTTCTATAAATAGATGAAGATTTGAAGCAACAAGATACAACACAACTACACAAGCAATACAATACAAGCAAATACTTTTGTTCTTCATTGTCAAAATTCTTGTTGTACTTTACAGGTCTTTCACTTGCACATCTTAAGTCTAGGCTTTGATTCTTAATTACACTTGCACTTCAAAGTTGTATACTTTATTATGGAGTTGTAATCTTAAATTTGTTAATCATCAAAACAAGATATCCTTGTTGTTGTTCTTGTGGTAAGAACATACTTGGGTGATCTTAGGTGTTGAAAGAGTGTGGTACTCTTCATAGGTGAAGGAAGATTGTGGTAATCTCCTTGGTGGTGTTGTAAGAATAGTGTGGTAATCTTCAAGGTGAATGTGTAATAATTTTGGTAATTATTAATAAAATTATTTCTCTTTTGAAACTCATCTCGGATATCTTGGGGTGGTAGAGCACGTAGTCCCCTAGGTGAGGTGAAGCTCTTTAAATCATCGTGTGTTATTTATTTTCCCGCACCTTCTTTTGTGTCTTTGCTTATTCATTCGAAAAAGGGCGAAACTCGAGAAAATCGGCATTATCTATTCACATCCTCTAGATTATCGTAGCCACTTGGACTAATATCTCAGAACCGACTTATAAATCATCATCGTAAGATGGATCCCATGATCCGGATCCGATCTTTGGATCCATTAATTAACAAAAAAATAAAAATTTCAAGTCTCTCTCTCTCATCCTTTTCCTCTTTCCTCCCATCGATTCTAATTTTTCAAATCGTCCCTATATCACATATCTATGTTTTTATGATTCTCTCACAAACGCACAACCACACTCTCCAATAGATAACAAACTATTGCTTTTGGAATTCTATCCTCCACCATGGATTTGTGGTTCTTTTCATATGAAGATGAAGTAGAACATTTCGATTCTTCAAATCCTAGAATTTCACCTTTTCTTGAATTTATGTTTATCTATTTGTTGTGTTGTTTTTTTTTGGCTTCATGCTTCTTCTTCTCCGCCTCCTATGTTTCAAGCTAGAACTCACAATGACTCTAACCCCCTGTAAATAGATATTCATTTCATGTTCTATGGTAATTATGTCTCGTGAACAAATATTCGACTTGTGCATGGAAAAAACTAATAGTTTTGATGTTCTACTAATACTTTTGAGAGAAAACGCTAATATTTTTTAGCGAACTACTAATATAGTTTTGTTAATTTGAGAACATATAATTTTTGAGTGAAAGTGATACTTTTTCTATTAAAATATGATATTGTTTGATAAGGTTATATGTAACTTGCAAATAAGTAATAACTTTGGTTTGATTGATTTGATAACAAGAGTGTGATTAACTGAAACTATAACCCTCAAATCCATCCATTTACTTGAACTCTTTCTATATGATTATTTTCCTTTGTTTAGCTCTTGCATTAGAATAATTTATTAATTTTAATTAATCATCAATCTCAATTTCAATCGTCTAAATAAAATCAATCCTATGATAATTATAATACTTAACACATTGATTTATTAGTTCTTGTGGGATGGGCTTTTCTCATTGCATCTATATTGACTAAATTGTTTACTTGAGGTGAAGCTAAAGAAATAAGTGAACAATTGCAAAAATTGGTCCTCTTTGGGTGGTAGCATTTTAGGACTTTTATTTTTTCAATTCGCAATTTAGGACTTTAATACAAAAAATCGGCACTTGAGGATAATTTTGGCTAGAAAATTCGAAAATTGGTCGTATTGTTGATGTGGTTGTCACGTCATTACACCAAATCAAGAATTTAAATCTTTCAGCAAAATTGTCTATTGGGATGGTGACTAGGACACATAGTACGGCATGCATAAGGTGGAAAGTGGAAAATGAAAATAGAAAAAATAATGAGTAAGAATTTTTTTTTTTTATAATTGGGTAACCAAATAGTTGACTAATTAAGTTACTTAACAATATTTTTTCAAATACTTCTGTGTTTATATATATATATATATATATATGTATATATATGTTTATATTCTGCATGATGTGAAATGGGCAAGGAAATTGACTTGGTAATAAGGTATTAATTGGATAATCAAGCTTCTTTTTGAAGGATTTGGGCGGTGCAGACAATCTTTTGAGGTTTTGAGCATTATTGACACACTCTCAAGCAATAGATCAGTGATTTCCTATGTAGTTTATCTGAAATAAGAGTTTATTATATCCATGGTTTTGAGGGATTGAATATCCCTTTGCTTGAACCTTGTTGTCATACTTTTAAATAATCAATGCAGATCCACAACTGCATGTGTTTTGACATTTTTAATCCTTTACATTCTGGGATGTGCTTAACTACTTGTTGGTCAACCAATTCTTTAATCTTTAAAAAAATCTTAGTCTTAAGGAATCCCAAATTTTGTAATCATAATTCATAATAAGTAGGTGCTACATACTAAAAGAAAGCACCAACGGTCTAATAACATATCCACGATCTATTTTAAATGGACGCTTACAACAACGGGCTTAATTGGAATTTTAGTCATTTAACTCTTAGGGTTTGACAATCTTGATCCTATAACTTCTGGATATGGCCGTTTCGGTCCTTAAAAGATTGATCCTTTGGTTAATATAGCAATTGCAGTTCTATAACTTTCGGCGTCTAGTGGATATTTTGGTTAAAGAACAAGGATATTGTGGGAGCACCATTAAATATTGAAACTTTCAATTATCAGCAAAATCACAAAAAATAAAAATTTATAGGACGAAAATTGCACAAATAAAAATTTATGAGATCAAAATTTCGCATAATCAAAATCTTACCTCATCAAAATTGCTACCTAAAATTACATGACCAAAATTGGTAGCACCTCTATAGTTAGGAGATTTGTTGAAATATGAGAAAAACAGAGAAATATAAAAACCGAAATATGAACTTTGCATGAGGAATGAAGTTTCTGAGCTACAAAGTATATATACACAAAAGTTGTTGTTTCTAGAAGCACAACTATCTAACTAACTTTTCAACAAACTCTTAACAACTTAAGCGCACAACTTAACCACTAATCTAACAGGACTATATTCAATACACCCCCTTCAAACCAAGCCTGGGGAGTGCTAAGAGAGAACTTCCAACACAAAAATTTGAATCGATTAATGACAAAGGTTTAGTTAGAATATCGCAACTTTGGTCCTCGGATGGAACAAAGCGAACTTCGACCTCCTTGTTATGAACCTTCTCACGAATGTAATGGACATCTACCTCTATATGCTTGGTGCGGGCATGAAATACGGGGTTAGAGGCTAAGGAGATGGCACTAACATTGTCACACCAAAGAATGGATGGAGCGAAGGACAAGCCAAGCTCGAGAAAATAGTGATTTAATCCAAATAAGATCCATAGTAGCGATAGCTAAGGCACGGTATTCGATTCTGTCTTGCTCCGAGCAACAATATCCCGCTTTTTGGAACCCAAGTGATAAGATTGGGACCAAGATAAACACAAAAACCTCGGTGGAACAGCGATCATCAAGAGCTAGCCCAATCAAAGACATCGGAAAAAGCGTGAAGTTGCAATTTGGTGAAAGGTTGGAACAAAAGACCCGAGAGAGAGATCCTTTAATGTAACGAAGAACCCTTTTGCATGCACTCCAATGTTGGACAGTTGGAGCATGCAAAAGCGACTTAATTTGTTGACAATAAATGAGAGATCGGCCGTGTAAGAGTAAGGTATTGAAGCGCGCCAATAGTACTTCTATACAAAGTGGGCGGAGAAATGGATCCTTTGTCGGCAAGAGCAAGTTTTTGAGCGGCATTATAAGGGATGTCACAAGGTTTGGAGTCCAAAGCATATTAGTCTTCTTCAATATATCGGTGGCATATTTAGTTTGATTGATAAAATACCCGGGTAGCTTATGAGTTTCAATCCCCAGAAAATAATGCACTTCCCCCAGATGTTTGAGAGAAAAGGCCTTGTTAAGCTGCTGAATGATAGAAAGCACAACACTATGATCATCACCAGTGAGAAGAATGTCATCAACGTAGACAAGAACAAGCACAAGGTTGGACCTGCATCGCATAAAGAAAAGAGATGGATCCGACGAGAGCTTTTGAAACCAATGGACGGAGGAAAGGTCTTAAGCTTGTCATTCCAAGCCTTTGGAGCTTGTTTCAACCCATAGATTGCCTTAGTCAATTTACACATCTTTGTGGCTTCAAGGGATCAACAAAACCAACAAAGGTTGAGACATATACACCTTGTTGCATTAATCTCCCCATTAAGAAAAGCATTATTGATGTCAACTTGTTCAATTTTCCACCCTCTTGCAACAGCTAAAGAAAACATGAGCCTGATTGTGATGGGTTTTACAACCGGGCTAAAGGTTTCAAAGTAATCAATTACAGGTAATTGTTGAAAACCTTTAGCAACTAAACGAGCCTTCAATCTATCAACGATTGCCATCCGAGAGGTATTTAACCACGAAAACCCATTTATGATCAACAATCGCATATGAGGAGAGGTGGAACCAAAACCCAGGTGTGATTGGAGATTAAAGCATTGAACTCGGTTTGCATAGCACTTTTCCACCGAGGATCGGAGAGAGCTTCACCGATGGTTTTAGGTTGAGAGCAAAGTAAGATCGGTGAAAATTTTGGTTTGTGGATACCGCTTAGCCCTGGTGATCATGGGATGAGTAGGGCGGGAGGGGAGGAAGGAATGGGCACTGAAGAGCAGTTGGGAAGCAGGGGCTAGAGCGAGGAGAGGAGATAAGAGTTGGGACCGGCAAAGGAGAGTGAGTAGAAGGAGAGGCTGCACCGAAAATTCGGGAGGGATAGCTCTAGCGGGAGTAGGAGAAAAAGTTGGAAGTGAAGCTAGAAGCAGGAAATAGAGTAGGATAGGGAAACTCAAGCTCATTAAAATTCACGAGTTTCTAGATGTATAGACGGCGGAGGGATGTAAACATTTGTAACCCTTGTGGAGGGAACTATAACCAAGAAAGACACATTTTGAGGATCTAAACTGAAGTTTTGAATGAGCATAGGGTCTTAAAAAAGGAAAGCATGAGCAACCAAAAGGTCTAAGAAAAGAATAATCAGGCACATAGTGAAAAAGAGACTCGAAATGGAGCGATTATTGAGAACATGAGTAGGTAACTTTGTTGATAAGAAAAACAGCACATTCAAAAGCATCCCACCAATACTTAAAAGGAAGATGGGCACCAGCAAGAAGTGTCAGACCCATATCAGTGATGTGTTGGTGCTTTCTCTCAGGAAGACCATTTTGTTGGTGTGTATATGGACAAGGATGACGAATTTGAACACCTAAGGAGTGCAGATATGCAGCAATGGGTCTATATTCTCCCCCAAAGTCAGATTGAAAAGCCTTTATTTTAGTATGAAATTGTCTTTCTGTAAGAAGAAGAAAATGTTTCAAACAGGAAAGAGCATCACTCTTGCTGTGCAAAGGATAGATCCATGTGTATCTAGTGAATGCATCTACAAAATGTATATAATATTTGTAGCCTTGAGAGGATGGTGTGGATGCAGGTCCCCATACATCAGAAAAAATTAAATCAAATGGAGCATGAGCATGAGAGGTTGCGAGAAGGAAAAGAAAAGTGTGTAATTTGCCAACATTACAGTCATCACAAAAGAAATTGTGCTTTAGAAAATGGCTTATTAAGAAGTTTGAATACTGGCGAAAAACAAAAGCAGGACAGGCATGGCCTAGTCTTTTATGCCACAAGAAATTATTGCTAGGAGAATCAAGATTGGAAACATAAGAACAAGGAGAAATCTTCGTCTGAGGAGATGATTTGCATTTCTTTGAGGAAGAAGTTGATTGAGATTCATGTGATAAAGACCTCCTTTAAGAGTTCCTTTCAAATGAGAATTTGATGTGTGTTTTTGTCTTGACAAAACAAGAAGATTTGTGAAATTCAACATACACATTGTTGTCATTTGTGAACCGAGAAATACTTAGCAATTTTTGGTGATTTTGGGGACATAGAGGATATTGTGTAAGATAAAAGGCTTATGAGATTTGATGGAAGGAATAACAGAAGTACCAACGGAAGAAATAGGGAGGGAGGAACCATTACCAACAGGTTAACTTCTCCGAGCAGGTGTAAGGTGAATGAAGGCGAGGTTGCCAAAATCAAGTCACATGAGTGGAGGCACCACTATCAACAAACCAATTGCCATCGGCCATAGGTGCGCAGAGGAATAGGGAGGGTAGGAGGAAGGAGGACTACCAAGAATAGAAGAGGATCCCCCATGAGATCCAGCCATACCAAAAGAAGCACCTGGAGACACACCAGAGCAAGCTGGAGACATAGGATGCACAAACTGAGGCATTACACCATGAGAAACTGAGCCAGAGAAATTTGTAGTAGGAAAATCAACAATATGAGCCTGAGCAGAGTTGAAATTCAAACCCTGAAATGTTGAATCAAAACGCTTGAAGCACTTAGAGGCTATGTGATTTGCTTTTCCACAAACGGCACATTACACGATTTCTACCAAAAACGACCTCTACCTCGTCCTCACAGAGAAACCACCACGAGGAGGAAAACCTTGAGAGCCTCTCTTAGGCATACCATTGAACATCACATGTGCGGAGGAGATTGAAAAGGAATATCAACGAGAAGAAGGAATACTTTGAAATGTCTGTTGAATACGCATTTCATGAGTTTGTAATGCATCCGAGCATCTTGTAACGAAATATCACCCGAGCGAGAACTCGAGATTAACAATAATGACCTCATACTCACTACCACAACCGGCCAATATATAGGAAATCAAATCCTCATCAGAAATAATTTTGCCAGCAGCATGAAGATTGTCTACAATACCACGCATTTTTAAAAAATATTCTTCAATAGTCAAATCACCTTTCTTCGTATTGAGCAGTAAATTTCTGAGATGCATGACACGAGCTTTGGACTGAGTGTGAAAGAGAGATTCTAAAACAGACCATAACTCAGCAGAGGTTGTGCATCTTGAGACATGACCTAACATTGACTCTGAAATGGTAGAAAGAAGCCAGCTGAAAAGGAATTGATCACGTCTGTGCCAATTATGAGTTCGAATATCAACCGAAGAATCAGTAACACCATCGGAAGAACTCGGAGAAGGTAGAGGAGGAGCAGAACCGAATAGAACACCATCAAATGCATGAGCTCGGACATTTGACAAAATTTTGTACGCCGGAGAAGAAATAGTTGGTGCGATCCAGACGAATGGAGATAGGAGCAAAAGTAGGAAGAACTAGAGGAGAGATAGTCGGAGGCGCGAAGTCATCGGCGAGAGAAGAAGAGGTTACCGGAGAAGACAAAGGAGAGATGAGCGGCAGAGATGAGGGCGAGGCCAAAAATGGCTCAGGATACCATGTTGAAATATGAGAAAAACAGAGAAATATAAAAGCGAAATATGAACTTTGCATGAGGAATGAAGTTTACAGAGATACAAAGTATATATACACAAAAGTTCTTTGTTTCTAGAAGCACAACTATCTAACTAACTTTTCAACAAACTCTTAACAACTTAAATCGCACAACTTAACCACTAATCTAACAGACTATATTCAATAGAGACCAATTTTGCAATTAAGCCTACAACAACATCACAACGTATCTCGATACACGCGCACAACCTCGAGATGTTACTAAGGAGAGAATGAAAAATATGCCCAAAACATGTGTAATTGAGAGTTTATACTTGGGATCATTGTAGCTTGATTTGAAGATTCTAGTTCCATGCCAGCATTTGACTTTCACGAGAAGTTATTCCAGCTAAAAATTGATTATTAGACAAAGCAGATATGTAGGGATACTCTGTTGATTAAGAATTTGAAAATCCCCATTTGACTAATGTGCCGCCCACAAACCTTTGCATTATTTTTTTCCCAACTCTCTTCAGATGTATTGTGATGATGTGTGATTTCAATTACGCGTTGTGCAATAAAACAGTAGTGCAAGAGAGCAATATACTTAGCACATGCTACTGCATATCATTATTATCTGTATAACGAACCGACTCTTAAAATATCTCTGTTTAAAACAAGTATCATTTTTCATAGATTCATAAAATAGATCGTTAAAAAAAAAAAAGTATTATGGGATGTTTATGATTGAATTATTAGCCGACCTTTTTGTCATAAGTTGACCTTTAATCAATCTATTGTGTAAAGATTCTAGTTCCATTTCCTCATGTATATAAATAGCAGCTTTTCTTGTAATTCAAACAGTACAGAAAAATTAGGTTTATTTTTTTCCTGTCAATCTTGTTTTCATGTCATTATCAATGACTTTTGACATGTTTTCTCTGTCCCTTTCAGTCCTTATTGCCATCACATTAGCCCTTCTTTTGGCACACCACAAATGTAATAAGACCAAAAACAAGAAAAACTGCCACCAGGGCAAATGGGGTTGCCCTGGATTGGTGAAACCATAGATTTCATCAAAGCACAAAAGAAAAACCGATTATACGAAGATTTCATCCAGGCCCGGATTCAAAAACACGGGAAAACATTCAAAACAAGGCTGATGGGGTACCCGACAGTGGTAGTAAACGGGGCGAAGCCAATAAGTTCTTTTTATCGAACGAATTCAAGCTAGTTGTAAGCTCGTGGCCATCTTCGTCGGTCCAATTGATGGGCGAAAATTCGATCATGGAAAAACAAGGGACGCACATCGTTGCCTTCGTGGGATTGTGGCTACAAGCCTTAGTTCTTCCGGCCTGGAAGGCCTGGTGCCAAGAATATGCCAAACAATTGGAACTCACCTGGAAATATATTGGAATGGTGGTGAAAAAGTAATTAGCCTTTATAGTCTTACAAAGGTTTTGACATTTACTATTGTCCTGGAATGTTTACTGGGAATTGAGGTGAAGCCTGGAATGCTGGATTTGTTTGAGAAGGTGTTGGAAGGGGTTTTGCGGCCCCTGTTAACTTTCCGGGGTCGAAATTTTCCAGGGCGAAAAGTGCGAGAAAGGAGATTGAGAATGTGTTGGTGGATATTATTCGGAGGAAGCGAAAGGAAATGGAGAAGCAGAAGGGAAAAGGAGAGGAAGAAGGGATTTTGCTTTCGCGGTTAGTTGGAGCGCTTATTCGCGGTGAGATCAGTGAGGTGGAGGTGGTGGATAACGTCGTCTTGCTCGTGTTTGCGGCCCACGACCACGGCGTCTTTCGCCATTGCGATGGCGTTCAGGATGTTGGCGAATCATCCTGACTGCTGTTCTGTTCTTGAAAAAGGTACATGTGTTTGACATTTAACTATGCAAAAAAAAACGTTGAGGTTTGATTCTGTCTTAAATTTTTCACTTCATAGCCAAAAGATATTTCAAAAAAACCCATTGATACTTATAAAAATATTACGAGTTACCCTCTTAAATTTAAGACATAGTCGAACATCAGGGATGCTTTTTTGTAATTTTGAAGCACCTCTGGGCTTTTTTGTAATTAGCAGAAACCTTAGGGGTGTTTTTGTAATTATACCTAATATTAAGTACATAGCAAATTTTGTGCTTATTTTTCGTTTGTTTGATGGTATATCAGAACATAACGATATATTGAGCTGCAAAAGACCGGAAGAAATTCTCACGTCACGAAGACACGAAGAAGATGAACTATACCTGGCAAGTTGCTCGCGAGAGCATGAGGATTTTCCCTCCGATTTTCGGTTCTTTCAGAAAAGCAATCGATGACATTGAATACGATGGATACACAATTCCAAAAGGGTGGAAGGTAAACAAAATTGCTCCTCCTAATGATAGAAGTATGGTGTTTGAAATGCTTTTCATTTCAAGTGGGGTTAAGTGCAACACAGAATCAAACCTCAAGGATTTTTAAGTAATTTTCAAAAACCATTGGTTTTTTTTTTTTGTAATTAGCACAAACCTCAGGGCAATTTTTGTAATTATCCCTAAATTCTTTGTGAATTTCTGCAAATGCAACAGGAAGATTGATATATCCTTCAAAACAGAAAATTATCAGACAATCTGAAAAGTCCCTTTCGTTTTTGTGCAGGTGCTTTGGACAGCATATGGAACACATTATGATGAAGAGTATTTTGAAGATCCTTTGAGTTTCAATCCAGGTAGATTTGAAGACCCAATTCAGCCATATGCATTTGTACCATTTGGGGAGGGCCAAGACTTTGTGCAGGATACCAATTGGCTAAGCTAAATATTCTCATTTTTGTACACTATGTTGTGACTAGATACAACTGGTCCTTAGTATCTCCTGATGAGCCAATTACTATAGACCCCCTTCCATTCCCTTCTCAAGGAATGCCCATTACAATTTCCCCAAAGTTGCCATGATACCATGTAATATGGTGGTAGAATGTACTCAAATAAAAGTTTTTCAAGTTAAAATGCAAAATTCTTTGTTGATACCTGCACTACTGACTACTTGGAGAAGCTTGGATTTTAAAGCGTATGGCATTTACAAATGTAAACGAATCGAGTTGAGTCCAACAAGTATAAGTTTGTTTGATTTTTATTGAGTTTCAAGAAGTACTATTTAAGTTTGGTTTGATTATTATCCAAGCTTTAACAGAGCCGAAAAACTGATTGAACTCGAGTAATTTGATCTTGTAATACATATTTTATCATTCAACTAGTCAATGAACTTCAAATATATCTATCTATTCTATTCTATTCTATCTATCTATATCTATATCTATACTTATTATAAAAGTGCGAATAGGTTTTAAGGTTTCTTGAAAATTTTGATTGGTCAAAAATGTCCTCATGGTAAAGTTAGCTTTAAAGGGTAATTAAGTAATTTTCATATTGATTTTGATTTTATTTGTTTAATAATATTGACAAATATCTTTTTATATTCCAAACCCTTCTTATATGATTTATTTCAATTATAATTCTTATAATATTTTAAATTTTTAGATAATATTCATTTTATATTATACTAGATATCGAGAGCTTTCCAACCATATGTCATAAGCATATATAAAAGACTTAATATGAGAGAATTTTAGCCATTTAAAGTTGAGTGCTATGCAAAATATACATTTATAATATCTTTATTTAATTTTCTAAATAATTAAATAATCAAAAAAGAAAAAGATTATGAATTTACAGCAAAATGAAGAGAAAAATTAATTAAAATTTATTTATTCAAAATAAATAGCATGACAAAATATATTTTCTAAACTTGAGTATTGGTTGAGAATATCCTTACAATAATAAATTTATCATCTATTACACTTCATAAACAATGAGATAATATTATTTTAGGTTTGAGTAAATGATACATTTTTAGGTATGGGAAGATGGGAATTTGCAACGATTGAAAATTTCAAGTAATTTTAAATTTTTTCCATAAAAAATAATTAGTTTTAAAGATAAGTTACATATAAATTTTTACTAAAATTTTGAATAAATATTATTTTGTTTCTAAGGTCTATTCATTAATCTTTATGTATATTTTCCCGTAATATAGATTACGGTTTAACATGATTTACATTCAATTATTAGTTGTGACAACGTAAAGTTAAATTTGCAAAATAAATATATTATAAGTATATACTCTAAAATTTAAAAATAAAATAAATTTGGTTAAGTGTTATGTGTTTGAAGTTAATAAAATGAGATTTTAAATCTCAAAGTGAAGTGGACGAGATGAGTAATATTTGTATAATTTTGATTATCCACAATTTATATTTATTTTTTTACTTTTCTTAAGTGTTGGCATACATATTTCTATTGTATATCTAAATAAATAAAAAATGAAAGAAAAATGAGCAGCAAAAATTACTATAACAATATAAAACAGTTAATACTAAGAATTTTAAAACTAAATTGAAAAAGGGTTCTAAGAAGACAATATAAGAGAACTAATTTTTCTTTAACATTTATTTATGCACTCATTTATTTGTTTATGGATGCACCATTTGACCTTTCAAATCCTATAATGTAGATTCATTTATCAATTTTAATAATATATCATTGTATATTCTTTTAGTTAAATAAGCCCAGTAATATGATAATAAAAAATAAAATTAACTATAAAAGATATTTAAAAAGAAAATATTTGTTCTCAAACTTAACGAAATATGTAACTATAAATTATGTTTTAATATGGAGGTACAGAGAACATGAAAAGTTATTTTTAAATTTTGATTATGTTTTTCTTGGCATATAAATTTTTAATTAATAGGATGAAATGTCTAACAAGTTTGGATAAAAAAGAAAATAAGGTATTTTATTATAGCAAAATAGTTTATTTTTAAATTATACATAAGAAGTCAATTAAGGCTTTTAATAATCTTATTCTATTTTACATATCAAGAATTTTAATTTAGATTGAAATTATTTTTCTATTTAATCTTTTCTGTTTTATGGTATTTTTTTATTTATTACTTATATAGAGATGTATTGGTTGAAAAAATATGCATCAATAAATAGACTTTGATTTAAAAAAATTAAAAACTAATATAGTAAATTAAAATAGATTTAAATAAAATATAATTAAAAATAGTGTATATATATATTATTTTAAGAATGGTTGAAGAAATATTGAAGAAAAATCACTTACATATGTATATTTTAACATTTATGATAATATTTAGCTTTGCTAAAAATATATATACATCCTTAATAAATTATGTAAGTTTAGGTAAAAAGATATGTATTATATTATTTTGGTAGTGAAATAATCTAACTTAACAAAAAAATATAATATGAAAACAAGAATTTTATATTTTTAATTATATTTCCGATAACTATATGTGAATTTTATATTTTTTTATTTTTAAAATCAATAAGTACTTAAACCAAAAAGGAAATACAAAAAAATTTGAAATAGTTTTAGTAAAAGTTTTTGTTAGTAAAATAATTGAAGGAAATAGAACTGTTTAATTCTAAAATATGAAATTCACAATTTAAATAAAAATAAAAAGTATAAAATTAAAACTCATTTTTTTATCATGAATAATATTCTATTATTTTTTAAAATTTATTTAAAGTTTGAATTAAAGAAAATTCACTAACAAATAACATTTACTGTTATAGCGAGGTAATAAGATTAAAAGTCCGAATTTTGTTCATTTAAAGGATGAATTCAAAGTCGAAAAAAAGGACCAAATCTCCAAGATCTCCACTTAGAGGACTAAAAAAACAATTTTGCCTTCTTTAGAATAACTTCATTGGTCCTTGTGACTTGTGAGTTTCTTGGGCTACGTTTAATTTTTTTTTTTTTCAAAAGCATTTTTCTAATTTTATCTTAGTCAAAACACTGCGATTTTACTGAAAATATTTTATTTCTTCATTTCTCATTTTCAAAATCAATATACAATTAAATGTTTTAGTAGGAAGAAATTCAACAACACCGTCTAACCTTAATCTTACGCACATTTACCACCCAACTGCCAAGGTCACATATATCCCCTTAATAAAATTTGAATTTAATGTTTGGACAAAAATACTTTAATTAAATGAATATTTATAGTTTTTAATATTTTGAATTTTTATACCTCATTTGTTAATTTTAAATTATTTATTAATTAAAAATATATTGTTATAAATAAATTATTAACTAAGTAACTCAAATTTTAAAAAAACAAATTATAACAGTGAGTATAAAAGAAAAAAATTCCTTAGATTGCATTTGGATGAGCGGATTTGGATTTGGGAGCGGATCCGGTGGAAGTATTTCAAATGACTCCATGTACGATGAATTTGAAATCTTTTTGATTCCAAAAATAACTTCCAAAGATTTGAAGTTCATTATAGAATTTCTCCATCCAAATAACCTCACTTGATTTGTTATTATGGATTTAAAATCCTTATCTCTAAATCCATTAATCCAAATAGAGCCTTAATTCATTGTTACATCATTTCTGTTCGGTCTCATCTTTAAATTTGTCATGTTTTGAAAATCGGATTGGGTTGGTCGGCCTGGCGGTTGAATTGGGAGCTGGTGGTTGGACCTGTTCAGTTAGCCCTAAAAATCATTCTCTGGATAAACCGGTCAAAAGCTAGTTGAACCAGTGAAAATATTGTTGCATTATACTATTAGTGGCAAATTTCTCAACAGTTTAATACATAATCACTAGGTTCAAGTGCTTCTTTCAAAACTTTGGCAATACATTGAACTAAACCATGATGATCCTGTAAGAAACATGAGATAATTGAAGCCTACAAGAACGATATCATTTTGCCGGAAGCCTTCTTCAGTATATCAGAAAGAATAAACAAATAATGACTGATTAATTTCTTGAGTATCGGGAATGTCTATCAGAACGGTACATCTTTTACACACTTCAAGGAATCCGGAATAAGACTGTGACTGACTATCTTCAAACCTTTCTTGGACCAATGTTTAACAAGGGCAACCTCAATCAGCCTCACCTGGGAAGAAAAGCAAAACGAATATGCACAATAATTATCAGTGAAGTAAATCTTGAGTTCAAGTTTACATACTTTTTCTCCAGTTGCTTGTTTTTTGGTTAATCTGTTGTACAAATTAAAGTTCCAGGAACAAAGAGAACACAATATTGAAAAACGATAACATTCCTTAAATTGCAATTGTTTACTTCATGGATTCACAATTATTATCAGAAGGAACCAGTATACAGAAAGTGAACTCATATATAAGATATTGAACTGTAATATCTGCCATCATGTGATTCCGTAAACTATGATGATTGAAAAACTCATTATAGGTCTGCAAGGGGTATTACTTGTTTCCTACACCATGAGTTCATTTAACCTAACGTCGAATTTGTCAGATCCCAAATAAATGATGATTTTCGTCCAATTTTCTTTGTAATGAACGGATAGTTTAAATTGTGTTTTTGAAGGTGAACCTCACTATTTCTCTCTCTAAATTTCCTTTTCTCCTCCTTCTCACTACAAACCCTAAATTTTTTATCCCTCCCCCTCCCTCACCCTCCCCAGCCACAGCCCCATTCCCCTCCCCTCCCTCCCTTCTCCTCCTCCTCCTCCCCTTATCCCCTCCTCCCCAACCATGCTTCATAATGGGCCAATGAAGACATATTTTTGTGTTTTTCGGAGGTGATCGGAATTTTCGATATCGGAATTTTCGATCGAGAGTGGAGGCAAGTCGGAGGTCGGAGCTACAAAGAGGAAAGTTGGAGCCGGGTAGGTGATGGGCTGCGGTTGTAGATCGGGTGAGGGAGAGGCAATTTTCTTTTCTTTTCTTTTCTTTTTTTCGATTTTTTCTGTATTTTTTTTTTGAGTCTTTATTTTACCGGTTGATTTGCGAAACTCGTAGGCGGTCAGTAATTTCTGTCTTGCAGTACGTGATGTAGCTCGTGCCCGGATTTGTTCGAGTTGGGTAGTCTCCCTTGAGGAGTGCCTTAGTCCTCCTTTTGGAGGTGGTTTAGTTTTCTTTAGTTTTGTGTTTTTTAGTTGTTTCTTGTTTTGCTCCCTCGAATTACGGTGGTTTTACCTCTCGTACGGAGTTCTCCCCTTGACATGTATCAATGTATGTATGTTCAAGGTGGCCATTTTGCCAGTTGGCAGTGTAAGTTTTGTTAAGTAATGAATATATTTCTATCGTTTCGGGAAAAAAAAAAAAAAAAAAAAAAAAAAAACGGATAGTTTAAATTGAAAGTCACAAGTTGCAAAAGCCTCAGCGCAGGGTAAAGGGAAAAATGTAATTCTCTTGGAAATCCACCATGCTGACGTCTAGTTTTATTTTTAACATGTTATTTTCTGTGCTTTTCTCACTAATTTTCACAGAACTAGCAAACAAACGCGTAAGTGATAAAGATGGTTTATAGAGCCTAGAAGGGATCCGAATGGATGGAGTTCATGAGAAAACCATCCATACCCAAATGATGCTGGGTGGAATTAGGGAGAAAAATATAGGCTGTGGCAGGTGGTACAAAGTGCAACAATTACAGATTTCAGGATGGTTCACAAGCTTGAATAATCAGCCCGAGCTCAAAATAATGATCCTCTCCCTAATCCTCAGCAGCCAATGTGTGTATATATACACACATATATACACAAACACCCTCCAAGTTCCTCTTTAAATAATTGGAAAAAATTGTAGTTATATACTAACCTAACATCGTTCTAGTTTTAGTTCATCCTTAATTCTCCTGCATATCCATCTTTCCTTTTCGCTCTGGTTTCCCTCATCTGCACACCTCTTCATTTACACCTCACTTTTCTACTACTATCTCCACATGTCTGCTGCCAAGAGTCACAAAAATTGCAGCCTAAAGCTCCCACCGATCCAATTACCACGTCATGTTTCCTCTAGCTTCATCTGGAATGTCCCTGCCTGTCTTCACCTACGCATATATTTCATTTCAGGGAAGCAACGTGAATTTAAAGGATCAGGTAGAGGTAATTTGTCATCTTTTCATGTCTTGACACCGTAATTGACACCGAATATATAGTCGCAGTTACAAAGCAAGCTGCATTATGAAGTGGATAGAAACGTAACGTGCAGGTGCGGAAAGATGACAGGATGCAAATGACACAGTTGGCTGAAGCCACCCCATTGCTATTCCTAGATATAACTTAAATATGACTCACCAAGATATCATCATGTCACTTTGGAATCACTGGATAAGTAAATCTAAGGAAACCAAAAAAATAAATATATTTAAGCTTCCAAAGATATGTCTTTTCAAGCATTTTCAGTTTCTTAATTTCTTTTCTCAAATCTTTCTATTTATCAGACCTAATACACAAATTACTCCTAAATTCGCTTCAACTATGTAATTTTCGTTTGTGAGGAATTACTTTGATCACTAGACAGCAACTACAACTTAACCCTGTGAATCGGGCAAGTAGGATTGTGGCATTATTACTACTCACACTTGTACCAACATTTCAAATTCTTACCACACAGTCATCTATTCTCATAGCAATAAAATTGTAAACAAGTACAGAAATAATATGAGATCATCTTAATTCCTAAAACGGCATGCAATGGTAAAAATAATGGGATAAGGCAGTATTAACCATAACGAATCAGCCATTCACAAAATGAAGTCATTATTTAGCCACATACATGGCTTTGTAGGTCTTTGATATTCAGTTTGCAGCAATTAAGTGTTCATAGGCAGCACAAACAAGAAAATTACTTCAAATGACCAACCTGCCTCACAATAAAAGGTTCCTCTGCAAGACTCAATGGTTCAGTCAGTATGGTGAAAAACCCATTTCTGTTCCCATAAGCAATATCTGTGAAGGGCCGATCACCCACCTGTTATTTGAACAACAATATATTATATTATGATGAGAGAAAAACGAACCAAACAATACAACACTATCAAACCTAATGGAAATACAAAACAAACTATCAATAAAAACATAGGATCCTCATCTTACCATAATAAGGCTTGAGGATTCACAACCAAAGTGCTGTTCAATTTCTTCAGCTGATCCAGCTGGCTTCTTTACCCCTAGAGTTTTTGTAAACATAAATTCCAATTCCAAACAAGAGTAATAAGAACCACTTTCTTGTCTGAAGATTACCTTTCATCTAGTTCAATTTATCAACTGCAAATTAAACATTGTCCATTTTCAAGTAAGGAAACAAAACTTACTGTGCCTTATCACTTTAATTCCAAATGCATCCTCAAGAGCTCTAGCTTTTCTACCATCAGGGTCATACTCGGACAGTCCTAAAGTTATCATAAATCAAGCTAATTGAAGCGAATCAGTGAAACAACACAAAGCATTCAACAAAAAGAATAATATAATTTAACCAAAATTTCCAAAGGGGTTTCATCAAAATTACCTGCAGAGTTACTGAACACGGCGATATTATTGCCGAATAAAGTTTTACAATGCTCTATAGATGACTCAAGGGGTTCCCACAAGCTCAACGAGTAAGGAACAGTGATTGTATTATCCTTGTCAAAGACCACACCTTTGAAACCCCTCTTCTTCAGCTCAGCCCAATCAATGTACCTTATATCAGGCACAGTAACATGTGGGATCACCAAGTGATTGTCTTTGGATAAAATCCCGATGGAGCAAGCGATGCCTTCCAGATTTATTCTCTGCCCTAATGCAGCTTTCAAATCAGTCCACCACATGTTTGATGAAATACCTTAGCCGCAATCTATCACAAAAACTGTCTTTACGTTCTCTAAATCAGCGTTTCCAGGTAGCAATAGCTGAGTTAGAAAAACTTGAAAACCTTGCGTTTTTCTTGACCTGAGTAAGGGTATTTTCTGGGCAACTCAGATCTTGCTCTTTGCTGCAACGACTCTGGTTTGTTTGGTTACGTTTTGGTGAAAAATATGTTTCCTTTTACAAAGTATTTGAGAATAGGGTGAAAAACGAACCAAAGCCTACTCGATCTCGATTCGAGATCGATCGTTAAAAAGTTCTCGTTTGAGCTTGGTTCGTTAAAGATCGATAAGATTTAAAGCTCGGCTCGAGCTCGACTCGATTAATAAAAAAAGAATAAAATATGTGTAAAAATATCAAGCTACTCGAGCTCGATTCGTGTTCGACTCGACCAAAGCTCGTTCGAGCTCGATTCGATTAATAATCAAACAAGCTCAAACACAATTTTAAAAGCTCGATTAAAATTCAAACAAGCTCGAACAATACCATGTTCGGCTCAACTCGACTCATTTACACCCCTATTTGAGAGATATAGGTTTGACTAGGAATGATCGTCAGTTTCATAGATTCGCCATTTTTCGAGAAAATAAAAATCTCAAACTGAATTGCCCGTATTTCTAAAAAATAATATTAATTGCGGTTTTATTAATCTATATCTATTCTATACCTATTATAAAAGTGTGAATAGGTTTTAAGGTTTCTTGAAAATTTTGATTTGCCAAAAATGTCCTCATGGTAAAGTTACCTTTAAGGGTAATTAAGTAGTTTTTCATATTGATTCGATTTTATTTGTTTAATAATATTGACAAGAGTCTCTTTATATTTCAAACCCTTCTTATATGATTTATTTCAATTTTAATTCTTAAAATAATTTAAATTTTTAGATAATATTTATTTTATATTATACTAAATATCGAGAGCTTTCCAACCATATGTCATAAGATATATAAAAGACTTCATATGAGAGAATTTTAGCCATTTAAAAGTTGTTATGTAAAATACACATTTATAATATCTTTCTTTAATTTTCTAAATAATTAAATACATAAAAAGAGTATATTTACAAAAAATGAAGAAGAAGAAATAATTAAAAGTATTTAATATTATTTTATTCAAAATAATTAGCAGGACATAATACATTTTTAAATTTCACTATTGGTTGAGAATATCCACACTATAATAAATTTATCATCTATCACACACTCTAAATTGTGAGATAATATTATTTTTGGTTGGAGTAAATGATACATTTTTAGGTATGGGAAGATGGAAACTCGCGACTATTGAAAATTTCGGGAATTTTATGCTTTTCCCATAAAAAATAATTAGTTTTTAAGATATATAAGTTAAATATAAATTTTTACTAAAATTTTGAATAAATATTATTTTGTTTCTAAGATGTATTCATTAATCTTTATGTATGTTTTTTTCCCTATAATAATGGATATATGGTTCAACATGATTTAGATTCAATTATTAGTTTATATTATTTATGTATTTTTCGATAAAAAAACTCGATCATTGTGACAATGTAAAGTTAAATTTGCAAAAAAAAAATATTATAAGTACATACTCTAAAAAATAAAATAAATTTGGCTAAGAGTTATGTGTTTGAAATTAATGAAAGGATATTTTAAATGTCAAAGTGAAGCGGATGAGATGAGTAATATTTGTTTAATTTTTATCCACAATGTATATTTATAATTTTTTTACTTTTTCAAGGGTTGGCATATATATATATATATACATATATATATATATATTGTAAAACTAAATAAATAGAAAATAAAAGAAAAATGATTTTACAAAGTAAAAATTACAATAACAATATAAAACGAGTTAATACTAAGAATTTTAAGGCTAAATTGAAAATTAAGAACTAATTTTTCTTTAACATTTATTTATGTACTTACTATTTTTTTTATGGATGCACCATTTGAACTTTCAAATCCTATAATTTAGATTCATTTATCAATTTTAATAATATATCATTGTATATTCTTTTAGTTAAATAAGTCCAATAAATATGATAATAAAAACATGAAATTAACTATAAAAGATACTTAAAATGATAAATAGTTGTTCTCAAACTTAACGAAATGCAATTAACAATCGACATTTATAACATGAAATTATATGCGCCAAGAAAAACTAAAAGAAAATAATAATCGACATTTATATCATAAGTACATATTTTATAACCTACATGTTGATATGCTAATATTTTACTTAAAAATATTATATTAAGTTATGCACAATAAGTATAAAACTTACTTGATATTTTAATTTTAGGCGCGACCACAACATTACATTTGAGTGAAAAAAATTATCAAAAAGTTTATTTATGGATCAAAGTAATATATTATTTATTGTTTCAAAAATAAACATAATTTTTGAAAATAAATTATCCATTATAATTTAAATATTAATTTCATTAACAAAAGTAATTGATTTTAGTCACATTTAAATCTTGAGTCTCTTTGAAGATATAAGCAATATACTTTAATTTTTATATATAAAAAAATAATTATGATTTTGATCTCACATTTTGTATTGTACATATATATGTATTATTAAAGTAATAATTTAAATTTTGGTCGACGTTATTTTCATAGTTATGCATTTTAAAACATGTCCCTCTCTTTAACAATTTAATTTTTAAAATGTATATTTTTCAAGTGCAACCAAATTTTATCGTAAATGTTAAAGTAACAAACCTAAATAGCCTTTTTCATGTTTTTCTTCTAAACTTACTATGACGGACATACCATTTTTTAATCATCTTTACTTTTAACCTTTTTCTTATTTTTTTCATATATATTATATTTTATTAAATAAAATTCTATGTATGAATAACAATATACATATATACAATTAATAAATAAAAAAGATGTGATGGAATATCAAGAGTCAAAAAAGAACAATAATTTGAGTAAGATTTGAAAAGTTATATTTATTCCTTCTTTAGAGTTCAAAAGTAAAATACTAAACATTCATATATACAATTCTATATATGGATAATAATAATCCTTTAATCAAATGCTCAAATGTATATATTGACATTCTTCAACATCAAATTCATCGATTTAATATTAGGTCGAAGATTTAAATTTATGAAGATATTTATTTTTAATATTTTAAGCATTCAAATACATGCATTATACTTTTTGTGAATGTATTGTAAATTTTATGCTATATTGAAATATGCTCACCGACAAAGATAAAATGAATAAAATGAATTTTTATGCTTAAGACAATAAAAAGATAGCCTATCAATTTATATATGATGTTTTTTTCGATTTTACAACAACAACAAAAAACAAATTGAGACCTATATTTTGCTCAAAACTGTCACATGCATAGAACATGACAACTAAAAAGTGAGGAGGTTTTTTGTTATGCCATTTTTATAAAAATTCTATAGCTTAACCTATGTTTTACGGTTATTTGACACACGCCTGGATTATATATTCTATAATTTTGTTGTAAGGCTTTGAATGATAGATTATACTTTGGATATGCTCAATTGGATGGATTTTTAGAATGTAAAGTGATTTTTTGAAAGAAAACAACATAAAAGACGTAATTGAGGTTCTTAATATAATTTATTTCAATGCACTAATTAATAATTTTTTTTCGCTTTTAAATTTGTCATTACTATATTACATAACTATTTTTTGATAAAAAAAAATTAATTAGAATAACAATTAGTCACATCAAAGACACTCAATAATAAAAATTAAGCGGAAATAATAAATTTATGATATCGTAATACATGCTCTTAATGATAATACAATAGAGCATAATATTGTTAGACACTCAATAATTTTGATTTCTATGATGTGGTTCGCTCGTTTATTTGATATATAAATGTGACTATTCTTTCAAACTCGAATCAATTTATTGATATTTTTCAATTACAATTGATGTGTATAGATTTTATCTTCATTTTCGTTATATAAATAATTAATTTAATCATGGAGAACTTGAGAAAACATGGATAATGGTCGAGTGGTAAATACTCCCATCCCAAACTAGATGTGTGGGATTTGATTCTCATCATCTCTCCACTCCCAAGATATGTACTTAAATATAAAAGAAAGGAGAACATGAATGAAAATAGAATTTTTACTTTCTCATCGTTTCTTAACAAAAGAGGCACATGTGATGAATGAAAATCAATCGTAGTCAAATCGTTTTAAAAGATAACACACATTAGAAAATGGAGTAAAAGAGAAATGCATCCGTACATCAACCAATCATGCCGGGCTAAAAGTGCATTAAAAAAATTGCAAAAAAATCTCAAAGCTAAGTATGAAGAAAAGTAGACACTCAAAAAATAAACAAGATGCATTAATTTAAAACTCGTCTTGAATATATATTTTTGAATTTTTATATAGATTACTCTTCGATTTTTTAATATCCATTATACTTTGTTGAGCGATAATATCATTTAAGTATCATGTTTTTAGTCCAAAATGTCTTAACCATATTTTCGACAATAGTTTTTGCAAACTTTCTTTTAAGATCAAAATACATGAATGACATTTATTATAAATACAAAAATATAATAAAAATTGATTCCAATTTATAGATTTAATTTAAGTTAATTAATAAAATTAATTGGTTCACGTGCAACGCACGTTCACCTTACTAGTTAAATCAAATGTGCGAATTTAGAAGCTTTTTTAACAGATTATTATGTTTGAGGGAATTTATTACGATATATAATGAATTGTGGGAGTTTTAAAATTTTAAGGTTGGTCGTTATCAAAGACTAACGACTAAAGCTTAGTCGTTGTTGCCAATAACGACCAAATCAAAAAAAAATTAATAAAAATTCAACCTGTCGTTCTGCAGCCTAACGACCGGAGAATCACAAAAATTCAAAAAAAAGTCAATCGAATTGTCAAATCCTTGCTGTCACGGGCATCAACTTTTTCGATGCTGCCAGTCGTTTCGTAGTAACGATCGAGCATTTTTTTAAAAAAAAAATATTTGTATCAGATTTTTGGTTATAAAGTAGCAAAGACCAAGATCACTTCCCAAGTGCCATAAGCCTCACTCTCGGCTCTCTCTCCTCAAAAGTTCTTCCATTTTTTTCTCTCAAGTGTATACGCACACAAACACCTCCCGCAAGAGCGACCTCCTGGCGACCTCCTAAAGATATCATTCCGCAAACAGTGTCCGACATTATTTTTAAAGGTAAATTGTTCGTATAATTTTTATAAAAACTAATTTTGTATTTTTCTTAATAACATGAAATTTTTGTTTTTGCATGAAATTATTAAATGTTACTTGTAAGTTGTATGCTATTTTATATGTGTTCATGTAATTTTTGTTATAATTATGTTCATGTAATTTTGTTATATTTTGCATGTTTGTTATATTGTAAGTGATTTTTTTTTTTTTGCAAAATAACACCAGGGGGTGGGGATTGAGGCGTGATCCCCTACTTGTATATCAAATAATCAAAATGTCATACAATGTCATGCCCGTCAGCAAGGAGAAAATCAAAGAACAAATAACCTATCACTACGATATCTAGAAAGACTATCATAATGAGATATCTAAAAATAAAAGGAGAACCAATGATCTATGAAAATCAAGCTCGGATATCCCACTGGTCTATCCGAATAAGCGCTAGGAGGTGGTGAGAAGTCGTGCCCTCATCAACAATGTGATCGCTAAGGCGTGAGCCTCCCAACTCGCAAGGTGATCGGTGGTCGATTCCCTCTCTATGTATGTGGGAAATCAAATCTGAAGGTCCTCAAAGATGTTCCGAATGCGAATCGGGGTATCTTTGAACCTACCAAGAGCCAAGGCCACGGAAGTGATCGTGGTGACCGCCGCTGCGCCCAACTCGATCCAAATCAAGAGAAAAAGACGGGCATGCCGCAGCCCCATCTCCGCGCTAGAAGCTCGGCATGAAAGCTAGACATCGCCTGGAGAGAACAATGAAAAGCCAACATAAGTCCGCTCAATGATCTCGAATCAATCCCTCCGCCAAAGAATCAAAGTGTCCCTATCAAACGAACCATCCGTGTTCACTTGATCGAGGAGAATGAGGGCTCGCCAAATCACAATCCTCGACTGCGTGGAACCCGTGGTGGAGCACTCCCCGCAAAAAGCCAACAAGAGGGAAGCATCCAGACTAATCGATGGGTTGACGCCGACCGAAACAAGAATCCGAGATACCGCTCCACCCGCCAAATAATGTGAGATGCCAAGAAATGAAGGTGTCGATGCTTGACACAATTCCTTTCCGTCCGGATAAACCATAAAATCAAGCAGTGAACCAAGAAACTCAAGTGCCTCGTGTGTGATCCGTGTGTGCGATTCCTCCAAAATGAAAGGAACAATATTATATCGGTGGTGTGTGGAAGTGTAGTGTCAAACCAAGGAAGAAAGTGATTCCACACTGACCGAACAAGATTATCATTCATCAAAAAGAGGTGAGGGATAGATTCGACTGAGGAGATGAATGTGGATTATCCAAACAATAACAAAGAACGTGAGGCAAGGGAAGTGCCACGTGCCGAAGCTTGATATCCACGGGAAGACGATTCGAAGGGGCGCCAAAGGAATATAGAGATAGTAGAAATAAGAGCATCATTCCAAATGGCACCATACATAAAGTTCGAGCATTTTTACCCCGGAGAGAAATAGCATACAAGTAGTTAATTTAGGGCTATATTTGTGAAGATATGTCAAATTCGATATAATTGGAGTGATTGTTCATTACGGGGCCAAATATTAATTGAAAATGTCTATCAAGTAGGATATAGTCGACCTGCTATTAGAGCCACGAGAATTTCTCGAACGACAAATTTGGACAATTTGATATCTATGCTGCATGATATTCTGAGTTTGGATAAAAATAGTTATTTGTTAAAACTATCCGATAAATCTTTGTGATAACAACATGTCACGAGTCATTGCAATTAATACGAACCGAGACTTGTGGTTTTTCTTTGATCCGGAGGCCGGAAATAGAACTGTAGATATCTTTGTCGAGACGGAATAAGTGCATCGTAATATCGTATCTGATATCCGTTTAGAAAATGAATATCTTCAATACGCATCTTACCTTATGGGGGACAACACACTTGAAGCTCCTATTACGATTCAAAGAACTAATAATGTTGTTGTTAATGATTTGAATACACGACCTTCTGAATCCGATCAGCCCAATGTTGATAGATTATTGCCTGAATCTAACCTCGATGATCATGGGGATCATGAAATTTCACCTTCTGAACCGAGCGAAAATTGAATGACGATGAAAATGACACAGGTGATTATGAAGATGAAGATGGTGATACTCCTACACCGACTCACAACCTATTGAGGTGGCAATTAATCGCAACATGTCGTGGATTTCGTCATTGCACCATATAGAGACATACTTTTTTAATTCATCTTTCGAGAAATTTAATATTGATTCGAGTTGGCGTTCCTCATCCTAAGATTGTACTATGATGAAGATAAAGATGTGTTAAAAAGAGGTATGGTTTTCAAAGATAAAAAGCATGTTCAATCTGTTGTTAAAGATTTTTCGATTCATCACGCAAAACATGAGTATCGAGGGGTTCAAGTATTTCCGCAAAGTCATTAGTGTGGGACAGGGACTCATCCGTACTCAAAGTACAAACACAAGATGTTGATCGTTGTCGCTCTTGATGCAAACCAACAGTTCTCCCTTGGCGTATGCAATTGTTGATGAAGAATCCAGGGCTACCAGATTAATGATGGTAGTAGTCGGAGGAGCAGGAGACATACATGGAGTGGTATCATCGCATTACACGATTGCGCATTACTCTATCACATCCGAGATGGAGACGGGATACGACCATCGATATTACACTCACGATGCCATTGTAAGATTATTTGTATGTATATATAATGTTTACATCTAATTATGACATTCAAAATTACTTATACAAAATTATATTTACTTTCGAAAGTAATGGATGAGACGATTAATGCTTGGTGCAAATTACGATTGATTATGGCCACATCTGCGGAGAGTTGTTATGGATATCAGTGATGAAATGGAGAAACATATTCGCTCGTCTCAAAACGTTGCATCATATCTTCGGGGCGGATGCCCCTGCCGAAGATACCACGATGACCACTCAGTACATGCCCACCACATTTGCACCCCCCGATGTACACATGGCTGGTCCTTCGAGATCCACACCTCAGATGCATCATGGTATGGATATTAATACTAATTCACGTACATTTTAGATATATGTTTCAGGTGTCATGATGTTTTGATCATATTTTCGAGATATGGCTGGTCCATCTCATGGGTATGGTAGAGATTATTATGTTCCAAAGATTCACGAGATAGACTCGTATTTTTCACGCCTCTAGTTATTGGACCATCATGGGCATCATATACATCACTTCTACGATCCGATACTAGCATGTCATCCCATCATTTCTCAGTTTTGATCAATCCGAGTTGGCGCCCGAATTTTTCATCGCCGGTTGCATTTCGCCGGTTAAGCTAGCGCCCGATTACCACACATGATGATGATGATGATGATGATGATGATGATGATGATGATACCCAGTCTGTTCAAGCGAATGACCATGTAGATGCAACTAGACGTAGAAGTACGCGTCGGATACAATATCCTAGATGTGGCAATCGGGGCATAGGTATTAGGAGTTTTATTGTGTCAAGACAAATAGTATATTAAGACATATTGTATCATCATATTATTGTGTATTGCCTCGATATTTAGATTTCGCCTTTATATTAATGTGAATTGTCAAGACATAAAAATCGATGTGTTTTCCATTTACGATTATTGTTAACGGATAATAAAATTTACTTGTAATATTAATATAACGAGTTTTCTATTTGTTGTTGGTAATCGTTATTTCGATTAATGACTAGAGAATTCGCGGATAAAATCATGATTCTCTATTTGTTAATCGAATTAACGATAGGCGTTTTTTTTTAAAAAAGTTTTTTCAAATCGTTTTACTAATAACGACCGGAATAATTTTTTTTTAAAAAAAAATTGAACTTAAGTCGTTGTTGCTATCAACGACTAAAGTTTAGTCGTTGATAGCATCAACGATTAAGTTTAAATTTTTGAAAAGCCCCATTTATACTACAATTGTGTAATTTTTACCCCAATATACAATATTCTATTAAAAAGCTAATTTAGATTTAGGACGATTTTAAATAATATCAAATTGTGGTTTTATTAGTTAAAATGATTTTAGATGGTGACAAAGCGGTTGCGGGGCATTTTGCGGTTTTAATAATCAAAAATATTATAATATTTATAAAATATTATATTTCTTTTAGAATATTACGAAGAATAGACAAAAAATGTAAAACATTGAAAATTTAATTTGTTTTTAAACAAGATGATTTTGCAAATAGAATGCACATTATCATTTAATTCAACTACATCTAAAACATAATGCATTTTATTGGTATGATAATTTGAATGCAAAACATAATATATATTTGTTACATTAAAGAAAGATTTTAAAATGCATTTTATTTGGAATTTAAAGTATAAATCTAAATTTATTTATGCATCAAATTAGTTTTTAATATATTGATTGCCTAATTATTCAACTAACGGGGGTAGAAAAATCTTTTATTTTACCCCTAAAATTGTATGAGGGCGGTGCGATCTTGATGGTGCGGTTTGGATTCAATATTCCAAATAGCGGTTTTAATCAAAAAGAAAATCACTATAAACGTTGTGGTGAGTGGTTTGTGTAGTTTTTTAAAATTTATGATCACCCTTAGGTTCGACAATGAGACAATGTCTATTTTTTTAGAACAATCCTCATAGGGGTGGAATTGTTGATTTGTGCACTAAAAATAGATATGCACTATTGTTATTGTCATATTCAATAAAAATGCAATCGATAGTCTCAGACCCTATTTTGACTTATTTTGGTTTAGGTATTTCTACTTTAGCGAAACACCCCATCAGTTTAAGGTATTTATTGGAAGGTTTGAGATCTTTCCATAGCTCATACAGAGTCTTGTCTTTACTTTTAGGCAAAATTGTTTTTTTGGTCCGTTAAGTTGGCTTGATTTCGCTTTTAGTCCTTTAATTTTTATGGGTTGCATTTGGCAAACACTATCTTTTCTAAACCTGCACATTTAGTCTGATTTCAAAATTTCGGGGATATCTTATCCCTAAAATGCTGAGTTGGGCTATTTTTCCATGAAATGACTATTTTGCCCTTTTTTTTGGAGGAAAACCTTGGGAAAAACCAAAAAAAAAAAAGAAAATAATGTACTTTTTTGTTTATTCTAGTTTTTCTTAATTTTATTTAAAGTTAAAAATATAAAATATATGTTCGACAAATTTTGTTTAATTTAATTTAAAGAAAATAATATGAACATATATTTATAATTTTCATCTTTAAATAAAATTTAAAAAAAGAAAATAAAAAAAGAAAAATATGTATTTACAATTTTGAACTATATATAAAAATAAAAATTAGAAAACAAAAAAAACATATATATCTATAATTTTCAACCATAAATCAAAATTAAATAAAAATAGAAAGAAAAAAACAGAAAAATATAGACTTACAATTTTCTACTGTAAATTAAAATTAAACAAAAAATAGAAAACAACAAAACAAGAAAAAAATATATTTACAATTTTCTACTGTAAATAAAAATTAAAAAAATAGAAATTAAAAAATGTAAAACCAAAAAAATATTTTATTTATATTTTCTATTTTTATTTAATTTTTATTTAATGTTGAAAAATATAAAAATATATGTTATAGATATATATTTTTTTCTATTTTTATTTAATTTAATTTAAGTTTTTTTATTATTTAATTTATTATAATTTTTCTATTTTTTTATTTTAATTTAGAGTTGAAAATTATAGATATATATATATGCAATTTTTTCTGTTTTTTTATATTTTATATATAGTTGAAAATTATAAATACATGTTTTTTTTTTTTTAGTTTTTTTTTTTAACAAAAATTATTTTGTTGAAAATTATGAATATATGCTCAAATTACTTTGTTTAAATTAAATTAAAAAAAGTCGAACATATATTTTAATTTGTCAACTTTATATAAAATTATAAATATATATTCATATTTTTTATTTACTTCAATTTAATCTTATAATTATTTTTGTTATTTAATTTTATTGAGATATTAAACAAGTTGTGTGATATGCACATGACCAGGTTTCTCTCCAAAAAATGGGCAAAATAGTCATTTTATGGAAATGTGGCCCAACTCAGCATTTTAGGGATAAGATATCCCCGAAATTTTGAAATCGGACTAAATGTGCAGTGTTTAGAAAAGTTAGTGTTTGCCAAACGCAACCCATAAAAATTAAAGGACTAAAAGTGAAATCGATGCAACTTAAAGGACCAAAAAAGTAATTTTGCCTTACTTTTATGTGGTATATTATCAAGAATGTGGTTAGCCGAGAAAATTACTTCCCCATAAATTCCGAGATAAATCCAATTTATCAATAAATATTCATCATCTACTTAAGAGTTATATTTTACGTTCAAGAACACCGTTTGATTGTGGAGGATAAGGAGAAAAAGACATGGTAGTCACTAGTCACTAATAGTTTTAACGCAATTGGCAAAAAATTAACAATTTTATGATGCATGCTAGTTCAAGTATATATTTTAGGGTAAAATACAATAACACTCCCCGAACTCCGGCCCTATGTCTCATTTGCCCTCTAAACTTGCAAATGTAACACTTGTCCCTCTCAATCAAAGTAGAATTTAATGTATGGACAATATTACCCTTAATAACAATTGACTTTGGCATATTTTAATAATTGTATCTCAATTTTGATTTGATTTGATTTATTTAAATAATTTTTTAAAAAATTAGTAACTTAACTAGTTCAAATATTAAAAATATTATTTAAAAATATTTAATAATAGATGGGTATAATAAATATAAAAAAAATGTCGATTTTTGATTACTTGACTTCCATATAAAAATACTTCCAAATTTTAAACTCTTTCAAATAATATGAATAAATATATTTTGTATACTAAATATACATACATATTTTTTTAAATTAGTAATAATTTATATTTCTAATGTAATAACATATCTAATAGTTTAGTAAACAAGAAGAATAATACATATTTTCTTGAAAATATTTAAATATTTTGAAGATTTTTGCTCAAATAACAAGATTTAGTGTTTAAAATACTTTATTCTAGTTGCTATTGGATTTGAACCCTAGCTTAGCACCCCCTCTTGTTATAAAGAAAAGCAACCCCAATCCCTCCCCAGCCCAGGTTAACCCACTCAATATCCGAGAGAGGGTAGGCGTTTGGCGGCCGCAGAGACGGTGGATAACGCTAATATGAATAATTGGTTGTGCTTTAAATTTGTTTCATTAATAATATTAATTATTAATTAAAGATGGAAATTTATTAACATTATATTTTGGACTACATTATAACAAAAATAAATAAAGAAGTATAAAATATATAACTAAATTAGGTTTAAGAAAATATATTTATTAATATTTTTTTCTAGTATTGAAAATTAATTTAAATTAAATTATTAATACTTTATTTCTTTCATTCATATTTCATATTTAATTTTTTTGTGTATTTATTTTACATTGCTATAGTTTTTTATGTTTAAATTACTTAATGTATAAATAAGAAAATTACTTTTTGAATTTAATAAGAATGTAAATTAAATAGGGTACAAAATATTTAAAATTTACTAAGAATTATGTAGGTTCATTTTTTCTTAAGGGTAGTTTTGTCCATAAATTATATTTAATTAGATTGAAAGGGGGTAAGTATTACATTTGCAAGTTTAGGGGTAAATGAGAAATAAGGCCAAGTTTAGGGGGTGTAATTGTATTTCGCCCTATATTTTATTATTAAAAATAAGGGTATTCTGGTAAAAGCAAAAGTACCATTATACAACTTACAAGAGACCAAATTCAACTGCTATGCCCCTCTCAATAAATAAGAATATGTAACTACTGGTTAAGTTTTGTCAACGGTAGTATGTTTTTAATATTAAATTTTATTGAAAATATATTTAACTAATTTGTTGAAATTATGATATGAGTGGATGAACAAATATATACTGTCTCTATTTTAAATTAATTATTCTCTTCCTATTATTTTTCAGTCAATTAGACTATTTTTTCCAATGCCATTACAAATTAAACTAGTTAAGTTTTTAAAATTAATTAAATAATATCAAATATCATGACGTCAGCCTTTAAGAAGTTAACTAATGCCAAAATTATTAAAGAATCAAGTATCAAAAAATAAAAATTTAACTTTGTGTTATATGAAATGAATCAGTTATTTAGACAATCAGACAATATCTATTAGAAAAAACTTTGGTTAGACTGTGTCTTTTCCACTAGAGAGATCCAACTTGTCTTAGGTCTTTTTGTAATTTCATGCACCAATGTCGTTTTTATAATATTCGCGAGTGTATAGGATCTCCGACTGGTGGCCTTTTGTAATATTTAGGGCCGTCAAAATATTAGTTTTTCCCTAAAAAGATTAGTAGTTATATGAAAAGTATTAGTAATCCCTTTTAGTAGCCATCATGAAAAGTAATGTTTTTTTCTCAAAAGTATTAGTAATCCACCAAAAATGTATTGATTGTCCCTTTGAAAAGTATTAAGCACTATCGTAATATTTAGGCAACCCTAAAAAATATTAGTTTTTCCGTTGAAAATAATACGGAAAAATATTAGTAACCCTTGAAAGTATTAGGTTTTTGAAAGTAAAGATATTTTAGTATTTCTCCGGAAAGTATTGGTAGTTCTTCCACGAAATATTAGTAGCTCTCCTAAAAAAAAGTATTAACGGCGGATGTGGTTGTTGTAGTGTTAGTGGTTGTGTGGGTCAATAGGCGGAGTCCGGGTATTTGGAACCGTCTACGGATTAGATCCATTAGACGGTCTGACAGAAACTACCCTTATCTATTGTTAGCCCAAAATTCAATCAAGAATATTTTGTATCAGGTAATTTCGGTTTGTGTTAAAAGCCCGATAATTGTCTCAAAAGCCATAGACGCCCAAGTAGGAAGCTTAATGGAACATGATTGCCGATAGTTGAAACAACTCAACGAGCTTTTCGGTAGTTTTTCAAAACGCGTGCGTAAACCCGTAACCTGTTTTTTTGGCACTCTTACAGCCACCTCATTTTCACTCGCTTCTCTTTACTCTCCTCACACGGATACTCACTTTCCAGTTTTCACCAACCTCAACTAATTACTATTTCTGTATATATAAAAGGCTGTCCCCAATATCATTTTCATTCATCCACAGGAGAATAATAACACTATCATTTCCTATACATACATTCTCTTATCAACTATCGAAAAAGAAAAGAATGGCAACATTTTCTGAATCAAATTTATCATTGGTGCTTTTACGTTCAATTTTCTTGGCTTCTTTTTTACTGACAGCTTCGGCTAATTTTTACCGAGATGCTGAGATCACATGGGGCGATGGCCGCATGCAAGATTGTTGACGGTGGACGGGCCCTGACGCGTTGTCCCTGGACCGATATTCAGGTTCTGGGTTTCAATCAAAGAATGAGTACTTGTTTGGAAGATTCGATTTGCAACTCAAACTTGTCCCTGGAAACTCTGCTGGAACTGTCACCACTTTTTTCGTAAGTTTTTCGATCTTTCACTTGCCCCGTCCAATTAATTGTCATTATAATCATCACTATTTATTTACTTATTCCCTTTTAATTTGCAGTTGTCTTCTCAAGGAACTGGACATGATGAAATCGACTTTGAGTTTCTGGGAAATTCTAGTGGAGAGCCATACACAATCCACACCAATGTTTATACTCAGGAAAAGGAGATAAGGAACAACAATTCCATTTGTGGTTCGATCCGACTTCTGCTTTCCACACTTACTCTGTCATCTGGAATCCTCAACGCATCATGTATGTAATTATTTTTTTTAATGCAAATTCAAACTATTGAACGATGTCGAATTTCTGACAGATTTCAGTTATTATTGTTGTATGATTTCAGATTCATGGTGGACAACACTCCGATTAGAGTATACAACAATCACGAATCAATTGGAACTCCATTTCCGAAAAGCCAGCCAATGAGAATACGGTGCAGTTTATGGAATGCAGATCAATGGGCAACACAAGGCGGTCGGGTGAAGACTGATTGGACTAAGGCTCCCTTTGTGGCCACTTACAGGAATTTCAACATCAACGGTTGTGTTGCCGGATCGTCATGCGGGTCTAAATCGACGGATTCATTCAACTCGGATGCTTGGAAAACCCAGGATCTGGACCCCATTGGTAGATATAGGTTGAGATGGGTCCAACAAAACCATATGATCTACAATTACTGTACTGATTATCAGAGGTTTCCTCAAGGAGTTTCTGCTGAATGCAAGCTATCCTGATTTCTGTTGATCAGAGGAATTCTTTATTCCTTATTCTTTATTCAGTTATTCATGATTCTTGATTTTCGGTTAGAAGGGAACAGAAAATTGTAACGTTTGGCGATTTATGTAGAATTTCAGAGAATTATTTGTCATTAATATATGGAAACAATAGGCCCTGCCTAAAGATCCCATTACAGATTCGTGTGACTCATGACTAATGACTACAACAGGGGTCATCGTGGTCCGAGACCACAATGAAAGGAAGCCAACAAAATCGAGTGTTTTTTATATGAAAAGATGATATGATGATGAGTCTAATTTTTTACAATAAAATTAAAATAAAATATCTGAAAATCAGATCATCTCCAGAAATATATTAAACAAAACAAAATTTGATTTTTCTTTTTATTCGTTTCTTCAAAACACATTTTTATTTCCATACAAAAATCAATATAACCTCAAAATATCAATGAAAATAGTAAAAATGACAAACTCCAATAAAAATCCTCACTAAACACAAGAGCTAGCTTGCATTGAGAATGAGGCCCCCACAAGGTACATCTTGCGCCTATGGGCCGCTATAACTATCCAAGAAGACACTCGAAACTGGAAGGATAAAGAAACCGACCCACTTTTTGGATGATAAGAAACACCAACTAGAGCTGGCTACGCCAGGCCGGGTTGGCCAAGTGGAAAAATTGGGTCATGTCGGGTAGGACCAAATTTCATTAGGTCGTGTTTCACATGGCCCAGCCCATCAAGGGTCCAATTTTGCCGGCTCTAACACCAACCACACCATCTTAACAATGTTCTAACTGTATAAAGACACCAAAGCTCCCCATTACAGTAAAACAAACAAATGCACAAGTACACCAACGAAAGACTATGCGAAAACATTGTATGTCCTTCATAAATACAAAGTTATATTATTAACAATCAGTTTGCCGAAATACGTACAGACAAAATGTTGCCACTGCCTCATTTAATATTTCTTCCAAGAGAAACAAGTATCCATCACTAAAAAAGCGGACACTGCCTAGTAGAAGAGCAATCATATACACATTCGAGTTCAACTATTAACAGAACAGTTTATGTACGCAAAACTATACAGAAGTTAGGACATATTTCCACAGTTCTTATTGAGAGTTAGCTACTTTTCGAGCACATTCAACTTCCAGTAGCATCTGGATCGCCCTTTGGGCTGTCCAGAGAATCTCCTGAATAAGATCCATCGGGCTGACGGATAAAGATATTAAGATTGCCAGACGGAAACGATTCCTGTGCATCCCAAAATGATCTTAGATCAAGTGTACTCGAAGATAAATAAATAATATTCAAAATATGGAGTGCAAGGAGAAAAACGCGCCAATAACTATTTTCTTCAGATAAAGCTTGAAACACTAATTTTGAATAACTACAAGGGATAATTACAAAACCTATCCCTGAGATTTAGCTTAATAACAAAAACTCCAGTTATATTTCAAAATTACAAATACCCCTTAAAGAGTTACAAACACCCTTGATGTTTATATTTACCTAATAAATACCCCCCCCCCTCTTGAGGTGTAGTTTGTAAAAGAGAAACACATGTCAATGGGGTATTTGTAATTTTGAAAGATTAATGGGTTTTTTGTAATTAAGCTAAACCTTATGGGTATTTTTCAAATTAAACTTAAAAACAAAACAAAACGTTGTTACCATAAAAGCACCATACAAATTAACACAAATGTGTACCAATTTAAAGTTAACCTGGTTAGAAGGTACACATGAGATACTAAGGTTGTTAAATGAATTTTCAGACGGGCAACCATTATGCACAAATAGCATCTGAAACATACCAGATCATCAATCCCTTGTCCCTCTGATTGGAAAACAATTGGCCGGCAGCGCTTGTCTTCGTTCATTAAACTTGAATTCTGAAAGTGCGAGATAAGAGCAATCTTTCCCTGGATTCTCGCATATGCCAAGGAAGCAACCTTTTCACTGTTAAATTTTTCCCATTTCTTCCCATTAAATGCCTGAAAGAATTTACAAATTCACTATGAGAGTGAGCAGATATATTTTTTCTAAGATATATCTACAATCACATGGCTTTTCCAAGGTATTGAGAGCAACATTCTGGAAAAAAACAAACCTCATAGAAGCTGATGATGTGAGAAGGAGACACCATATTGATGAACGCATACCCAACGTTGCATTTATTCTGGACCAAAAACAAGTAAATATAAAAATATTTCCAGTTTCAATTTTAACAACAGAGTAAGGGATAATTACAGAAAAAAAAAAAAAAAGAAAAAAACTTAGGTTCAGACTAATTACAAAAATTCAGAGATTTTAAAAATTACAAAAATTAAAAAGCCCATTGAGATTTAATTCCGTCTCACATTTTCTCCCTTCATAAGCAAAAAACATTTCAAAAGCCCTGATCTATATAGAAATGTTACAGTTACCCCCTTAAATTTAACATAAAAACAAACCTCAGGGGTTTCTTGTAATTTTCAAAATTCCTGGATTTTTTTGTAATTGGCCCAAACCTCAGGGTCTTTTGTAATTATCCCAAAGAGTAAACAAAAAAAAAAAACTAACCCACCACAAAATTACCTTAAAATCTATCGGCAAATAGAGAAAATCATATGTACCCTTGTGAGTTTCATCAATTGCTGCAAGAAGCATCTTGAAGTATACCTTAAGAGACGAAAAAGAAGAAAAATACATAACAAAATCAGCATGTCAAATCACAGCAGCACAACCCCTAGAGCCAACAAAGAAAACTGTTTTAGTTCTTACTTGTTGGGGATGTTTTTAATCATCAAAGTAGTCCTACTATCGTCACCATTTACAATCTTTTCTAAATCAAGTTGATACTGTTTTTTATTATCCATCTGGCTTCCACTCTCAGACCTTCTACTCGACCGCGATCAATAATTCCATCATTGCTGGCCGCTCCAAAAGAACCATTCCCATAAAATAAAAAGAGCCATTTTATTATTGACATCAATCTGGAACTAGGAGAACCACTATCAGTGAAGTTTCCAGCAAAACCAACTCCTATATTCATCGCCCCAGGTACACCAACATTAACCGCACTGTTGCGGGAAAAATTTGTTACTCCAAACGCTGACTGGTTTATATAGGATGTTTCAGGTGACTCAGGGTAAAACCAAAATGCCTTTCCAATTGAATCCCAGGTGGAGCAGATCCCACATGAGGATGCGAACCGGAACCAAGAAACGAACCACGCTGACTAGTGTACGGAAAACCAATTCCCTGTCCACTGGGCGGAAATGGACGTCCCTTCAATGAAGATGACCAGGCCAGAGAAGGAGAATTTATGTGCTCCGACTGAATAGTGGGACTACCCCAAAGAAATTGAGGACCAGAAAGTGTTCCAACACTAGATGGCTTGGAATATTCGAATGGTGACACGGTGCAGGACTTGAACTCAAATTAGAATCGGGAACAGAGAAATGATTCTGAAAAGGTACGCCTTGTGTGGTATTATTAGCCTTTGTGATTACCTGGTTCACGTGGCTTATCTTTCCAGGGTCTTTACCAATTGGTGTGATTTTCAGAGGGTTTGATACATGAGAAGGAAGAATAGAGGCCAATCCAGGTGAGTGGTTGCTTCCCACAGGGCTGAGGCTTTCCAACTTAGGCATCTGACTATAACCATGCAATGAATTGTGCTCAACTGGACTGCCAAAATTGGGCCAGCTACCTGCAAACAACTTGCCGTCATTTTTGTTCATGTATAACATCTAATCATGATTAGACACAACCAACAAGAAATTGTTATTTGTCAGGGATAATTACAAAAGACCCCCTGAGGTTTGGGCTAATTAAAAAAAAAATCTCAGAAATGTTTTAAAAGTCAGGTTTGATTTTGCCTTAAATTTTAAGGAGGTAACAATAATATTTTTAGAAATATCAGGGGAGGTTTTGAAATGTTTTTTTCATATGAAGAGGGGAAATGTAAGACAGAATCAAACCTGACGGTTTTTTTTTGCAATTTTCAAAAACCTCTATCTTTTTTTGTAATTAGCCCGAAACCTCAGGGGGGGTTTCGTAATTATCCCTATTTGTTATAAATGTAGATTCCATCGACATGCCTGGAGGAGAATCTGCTACAGGGGAACCAACTTGATGCAGGAAAGCTCGAGCTTCATCTTGATCCTGCTCTTGAGTCAGCTGCTGCATTAAGCTGTGAGAAGAAAGCACACACATTATCCTTGAATTGCACTGAATTGCATCTAACTGTATCAAAACAATATTTTACAAGCTAACCAATATTTGCATTAATATTACATATTGCAGTTGCAGCACCAACATTAGGAAGATTAGTAACCAAATCAAACAGGAATGGCAAAAGTTTGAGCTGGATCAGAATATATATACAATCAATTGCCGAATACATTGCTGAAATTTCTGTTTCACAAAATATATTGGGAAGTTTTATCACAATGTTAAATAGTAATTCTAAGGCAGGTGCTTAGTGAAACATCACAAGTTTGGCTAGTTAACAACCTTTCAGAAGAGCAGGATGCAGTATAATAACATTATAAAACTCGTAATCTGAACCGAATAATGGGCACCATAATATTTTCCTCAGATTCCTCACTGTATTCAACTTCGAGGATATTTAGCTGAAATAACAAAAAATATTACACGCTTCTAATTGTTATAGATGTTTTTGGAGCACGTATGTTGTTAGGTCTTATTTTAAAAATAACTCTTGAATTTTTTGAATAAAACAAGATCATGGAGCTTATAAATGTATCTTAATGAAGAAATGAAACCCCTTTTCTTTAAAAAGGAGCTTTTAAGATCTTCACATCTCCTTGTGGGAGCTGATACGCTCCCCTCCTAGAACTCAATATATCATATAACCTCCCAAACATCTTACAGCATCTTATAAGATGTTTAAGGAGCTTATAAGCTCAACCAACACCCTCGTCTTATACTCTTATTAGAGAAATGCAGTAGTGGAAGCCAACAAGTAGCTACTCGCTCTTCTTGAAAATGATCCAAAACAATATTAACAACAGCGAAATGCGAGTAGGATTCAATGACTGTATAGAAAGTAGAAACACGAACATAAAAACAACCATGACAGCATCAGCACCTAAAAGCATGAATACGTAATGTACCTACGACGGCTCCACCAGGCCGGCCAGGTTCAAGCTTTATGCGTTTCCCAGCTATATCACTTCTATTTAAAGCCTTGAGAGCCGCCTCTGCAGCTCTAACATCATAAACTCGATGAACTTATGGTGCCGTTTATGAGGTGTTTCCCTTATCTGCATTCAATATAAAATACAGCTAAGCAGAGTAACTCCTAGAAGGAAGTTCATACCATTTTGCTACAACAGCAGAGTAACTACTAGGACAGAATAAATAAATACACCAAGACTAAATGAAAACTTTGATAGCAAAATTCAACCTCCTTAACTTCCCCGTAAGCTCCAAATATTTGGCGAAGGTCCTCATTGGATACAGACGCATCCAAATTGAAGACCACCAAAGTTCCTTGGTTAATATCTTTTTCTGATGGGTTATCCTGCATGAGTAGAAAACAATAGTTAGTAACAGGTCATACTGTCCAGCAACATATACAGTTATGGAAAGATACAGTATCCTGGTTCATACCTTTGGAATTGAAAAATGAATATCAAGTTTTCTTCTTCTCAACGGCTTGCTTTGTAATGCACGCATTGCAGTTCGGGCAGCTCTGATATCATAGTAAGATATCATCACAAATCCCCTGTGTTTACATGCAGTATAAAGAGTTCTGATATCTCCATATTGCTATTAGGAGGAAAAAGAAAGAGAAGGTAGAACAAGTTAGTATGTCCAATCAGATTTTGAATACTAATGTACATATTTATAATAAATGAACAAAGCAAGTAAGCAACCTATAATTATTCAAACCTAAAAAAAAATGAAAGAAAGAAAAGAAAGAACCCTGAAACAGACACATAAGAACATATACTATCTGAAACCACAATACAATACAAGGTTTAATCAGAATGTTCCTCACTCAAATAAAATAAACTCTGGCTCAAGCATTTGTTTAACTATTCACTTAAGTTGAGTGCCCAAGTCCTACAGTAATTTCACAGCAACTTTGAGCACTAAATGTATGAGCCAGTTTTTCTTAATAATTATGCATTAAGAAATCAAAACCTGCATCCGACTTTGAGTTGTATTTTTAGGTTTATATGTGCTTTCTTTGACTTCATGACAATTTGAAAAGTATTAACACCAAGAGATGTTAGATCCGAAAATGAGGTCAAGCAAAAGACAAGTTGGAGGGAGAAGAGGAAGATATGTGAGCTTCTAAGAGATTATCCCTTGAAAAACCAAAGAGACCAAGGGAGATACTTAATGTCACTTTTGAATAATTAGTATATAGAGATCGGTGACTGTAATGCTAATACTGCAAAACACAAAAACAAAAAATTACCAGAACTGAGGTATTTAGAAAACAACTACATTTGAAAGGAACTATCCCAAACAGCATACAGCAATGCATGTGCAGAATCATGAATTGAGCGCTGAAACCATGAGGTTAAGTACATGTCATTTAGAGAAGAAAATGGTGCATTTGAAGACAAAAACTGTGTCAGTAGCAAGAAACCCTCATGCACTCTTGCTATTAACCAGAAGAATTTTAGCTAATCAGCAACTTCACTAAACACGTATATGATCAGCTCTATTACTCAAAACTATCAAAATTACGTAAACATAGACATGAGACATCAATAAAGGAGTCCGCGTGATTAAGAATTTCCATGAAAGTATAAAACAGTATTCGAGTAAAACGGCAATTTCTAATTCAATAGATAGTCAAACGTTGTTATCATCTCACTAAGGATTACCTAACTAGATGATTATTTTCCATGGTTATTTATTCCTACTCTTCTTTGTTAATAATGACCATCTTATGTATATTGCAGATACTTTGGCAGCCCTTCACAACATATTCATTCAACTGGTAAAAGATAAATCCAACAATCACAAGATTTATGTACAGAAACCAGCGCAATATGAATGAATCCAAATGCAATGTCCTCCTAAGCATCTATTAATTATAAAATGCATTCTCCTCCAAAAGAACAATTAAAGAGTGACTGAGAGAGCACACCACAGCAACTCATATAGATTAATTGTACTGAGAAAGATAACTTAGCAAGCACGAGAAGATGAAAATGATTAAGTGGTCTCTAGAAAGATTATAAACACTTGCATATGCAAATAATTTGAACAGTCTGGATTTTTTTAGCCATTTGACTCAAGCCAACATCTCTTTAGCCATGTTTTTCAAACACGTCTTTTTAGCCATTTTTAGTTCAATTGTCCATTTTGCCCTTTCTTTCATTTCTTGGACCGTACATCTCTCGGGACCAAGAATCGCTTTTAAGTGCCGAGAAATGCACCACATCGATCTTTCAAAAATGGCTAATAACTCACCAAAGAATACAAGATATGGCTGTCACTTTTTGGTCAAGATGGCTAAAAAATATGTTTTGAAAAACATGTCTAAAAAAGATGTTAATTTGGGCCAAAAATGCTAAACAGGCCTATTTGCACCAAAATGTGAATATGATTAAGAGTACCTCAAAGAGAGACTTAAGTTCAGAGTCCTCTACATTACTGTTGATATTTCGAACAAATAATGTTCTTGAAGGGTGCTCTCCATATGGGTGTTCACAATGGATCTTGGCATGCTCCAACACCATTCGCAAAACCAAAATGAGAAATACTGATTCCACTAATACCATCCGATGTACTTAACCTTGATATACCATTGACTAGATTCTCATGACTTTCAGATTCTATTTCAAGTCCCCTCCACTACCAAAGAAATCATCATCCAAATCCTCAAGTTGAGTTGGCAAACCCACTAAGATCAAAGTCATCCATAAGACCAGCTAAAAAGTTCATCTTCATCACCGGGAAGAAAGCTTCCCTATAGCACTTGGTTCAATATCTTCAAGTGGGTCCTTAATTTTTTCTTCTAGACGAGCCTTACTAAGGATAGGGAAGTCATCGTCAAGTGATTGACCACTTTTTTTCAGACTCATTAAAATTAACTGCAAATTAAAGGAAGCAAGATAAGATATTATTACAAAGTTAGAAAAAATCAAAATAATTTAGTTAGTAGCATTTCTCGTACGCACATTTGACATGTGGAAGGACGGGCAAAGAAGTAGAGAACAGGCTAGCATCACTAGACGCGTGATAAGCACCAGTTCCGGCTGGGAAGTCTCCATGCGCTTTTTTCTTTCTCTGGAATGTTCGCGAATGGGGTTTTAGAAGAATCTACAAACACGGATTTGAAATAATGGAGATTGAGGATATAGGATAATGCATTCTTGAAGTTCATATGAAATTGTTTATGAGGAAAAAAGGGCTCTTTAGACTAACCAGCAAAGGAATTTTTCGATGGCTGCTCCATTGAAGATCACTTCTGCAAAAATAGCTCATGGAAACGAAGTATCAATATAGCTCTGAGTTTGCAAGTCCAAAAAACAAATTGATGTTCAACTTTTCATAAACTAGAAGAAAAACAGGCTTAAGCAACACCCCGATAGAGCAGAGATAAAAGTGTAAGGCTAAAAGCAACTAGGAGTAAGAAAACTTTACCACAATCAGCCAAAATAAATAATCTGGCCGATCCGACCAAGCACACGGAATGAAAGAAGCAATAGAAGTTTCAATTTCTTAACTAACCAGGAAAATGCTTAAATTTTACCCACGACAAATCCAACATATAGAAGGAAAAACGAAAGCGAAATTTTAGAGATCAATAAGCATGCAGATAAATTAAGCAGCATCTGCATAAAAAAGCAAACTTAATTACCTACTTCTATGTCACACCAAGACAACAACGGCACACAAGCATAACATATGTACAACTGAAGGAAAAAAGGATGGAGTGAACAATAACATACTTAATTAATATACAAATATATATACATATATATTGCAGAGAAAATTTTTAGAGTTACTTTACAAGATGAACACAGGAATCTACTATTGAACCTACGCCAAAAGTATACACTATCAAGTATATTCTAGTTCAAAAGTCTATGCCGCTGAATCAAACTCGACTCAGTTCCTAAATCGACTTAAACTAATTAAATTATACCTAAAAAAATCAACTCGTTATATTACAAATTGGTTTTGGTCAACCCATGCTCGAAGCCCGAAACAGATAAATCGCCTAAAATGTTTAAATCCCCAAATTCATAAAAATCAGAACTTCATGCAACCCAATTGAAATTGAAGACTTTCGACTCCATCACACACAAAACCCCAATATAATCAACAAAAGATCACAACTTTAGTACTCTAAAACCCGATAAAAATCGCAACTTTACCATAAAATCATCTGAATCCGAAGTTTTGAACACGAACCCATATCTCAAATACAACAAAAATAACAGAAAATTATAATACAAACAAAACCCACCTCAATCAGTGAAATAAAAGGACAAAATCACCCAAAAAAACAAATACCGAAATAGAGAGAGGAGTGAAAATAAAGTACCTCATGAAGAAGACTGATAACTGCCAAAAAAAGATGTAAGAGAGAGGGGAGACGGATAATCAAAAAAAAAAGAGAAAAATCTAAGGCTTGGTGGAAAAGAGAGGTCAAGGGGAGTAAGAAATGAATTTACAAGAAACACAAACGACAAAAGAAATAAACACTCCAAAAAACAGTTCCGTAGAAGCAGAGGAATTGTTTTC